>CM077238.1:5628377-6228377 GCA_039654775.1 Spinibarbus caldwelli | reverse complement strand
ATATTTAAAACACAATAGTAATTATGATAATACATTTACTTATGTGGGTAAATAAAAACACTCTAAAGTTCAGCTAATTGCATTTAATATAACTTTAAACATTAATACATTTAATACATTCAATCTTTTAATTGCAATTCACATCTGAAACATTATATGCAGTTTAAGTATTATATACATGCATTTAAGTATATTCTTTAATATAATATCTATGTAGTATAATATTTCCATAAGTAATCTTTTTTTTAAAGTATGCTAAAGAGCACTTAATTTTTTTCACAAAGGGTAATATGTAATACTGTGGTGAATTATAAATGGTGTTCTGAACCAAAAAGTACCATGGTACTACTAGGTTTTTTGGGCTAGTATGGTGTTTCTGTATGTTAATGTCATTATACATTCAATTACTAGCATTACTATGTGATTATAAACACGTATCTGTAGATTTGTGGAAATGCTAGTTTTAAGTGCCTTGGCATATTGTGTAATTCCATGGTAAATGAATGTGGTAATCATTCATTTTTTTTGCACGATATACTGTATGAAGGGGTGTGTTTGAAATGACAGGATTGTTTCATTGAGTGGGCATTACATGTTGTTGCACACACTGTGGTGTGTATCTGTGTGCCCAAAGGGATCATGAAATGTGAGTGTGTGTGTGAAATTCTCTCTATGGTAAATGGTGTTTATTATGAGATTATCTCCCTCTCCATGGTACTTCATTCACACTCACAGCATGTTTCAGAAGTAGAAAAACATTCTGTCCTTAGGGAGAAATATCAGTCTGAGATGTCTGAGCAAACCACAGGAGGTCTTCAGCAGGTATTTTAAAGCCATTTCTTCACCAAAAACTCTGGTCCACACACGCTGTGAGATAATTGCACATAAACACCACAAATATATCATAATTAGCAGTGAATTTCTTTGAATTCTATGCTAATTGATTGTATTGATCATAATACATGTTAATATTTACAATAATTGTGCATTTTGACTTGTTACAAAAGTTGTTTGTATTAATTATTGATGAAGAATAGCTGTAAATTGACCCGTTTTAACTACATTTCCCATCATTCACTTTGGCAGCTCAGTAATGATAAAATTGATCAGTGTGCTTTTTTTCCTGCTCATTCAGTGTTACAGGTATTCCTGTCTTTGCCAGGCAATGAAACAAGAAATATGAATTTTTGTTCATTTTATTCTGATAACTTGTTAGACTTTTTTTCTGATCAATCTCTTCATTGATTTTTAAACTTTAAACATACAAATCTCCCAAGATGACTTATGTGGACTAGACCAGATATTTATTATGATCATGAACTTCCTGCTTAGACAGGAAGTGCCTGTTTAGTGGGCAAATCTGAAATCGATGATACTATCAGACAAGTGCAAAACAAAGTGTCTTTGTTAAAGCTTGTACAGACAACACCATAGAAATGAGTGGCAAAAGGATGTCGACTGTGTCAGAATTTCTGTCCATTCAAATGCAATAAGTATGGACAATTTTACTGACATAAATCAGCAAGCAAAGCATGTGTACAGTTAGTTGCTCATGGATTTCTGGTTTCCTTCCTGCTAACTGTCTCAAGCAAAACTATATATGTATATATATATATATATATATATATATATATATATATATATATGTAGAAATATGTATATGTTTATATAATTTAATAGTAAGTAAATTTTATTTTATAGCACATTTAAACACAGCACAGCTGACCAAAGTGCTGAACAGTAAGAAAAAATTGCATGGAAAAAACAAAGACAGAATAAAACAAATAAGCTGTATATATTGTATTGTATTATATTATATTGTATTGTATTGAATTGTATTATAATTACAAAATTATGTTGCATTGTTTTGTTATATATTATATAATGTTTTATTATGATATTACCTACATAATGCCTTTAGGCTGCATTATTTTTTTTTTCTTTTTCCTTTTTTTTTTTCCTTTTTTTTTTTAGTGCTTATTTTTGTAGCCTGGATCACACATTAAACTTAGACTGTAGTAAATTACCGTGCTTAAAGACAGATTGACTAGCTACTGTAGCATTATCATTTACATTCCATTCCATTAATGACTTTATGCCCCCATGGTAATGGTCAGGGGTCTGAGTGTATATTAACTGGGTCATGGTAGGTTAACATTAAGGTTGCGCTGGTTTGCATTGCTCTCTCAGGGGTGTTTGAGCTGTGGGTCAAAGGTTAGACAGAGTCTGTGAACTGTCTTAGGTCACTGAACTGCTGTTCCTGAGTTCATGACATCTTAGGACTCAGGAGAGGCATCTCAAAGGACAATTCTCTCTCTCTCTTTCTCTCTCTCCATTCCATCATGCATATTTTATTCCATCGTTTTCTGCTCTGTTTGAAGTCAAACGTGTCTGACAGCGGTAGGCTTTGACCCCATACCTGCAAAATGTCTGCCTGAAACCATTCTCACACACACACAATGTAAAATGCTAATTTGAAATGATAGCAATGCATTTTATATTTCTTCATGTTTTAGCATAAGTGTAAATAGGTTTGTTAAATGCATCTCTGTATAGATATTAACTTTATTCCTCAAAGGTGGTAAAAAAAAAAAAAAGTTTATTGCATATTTATTGGAAACTTTTATGTGTGGGTGCACAAAACAGTTTGTGCTTGTTTATATTATAATATTAAACAGTTTTAATTGGCAATATTTATACCGCAAAGACCTTGCCTCTCCTCTGTTGTCTTTGTGACCTAACATGCCTCTAGGGAATAGTATCACCTCCTGTTAAAGTTTTATGCGTCTCATTTCAGAGTTATGACAGTCCATAAAGTTCTGCATGCTGTAAAATTACTGTCCAGCAGACACATGGACATTGATTAGCAGCTAATTCCTTCGAGATTTTCCTATGGGGTTTTATAATGGGTATTTTTTAAATTTATAATAAATAAATCCTGTGGTAAACATAATTTGATGATACTTTGACGTTTTGTTGTACAACATAACAGCGCACACCGACATCCCAAACTATCTTATTAAGTTACTTATTAGCAACATGCTTTCAAAAATAAACATAACTGCTTCAAAATTCATATTTTCAGTATGGTTGTGTGCAGTTTATGTTGTAGAAGAAAATGTGAAAGTATCAAGTTATGTTTACCATTTGATTAATTTTCAATGGAAATACATAATTTTATAATAATCTGCTGTTTCACTCTTTTGATTTTAATTAATTTTATATTTAAATATTTAATTAATAGTTCATAATACTTTTTTATATTGATGTTGTATTTGTACAGTTTTGTACTGTTTTAAAAAAGTCGGTTATGCTCACCAAGGCAGCATTTATTTGATCAAAAATAGTATAAAACGGGTAATATTGTGAAATATTATTACAATTTAAAATAACTGTTTTCTATTTGAATATATTCTAAAATATAATTTATAAATCCAGCCTTCAGTGTCACATGATCCTTCAGAAATCATTCTAATATGCTGATTTACTGCTCAAGAAAAATGTATTATCATCAATGTTGAAAATTGTGTTAATATTTTTCTGGAAACTGCTGCTTTTTCAGAATTTTTTGATGAATAGCACGTTTTTATTAGAAATTCAGGCCCCGTTTACACTAGTGCGTTTTCATTTTAAAACGGCGTTTTAAAATGAAATGATCCCCATTTACACTGGCGTTTCCGAAACGGTCTCCGTTTACACTACACAACCTGAAAACGCATGTCACGTGACCATTCATGCAGGTACAACCATAGATATGTATAGGTAGATTCCCTATTATTTAGGTGGCGGATGCATCTGCGTGCTTGGAGCGGTCGAATGGGGCATCTACCCATACACATCTATGGGTACAACAATGAGCATGATGTTATTGTTTACACAGTCGTCAAGAATGTGGGCAGCCACGCCATTGTTTTCAAAAGTCTCCGTTTTGGTCCGTTTACACTGAAACGCAACCCCGGAGTTTTCAAACTAAAACGGGGTCTGCAGCATTTTCAAAAGTCTCAGTTTTCAACCTCGAAAACGCCAGAGTAGTGTAAACAATAGGCGTATCCGTAGCAAAAGTTATGCGTTTTAAAACGAAAACGCACTAGTGTAAACGGGGCCTTAGAATCGATTAGAAATACAAATCTTTACTAACATTATAAATGTCTTTATACTGTTACACTTGATCAGTTTAATGCATTCTTGCTGAATAATAGTATTAATTTCCTTCAAAAAAAAAAATACATATGGGAGATTCTCACATATGGGAATAGTCAATAAATAATTGCTTTATTTCCAATGGATGGCTCTGCAGTGCATCAGAAGTAGAAACATGGTTCTACTTTGCCATTTATAATGGAAGTGATCTAGTTTGGCTGCATCACAGCTCACTTCATGCATCTGATGTAGACAACATAGTGTATGTGCATGAGAAAGAATAAGGATATTTAGCCATTTTATCTAAATATATTTCAGTTTGAAAGTCCAGAAAGAGACACTAAAGATTTCTATTGATTTTTGCTTCTAATTAAAGAGTCACGCTAAATAATGGTATATAACACTGGAAAATCAAGTGGCGCTCATGGCATTGTGGCATACAGCACATCTTGTGCTCTGGTTGTATTTCAGCAAATTACAGTAGCAGGTCATCTGGGCATTCCATACATACTGAACATGTTCATAGTGTACATACTGTAGTATTCATAATGCAAACTGCAGCAATTGCATGAGTAGTATGTCACTCCGAACACTCCCAGATAGAGACACGGATACAAAGAGCATCTTGAAGTAAGAATGTATAATGAATGAAGGTGTATGTTACCGTTCTTTCTGAGAATTCAAATTTAAGACATAGTGTTCTCATTCAACACTCGCACGCATTTGTCAGCACAAACGCCATACAGTAGATATATTAACCCATATGTGACTCAGCTGAAAACTATGCATGTGTATTTCACCCTGGATGTTGGCAACTACTGCAGCAATTTAGACGGAATATAGTTGCCGCTGTTCTCTGCATGCGTGTGTGTGTGTGTGTGTGTTTGTGCTCGGGTATGGTCAAAAAAGAAGCCTATCTTCACATAACAGCAATGTGTTGACAGGTCTATTTCACTGACTGCCCTGCCACCAAAGAAAAACACTGCCACCACCTATAAACCACCCCCACCGAACGGTGTAGCCTGAGCGAGCAGGTATTGTTTTCATCCCTGACTAAGTACGGCTCCTCTTACCCTGCCTGCTATCAGCTGCATACAGGAGGGCAATGTGAGCTCACAGCGGCCTGCTCACTGACCTGGGACCAGCTTCACCACTCTTTGTCAATGGGTCTCATGCTGTGGCTGATCGGCGTCTGATCGCTGCTCCACAGGTGAATAGCTCATCTCCACCTCTTCCCTCCCTCCTTTTCTCTACCTCTCTTGGATGGTCACAGGAGTCAGTTAGCTGTTGAGTCGAGTTATTCCTAAACTTTGTGCTCCTGAGCTACGACCTTTTGCAACAGCAAAGACTAACGTTCTGGATTATTCTGTTTAAATTCTGCTCGTATTCAAGGTAAAGTGTGATGTAGCATGAGATGTTGTTTCATTCAAGATGATGATGTTTTTAAGTCTGTTTTTATTGCATTATTAGCATTTGTTGTTATAATTTGATTTTGTTCTTTTTGGAGCATCCAGTTTGGGTCTGTTTTCCAATGAAGATCAAATGTGGTAGTGATTGTTGTATATGATTTCTGACTTTATATGGACAATGAAGTGCGGCAATTTTAGAAAAGACCGTAATATGCTGTTTTATAGTGCTTATAATATAGAAAGATGTTTAGGAGAGTAAATTAGTCTTCCTTTAAAAAAAAAAAAGGTTGTTGATGTCAGTGCATTTAAAGGTTCTTCAGATCAACAGTAGTATATGTGTTCTCTAAAAAAAAAAAAAAACTGTTAAAAGGAAAACAAATTAAATATTGAATTAATTAAAACTCAAAAATGTATTTATGTACTTAAATTCCTTTCCCCTTCTAAGTTCTAGATTTTTTTTTTTTCAATCCTAGTAGCAATTATGCCAGAAAACAGCTGCTTACAAGCATACTAGACCATTTGCTTTGTACCTTTGAGGAAAAATTGTATTGTGTACTAGGTGGTTGCATAGTCAAAACTTTTTTCTTATTTTTAAATTTGCAAGGCTATTATTTAATTTTATTTTATTTTTAATTTAATTTAATTTAATTTTTTATATTTGATTTCATTTTTTATTATTTTGATTTAATTTAATTTCATTTTTATTTCATTTCATTTCATTTTCTTTTAATTGAATTTAATTGAATTTTTTAATTTTTATTTTAGAAAATTCATAGTATTCTTTTTCCATGCAGACGTTACTGTCACAATGTTGGGCTATTGCTTTGTGAGCATTAAAGTAGTGTTTTAGCCTCTTGCTATGTAGTTGCTGACTGCTCCAAGTATCTAATATATTCTGGTCTTTATATATGGCTCAGTTCACTCCTTCAGTGTCAGTATATTGGATTATTTCCCTCATTTTTAATGTCCACCAGGCTTATATCATGAATTATATTGTTTAGAAAAGTAATGGTGCATCAAGCTGCGCGATTTGATATATCGTTCACATCCTAAGCACAAACATTACAGGAGACAAGTTATGTGACAAAGTTTAATACTTGATGTTAGGGATCAAGTATGAGCAATAGTAATTGTGATGGTTGTCTTAGCAGATAAATGCAGTAAATGTTTAGCTGTGTGTGCAGACTTAGAGCTCTTGCCCTGTGGCTGTGCCTCAGATTCTCCATCTGTTTCAATTAAAGTGAGTGCAGGACTCACTGCACTGCCGGGTTTAAATGTCACAGTGAGAGAGCTCTCACCCTGTCCACAAATAACACCACTACACAACACAAGATCTGAGCACAATGGAGCACACACTCCTAAAGAGCTCCTCGATAAATGGATTGAGAAGGTGAAACATTGCACCGATTCTTGAGACATGAGACCAAACAAAGCCATACCTGGTGTTCATTTTTGATGATCATGAGAAGCATCATTTCAGTTTTGTTAACACTTTATGATAAGGTTTCAGTCATTAATATTCGTTAACTAACATATGAAATAACAATAAACAATACAGCATTTATAAATCTTCATGTAATTTCATCATTTGATTTTATAAATGTGCAAGTAAAGCTGGGTATGTTAACATTAGTAAATGCACTAACACGAACAAACATGAACAATTGTGTTTTTATTAACTAAATTTCCCTTTTTGGAAATGGAGCAAATCAATTGCAATACCAAGTTTTTACTCTTGGAAGAATTTAGGTTATAGTTGCAATCATGTTACATGTAGAGTGAAAAAGTGTGCAAGACCCTCAATTTTTCTTTATTCGTTTACATTAACAAATCTGATAATGCTGTAAAAATATATTGATTGGTTCATGTTACATAATTCTTGAACTAATGTTAGCTGATGAGACATTATTGTAAAATGTTAACCTTTGATTCACTCTATCAAAGCTGACATTATCACTTGTATGTACATAGGTAAATATTAAATTTATTAGAAATTGTATTTATAATACTAAATATTAAGTTTAATATACAAAAAAAACAAAAACAAAAACAAAAAAACAATAACACGATGTTCTGACAGAAGGTGATAAAAATATAAAAAAATATGCTGTTTTTAATTTTTCAAAGGTGCCTCTTTACTTTGTCAATAACATCAGATTTATTACTTTTTTGTCAAGTAATATTAAAGTCACCCTTCATTCCGAAGGTCTTATTATATTTCTCCTGTTATAATGTCAGAGTTTATTTATCTATTTATTTATTTATTCATTTATTCACTATGAACTATGATATCATTTCTATTACAACTTGGAATAAAAATGAGAAAATTTTGTTTGAGAATTTGGGAACATTTCCCTTAAAAAGCAAAATAATTTTTTTCTGATATTATTGGCACATTAATTGACAAACAAGGGAAAATACACATTTTATGAGAAAACAGAAGCAGCAGGTGGCTGCATGCAGACCTCTGAACATGTTGAACAGATTAATCCAAAATAAATGCTTAATGCTTTATTTATTTTTTTTTCAATTTTGTCCCAGTGCTCAAGTGTCTGGCTTTTATTCATGGAGTTTTCTGGAGATTTATGAGGGTCTGATTGATCTAGATCTATTCTTTTTTCTGTCCTACATTCTGTTGTTGACTCAAACTGTTCTTGTCACTCACTGGCAGAGTAAACTCAAGGACTGTTTGCAAAGTGTTAATAAGTAAATGACGACTGCACACAGGGTAGAAAGTTTCCCATGGAAATGCATACCGTTCGCATTCTTTCTGTCTTTTTCTCATACGCGCACACACATTAGATACATGCTTTCATCTTCAATGTCAAACATGTATGTGCACGTGTTGCATGTGCATTACTCTCCATACTCACACATGCACTCCTACTCTGGACATGTAACTGTTTTCCATGGTGAGTTTTTACTCTTCTTGTATAAAAGCAGTAGAGAGAATGATGTATATGCTGAAGTGTTTTTCTTGATGAAAAGCTTCACTTCTGATGATTTATATAAAACACACACACAATAGTTGCACAGTTCTCATTTTGATTTCTGTTTTTTTCTGTTCTTTGTAGCAACTGGCAGGAAAACGTAAGCCTCATAGGTTTTTGGGCAAAAAAAAAAAAAAAAAAAAAGCTTTTTAATTGTATATGTTACGTTATTTTATTTATTGACATTTCTGTTATTTATCTTTTCCGCTGGCTTTATTTTATTTTGTTTTATTATTTTTATTTTACTCTAATTATTTTATTTTATTTTAAAATTTAACTTTATTTTTGTCTTTTGTATCTGCTTTTTTTTTTTTTTTTTGCATCGCCATTATTCTGTTCTAGCAGATTTGAGGAAAGGAAATGATCAGAAGAGACAAGAAACTACACTGAAACCTTAACCTCAAATGTTTTTGGGCTAAAAATGATGCTTTCCATCATTATTTTAAATATTATTTTTTTTTTAAATGATATTGCAATTATTTTATTTTATTTATTTTATTTTATATATTGCCATTATTAATGTTTTGCATCTGCATTATTTTATTTTAGCAAATTGAGGGGAGGGGAAATGATAAGGAGAAAGGGGAAACTAAACTGAAACATAAACCTGTTTTAGGCTTTTTTTTATATATATATTGACATTGCCTTTACTTAACTTTTGCATTGGCATTATTCTGTTTTAGCAGATTGAGGAATGGAAATGATCAGGAGAGAGAAAGGAGAAACTGGATTGGGAAAAGTTGCAAGCTGGATTTGCACTCCCATAACCTACATAGTGTAATTATTGAAACAATGAACAATGTGGGATGAGTTATGAAGTTTAATACTTAGGATTAGGGGTTTGTTCAAATCACTAAACACTCAGTAGCTATGAGCAATATAATAATAATAATGAGGCATTATTTTCAATGCTAATGACTAAGCAAGCAGCACTAATTATTTTAGTGTTTATCATGGTGTCATAATGTCAGTCTTTTTGTCTGCCTCAGGTTTGCTTTTAATGGCAGTGGAGTCTCTGCAGCAATGGGTCATCTTTATGAGACGCGTCCCACTAATCGTATTTAAGGCTTATTACTAGGGATGCATCGATGTATCGGCCGCCGATATGTATCGTCCGATTTTTGATTAATTTAGAGCCATCGGCATATCGGAAATAGTTGCATGTCTGTTGCAAAATCCAACGGTTTTCTCTGGGCAGGATAATCAAATACTTGCCAAAACAAAATAAAATCTGTACAAAATATATGTGAAATGACCGCGCTCAGCTGTAAATTCATCATAGGTAAGTCGCAATGGCGATTCACCATTATGCGTATGCATCTGTGAACGGACAAAACAGAATAAAATAGGCTACATAAAAAAGGAATAAGACCACACATGAAATATATTTTGTTTCATTAACAGATTAATATGTAATATCAACCTTCACATAGGCTATATCAGTAATAATAATACGATGTGCGATTAAGACATTATCGAGTATATTGCAAAAATCAAACAAAAGACACAGAGTGCAGGCATACATTACATAAAGCAGTCTAGTAGGTTAGACTAGTGTACGTGCGAGTGCCTTCTTTCACTGCATGATTCAGTATTCAAATGCATGAAGAATGATCAGAAAATTCAAGGTATGGAGGCAGAAAATGTATATATTTATATCATTTCATAGTTAAACAATATCACACGAAGATTGATCATGATTGCAAATATGATTTTGTAACAGTTCAATAAACAAGAAGTTAACATTAAGAGACTTACGTTTTAGACACCATATTGCCTGTTTTTGCTGTATTTCACCAACAAAAAATAACTCCAAGCACATCCACAGCACTGTTTTGCGTCTCTGAGCAACATGACGGTGTTTCTTTCCTGAATGAATCAACCAAATGATTTGGTTCAATCGCAATTACTCATTAATTAACAGTGACTTGATGCCACCTACTGGTAGTTTTAATTTCACATTTAAAGTATTTTTTTAATTTTTTAAATAATTTCAAATATCAGTATTCAATGTTTTATGTACCAAAACATTTATTCATTTGTAACTGCAAGTTAAAGCATTCCATGTTCCTCAGATCTGCATTAAACAGTGAGTAAATACATCTATTCCACTTCAGATGAAGCTTCTGTGTTCCTCTGCATTGAAAAGATGAATTTTATTGATACTGATTTCAGTTGTTTGGTAACAGCCCAAATGTCTTATTATACTAATTGACTGAGTAAATGTAAGAATTTGACTCAAAGGTGATGCACAATTTTAGAAAAAAAAAAAAAAAGACTTTATAAAGTTAAAAATGTCCATAAAAGGTAAAAATCAATTTAAACTTAATTGAAGTTGAATAAATTTCTATCACTGCTGTGAACTGACCACCATACAGAATATGAAAAATATCAAAAACTTTAGGAGTCAGCTGTCCACGGTAGTCCTTAAGATATCAGCACAATAACACACTCCGCAAAATATTGTCTAATTATCGTTATCGAGATATCTTTTTTGTCAATATCGCACACCCCTAGCAGGAACAGATATGTTCAAATAAGGATTCTGCCTGGAGAGAACCGGTCTATTATTTTTTTTTGTTTTTAAGCCCTGCTTTATGCAACTAACCAATATCGGTATCGGAATCGGAATCGGCCAATAGTTGTTTATTAAAATCGATATCGGCCAAAAAAAAAAAAAAATCCTATTGGTGCATCTCTACTTATTACCTCTCTCACTTTCTCCATTTCCGTCACACACAGACACACACACACTCTTGCAGCCTGTGGTGCTGGCTTCACTAGTACTATCCGTCAGTCTTAATGTAGGAGAGGTAAATAATTGGACACAGTGCGTTTGCTGTAGATGACTTCCGCCACAGTTTTGGCTCCTTGATTAGCAGGCTAATTGCGTTTTGCTGCTTTTGACGGCAATCATAGCCATTTCCAAACACTTACGAAACATCTGTCAGAATGAGGGTTAATGCGGCTTCGGCAATCATCTCACCCATAAACGCTACCGTTTCCTATAAATGTGTCTGGAACAACCAGATGTTTATTTGCTTTCATAATTAGAGGTTGGGGCTAAACGCATTTCTCATGCTAAAGATCTGCGAGTCAAGTCAGGCCGGCAGCGTGACAAATGTTTATTTGTCATCTTCTGTTATGTAACGCTGGTTTCACTGTGGTATGTGTTCAGTACCGAACATGCTAAATGGTTGAAAGTGAGTCTCGGACTAAATAGTTCATTGTTTTCCTTGTCTGAGGGTTTTGGTTGAAATTTAAGCTTTGCTTTGGGCAAAGGAATGTGGGAAGACCTTTGGCTATCTTTCCCATCAGCCCCTTTCTGTCTTTTAGTTTCTCATGTGCGCTGGGAATCTCAACACAGTTTGCCAGGAGCCCAAATCAAGACAATCAAGGTAAATGGGATGCTTCAGTTTTATCAGCAATTTGAAGTGGTCTGTAGAATGTTTGACTGAAAAAAATACATAAATAAAAAAATTATTTTTAGGTTGTTTACTTTAAATATCAGTTAAATATATTTAAAACAATGATTTTTCAAATATTTATAGTATTTAGAGATGTTATGGTTTAATTTTTTCTTTCTCATTTCTAAAGACTGGTTAGAAAAAAATTGGATTATTCTAAATTAATTAATTATTGTATTGACACATTTTTAACAGTAAAAAAACAAATCTGAATATAGCTTTGTTGAGAAAACAAGTCAATGTTTATCAATCAACTTTTGTGCTTATTTAAATGTTATTCAAATAATTTAATTGAAAAGTTTATCTTGAGGTTTATTCATCTAACATTAATATAGATACTGTCAATTTAATACAAAGTAAATATTTTCCAGATAATATTTTAATATTTTGGCTTCAGTACAGTAACAATATAAACAACATACAGTATTTTCTTTTTCACACTATTTTGCAGTAAAAATTGGTCTGCATGCATAAAATGATAAATATGTTGTATGCATAATATTATATATCTGTTTGTTTAAAGGTGGGGTAAGTGATTTCTGGTAGCCAATGTTGACATTTGAAATCACCAAAACAAAAATCACCAAAACACCCTACCCCAAAAGGGTCTCGCCCCTATTTTGATAGCTCCGCCTCACACATATGTACGGCAACGATTAGGTCTATGAAACAAAGTAAAACCAATGTTACTCACCTATCGAGAAGAAACAAAGGAACCTCGGCGTCCGATCGCAGGCCTTCCAACTCCTTGAGTTCTCTCCAGCGCTGGAAAGCTGATCCGATATTTACACAGGTCCTACTTCTTGCCTTATCGTAACACCGTGTCTACACCGGACGCGTTCGGCGTGGTGCGGCGCGACAAAATACTATAGAACTCATTATATTCAGTGATGCTGTCTACACTGGATGGGACACGACAAATCCCGACAGTAAACTCCAGCTGCGTTCTATTTATGACGTATTGACACAAATTTCAAATGATTTTCAATCGTTGCTTTGTCGTGTCCAGTGTAGACAGACCGCGACAGGACAACTGTCGCGTCCGGTGTAGACACAGTGTAAGCCTTCTTTTGTTCCGCAGACGTTTTCCTATTTTGTTTTTTATCCGCCATCTCTATCTTTCTGTCTTCGCTAATGTCCGTCATGTGCACTGATGAGCGCTCTCTCCTCTGCATCATGAGTAGATGCACCCCTTACTGCTGATTGGCTGCAAGTTTATTTCGGTACTGGGCCTGACTCAGTTTTCTAAAGCGTTTTGGAAAAAATGCATACCCCACCTTTAATATTGGATGGTCCTTGGTATAAAAAAGTCTGAAAACAGTTAGATCATATAGGATCCTATACCATTTGTTTTCTGTTTTGTTTTGGAAATAATTGAGGTTGTAGAATGTTGGGCAAGGTGTATTATTAGTTTTCTAAGCGATCAGATTTATTGATAGATTTTTTTTTTTTTTAAACCTGGAAGACCATAAAAGGCGGAGAAAAATCCCAAAGCATGCACTGATGGAAGGTCTCCAATTATAAATTACTTTTGAATGCTGAAATAACATTAGCATAGCATATTTTCTACAACGCTTCAAGAGCTTAACGGAATGATAATTGGTTTTAAACAACCTTTTCCCCTGTCTCGTTTGTTGTTGATTCTGATGGAAATTGATGCATAATAGTGTGAATCCAGCAGGGTCACCTGTTGTACATGCTAATGTGTTTGTATGGAGCAAAGGCTCTTTTCATCTACAGGTCACAGCTCAACCACTGTTCAGCTCCAACACCGTGAACCGCGAAGAATGGCACAACACCAAAATCCATCTGCATTCTGTTGGTTAGAAAGCTATTTCATGCTTACAGCTCTCTCCGCTGTGGGAGGTATGTGTATATGCAGCTAGAAAAACAATTGGTGAAGGTGTCAGGACTGATGTTTACTGTGATGATGGTTGTGGTTGTAGATCGGTGCACTGATATTATTGGCAAAAGTCCTCTTGGAAATTTAACAACACGTGGCTGATGGGCAGGGATATTACTCTGTGCTTGGTGTTAGTCTCTCAGCTGCAATTATGCAGCACATTGACGTCAACACAAACATGCTTTTAATGAGTGTGTTTAATTTTTAGAGCAGATGAGAGCTGCAGGGGCTGGATAGAGTGGTGTATACAGTATACTCACAGCCTCACGTGCATATAGGCGATAAACATTGAGACATGCGCAACCAAGATTATAAGTAATTTTTATCATAATTACTTTGTCTCCTGCTTCTGCTATTCTCTGACTTTATACAGTCAACTTCTTGGCTGATAGAAGACTATTAAGACAGTTTTGGGTAAACAGTTAATAGGGTTTTGGGTATTAGACAACTTTGTTGACTAGTTGTTCTTTTACCAGACAAAACAGATATTTTTTGACAGCACCTGGCGCCCGGGGCTGGATCTAATAGGCCTATTTCTGTTGTGGAAGCATTTTTATGGAGTGTTCAGAATTGCATACTATCATACAAATCATAATACTTCAGCAGGATGCAGTGTTTATACAAGTCACAGTTTGCAAAGTATTTTGTATATGATTTTATATAAAATAATATATAAAATATGTAAATATGTAAATTTTATAATTAAATATATTTAATTTTATAATGACATTTTTTATTTTCAATTCTAAGTTGTAATTTAAAAAAATATCTTAATCTTTAAATTGTTAAATCAATCTAAAATGATAAAAAACATATACAGAAATTAATTTAATTAGTCAATCAGCACATAATTACTGACATTATTTGCTGATTAATTAATCAGTCTTTTAAAGTCATTATTGTGTAAGATGAGAAAAGCATTGAACAGACCTTGCAAAAAGAAGTTTTAGAAGTATTTTGATTCAACGTTGCATAAATAATGCTACTAAATGCATATTAATGGGTTAAAAAGTTAGTATTTAAGTATGAAATGATTTAAAAAAAAATGAAATGATACTCTCAATATGAAACTAATAGAACCAGTAGGAGGCGACATGTCACTGTCTTAATGAGTGAGGCATTCAGTCAATTATTTAACAGATTTGTTTAAATGGCTGATTCATTCAGAATCAAATCAAGTCAGTGACTTGCTTGCCAGTTTTTATGAATGGGTCACTAAATCACTGGCTCACTCCATTTGATAAAAATACATGGATTCATTCAGTAATAAAACACTGTTGTGTGTTGCTCGGAAAAGCACAGCAGTTCTGCTGTCACTTTTTGAAATTGAGCAAAACAGACAATATTGGCAATATTGAGTACATTTTAACACAAACTTGTTTATTTAAACTATTGCATGAAAAAATGTATACCACATTTGCAATAATGCAGATATTCGTGGAAAAAAACAGCACTCTTGCCTGTAACAAGACACTAAAACCCACAGAGGGACATTTTTGCTCTCATATCTTAAATTTATGCGCATGTAACTGCATTCTAATAGGCTACATCGCACAGTCAGTCCTAATCTCTGATTTCATGATGATTTCTGTAGAGGATCATATATGAATACGTGCCTTTGTCTCTTTCCATCTCGCTTGCTCTTCCTGCAAAACCACATTATACTTTACAACACAAAACGAATGTGTTTGTTAATGCCAAGAACCTTTTCTCTAGGGGAGCTTAAATGTGGGTTAAACTCCCAGTCAGAGATTTTAATGAGGATTGTATTAAGCTCCCCTTTTTGTGTAAGATCATTCGGTGGCTTTTGAAAATTAGGCTTATTTCTGAAGCTACAGCAGTTTTGGTGTGTGTCTTAGTGTTGTGTAGTGCATGCTGTGTGTTTAATATCCAATCCTTTAAAGGGGTAATATCATATAAATTAAATTTTACTTGAACTTTTGAAATAATAAAAATTGGATGTAACTTTCAAAACTCAGAACTCCCTTCCCAGTCCATAAAGAGCTGAAACAAAGCTCCAAACATAAGCCATTTCTAACATCAGATAGATGAATACATTAACATGACTGCCCATGTTATATATACAACTTTTTACAAAATTTACTCTTTTTTTTAACACAAGAATAATTTACTATCATTTTAAGTAGTCTATAAAAGTAATTAAATCCAATAAATAATAAATGATCACCTTTAAAGTTTTGATGGAGTTTGTGTACACACTATAATTATTTAGCATTGTTATTTGGATGTCTTTTTTTGAGTACCTGTTCAATATTTCAAAAAGAAAACCCTCTAGGAAACTGAAATTGATCTTTAGGATTTGCATGTACTGTATTGTGAAGTGTGGATTTGGATCTACATGCTTTTTGCAGCTGAGAAGGGAAATGCCCGTGGGTAATGTTATTGAGTTGTGTATAGCTAGACTGAAGATGTCTGTATAACTTAGAAAGTACATCATTTATTCTCTTATACCTGACAAAAATATGCAAGGTGCCAGGAGGATCTTGTCTAACAAACCGTGGGCCATTCAAGTCGATTACGGTTATGATATGAGTCTGTTTACTGCTGCAAGGCACATGTAGTTTCACAAACACTGTGAAATGCTATATGATGTTGTATGTGAAACACCAATGCTTGTAGAATTGTGTGGAAATGTGTGAGTGTGAAGTGAGTGTGTATATGTGTGCCTGTTGACATTACAGTGCAAAATGAATTAAAATCTCTTTATTTATTAATATATTTTGCTTACCATACAATTCACTATAAAAAAAATCTCTACACAACAACCAAAAACTCAAGAACTAATGTGTAATATGGCTAATATAAATGCATTCCCTGCCATTTTTAGTTTCTCTCTCTCTCTCTCTCTCTCTCTCTCTCTCTCTATATAAAATGAACAATTTATTACAGCCTTTATCTATATTCTAGACTACATCAATTTATAAATTCATACTGTTAATTCATGTTAATTCATAAAACATTAATAATTGATTATACAGTAAATAATAAATAATACACTGTAATTTTATTACATTTTTAAGTCATATATATATAATATAGAGAGAGAGAGAGAGAGAGAGAGAATAAGACTAAATATATTGTTCATTGTAATTTAATGTTATTTACTAATGTTAATGTATAGAACTTTATTGTAAAGTGTTGCCATTTTTAAATAATTATCGTGCTACAGGTTTTTTTATAGTGGTCAGCATAAGCTGAATACTGCAAAGTTTTGGGAGTGATGGAGTTTTATTATTTTAATTATCATTATTGTTACAAAAGTTACTTCAAAGAAATAGTGATGTTTAATAAGATAATCAAAGCAACATTTTGGTATCTCACAACTGTAATAAACATCTGCTAAGCTATATTAGCAAATGAAAAAATATATGAATGTATACAGTTGCAGTGTAATTTGTTTATATCCTAACACTGCTGCATTTAGCAGTGTGCTGTACATGACTTATCTTGAGAGCTGGTGGGGACAGACTTGTATTAGAATTTGTGAATGGACTAAGCTTGTTTCTGAATTTCTATACCAAATTCAGTCCTGTGTTGAAGTAATAAACAATGAGGGTGACTGGCTCCATTCATTCATGTTGTGGTCATTGTGATTAAACCTTCTGCTGTTATGGTCTTAAAGATTGTATGGTTACAGGTTTTTTCCCCCCACAAATATCACAAGAATAGAAGAGCGATTTGACATTTCTTTGAGAATCACACCTGTTGTCAGTCCTAAGTATTTGTCAATGACTGTGTCTACAGAACGAGATTAAGCGCTTACATAAGAAGTGACGACCATATTTGCAGTGTGTACGTGGCCTTGGGCACTCAACAAGTAGCTCTGTTGCCATTGGTTACCCAGCACCGATCCAAACACAATGTACTCAATTAACTTAATTTAAGGAAGTTAATTGGAAATTCTTCATCGTTAGTCCGTCATTATTTTCTATAGCTTGCTGGGGCCCTTTAATCAGAAGCAAACATGATTTGTATGATCATGCGTGTGATTGTGTTTTAATATGATGGATGGAGAATTCCACCTTGTGGGTCTTTTTTGTTTTCGAAAAATCCTTTCCTGTTTTTAATAATGACTTGAATCTCACGGGTCAGTGTAACTTCCTGCCAGGATGTGTGATTGGTTGTTTTGTGGTTAAAGGATACCACACAGGGATAATTGCTTATAATGTCATGGGCTCGACTGAGCTGCCGGAGAAGTTCATATTATATCTTTCAAATGCAATCAAGCTGTCTTTTACCTCTCACCACAGGTGTGTGTATGTGTGTGTATGTGTTTGATCCGTCACTTCCATCGTGGAATTCGATGCTTGATAGCTGTGTGAGTGGACTTGCATAGATTGCCTGCTGTTGAAGCCTGGGGTGAGCAATCTCTCACTCAACAAACACACTCACACATATTCACACACACACTAAAAACGTTCAGTTAATTGTTGATTGTGAAGACAGCGCTGTATGCACGGATAGGGAAGTTTTGTCAGTCTCAGTGCTGCTCGGACAGTATTTAAATGCTTCCCAGATTTACCAGAAGCTTCCTTTTGTGATGTTCTCATTTGACTGCATCCGATTGCAGTGTCAGGTCGAATGACTGGAGAAGATGAGACTCCTAATAAAGTGTGTGATGAGGCAAAGCAGTATTACATGAATAAATGTCCATATTGAGTTTGTGAAAAACGAGGTCACTAGTGACCTGATTTATGAAAGAGAACGATAATGTCAGAGCTAACTGCCCAAGTATGTCTGCAGCTGCCTTTTGTCTTTTGAAATAATATCTTTGGATTCAGTCAATGGAAATTTTAATCAACTATGTGAATTGATAACTGGATCAAGTTTATTTGATTTTTGTCAGAGGCCGCTAAAACTAAATTTTTACATTTTTCCTGAAGAAAATGTGAGTGGTGCTTGTTGGTTGCCGCAATACTAGGGTGTTGCTGGGATGTTGCTGGGGTGTTGATGTGGTGTTGTTGGTGTGTTGATGTGATGTTGATGGGGTGTTGCAGTGGGTCTGTGAAATGGTGCTGGAGTGTTGCTGGGGAGTTGCTGGGGTGTTGCTGAGATGTTGCCTGGGTGTTTGTGGGATGTTGCTGGGGAGTTGTTGGGGTGTTGCTGTGGTGTTGGTGGAAAGTTGCTGTAGTGTAGCTGGGATGTTGCTGGGGTGTTGCTGCGATGTTGCTGTGGTGTTAGTGGGATGTTGCTGGAGTGTAATTGGGATGTTGCTGGGATGTTGATGGGATGTTGCTGGAGTGTAACTGGAATGTTGCTGGGATGTTGATGGGATGTTGCTGGAGTGTTGCTGGGATGTTGCTGGAGTGTAACTGGGATGTTGCTGGGATGTTGCTGTAGTGTTGCTGGGATGTTGCTGGAGTGTAACTGGGATGTTGATGGGATGTTGCTGGAGTGTAACTGGGATGTTGATGGAATGTTGCTGGAGTGTAACTGGAATGTTGCTGGGATGTTGCTGGAGTGTAACTGGGATGTTGCTGGGCTGTTGCTGGAGTGTTGCTGGGATGTTGCTGGAATGTAACTGGGATGTTGCTGGAATGTAACTGGGATGTTGCTAGGATGTTGATGGGATGTTGCTGGAGTGTAACTGGGATGTTGCTGGGATGTTGATGGAGTGTAACTGGAATGTTGCTGGGATGTTGCTGGAGTGTAACTGGGATGTTGATGGGATGTTGCTGGAGTGTAACTGGAATGTTGCTGGGATGTTGCTGGAGTGTAACTGGGATGTTGATGGGATGTTGCTGGAGTGTAACTGGAATGTTGCTGGGATGTTGCTGGAGTGTAACTGGGATGTTGATGGGATGTTGCTGGAGTGTAACTGGGATGTTGCTGGGCTGTTGCTGGAGTGTTGCTGGGATGTTGCTGGAATGTAACTGGGATGTTGCTGGAATGTAACTGGGATGTTGCTGGGATGTTGATGGGATGTTGCTGGAGTGTAACTGGGATGTTGCTGGGGAGTTGATGGGGTGTTGCTGGAATGTTAATGAGATGTTGCTGTGGTGTTGCTGGGATGTTGATGGGATGTTGCCGGGGTGTTTATAGGGTGTTGCTATTGATAGGTTATTGTCTGTGTACTGGTATAGAAAATGGTCAGATCACACATCCAAAATGGTGTTATGACGTGTAATCATAATCCATAAAGGATTACTGTACACACATACATGCTGCATTGTGAGCTCTTGGACAATTATATTGTTCATTGTCAGTCAAAATAGCTTACAGCTACAACCATCCAGCAGTTACTTGACTTCCTCTCCAAGTCGGTTCAGGCACAGGAAGCTCTAATATCCTTGTGTAATGGAGTGTTTCTGTGTGACCCTCCACTGTCTGCAATTAAGCAGTCACATTTTTGTGAGGTTAATTAGTCTTGTAGACTTTATGAGCCATGTAACTTAACCCGTAATTGATACATATGGTCTTTTCATTGTTTAACTGACTGTACTAATGTAATGCTTTTTGTTGTTGTTTTTATGAGAGAACATATAAAAATAAATAATGAGATCCTTTAAATCAGATTGACCGAGAAGGCCTGTAATTAAAATGAGGGGTACTTTTGTTTTTTAACCCTACTTGGATTAATGTTTAGTTTGAGATGGTTTATTAAAGCTGAAGTTTTCCCAACAAGAGCAGCGAGTTTCTTTTTCTCGTCAATACTGTTGTTTGATTAATATTCTATAATTACCAATTTTGTATGTAAATGTAATCTGAGACCTTTGGGGATTCCTTTAGTAAATTAGAAAATGGCGCTTTACCCCAGTGTTGGTTATTAAAGCAGCAAAAAAATCGATTCTGGCTTTATTAGCTGTAGAGGAGCATGGGTACACAAAGTTAAAAAAATGAAGAAAACGGCTTGAATAAAGTGTTGTTTAGTGCAATATTAGCTGTGTTATCTAACATAAATTACTTTGACACCCCTGCTTTAAAGAGAATATTTGTTTTATGTTTCCTGAACAATGTTTATGCAAAATTAATATGTAAACCCTTAAGTGCAGCATGTTAGTGGCCCTCCCCATTGTCCAGGTGTCTTGTTACTGGGAAAATAGGACAAAATGAAATTCATTTGAATGAGAGTGTGAGTTTTGCTCCATTACAGGAGTTACCATGGCTTCATTCGTGACCATGTCATTGGCTTGAGATTGAAACCTGCTGAAAATGTCACTTTAGTGTATGTGAGAATCCTAAAAAGAGGCAGAGACCTTTGATCAGGTAACGGGTGACTTTATATTGTCAGCCTGTCTGTGAGAACTTTTAGCTGCTCAAGGACAAATTCTTTGTTGCTGGGTTTGTACGTATTAAGAACTTTCTTTCTTGCCTTGCAGCTAACTGTGAGAAATATAAGGTTTAGTAAGTAATATCTCCTACCAAAAAAGGTTTTTCTCAGATTTTGATGTCTTCTGCTTCCTGATGTCAGCAGATTTTCCCTTTTCTAGATTTTAGAATATTGCATCCTGGAATTACAATAACTTTAATTCTCTCTCTCTTTTAAAACTGTATGTGCAAAATATATATGCAATAATAATATTTTGTAACGATATTTTATACATTTCATATACACTCTTAAAAATAAATGTTCGTTATTTGTATCTTGTAAATTATCCCTTTAAGAATGTTCACTGAAGTAGAACATTTCTCTCTCTCTCTCTCTCTCTCTCTCTCTCTCTGTGACATCACTATGAAAACCCCCACTCTGAAAAAGCAGAGTGTACTGCTTTTGCTATGAAAGCCTTAATAAGATCTTGTGCAACTAATTCCAATCAGATGTCATAACATTTGGAGTAGCATATACAATTAGCTTCATTATGAAGACATGACAGGGATCTGGAGAAGTATCAATTATAGCTTGATAATTAGCAATATCTCTTAAATATCTTTATTAACTGCAAAGAATATATAAAAGAACTTCTAAATGTTACATATTTAGTGTAAATCGAATGATACAAATGAAAAGGATTTTAATTCCAGACTTTAACACAACACATTGCGAAAAAGTCCATGTGAGGCGAATCCTTATAGCACTTCCACAGTCCTTATATGCGAAGTGCTATACGAGTGAAAAATGAAGTGAGAAACTCTTTCCAACCAATCAGTTTACTTGGTTGTTTTTTTTTTCAAGCATATTGAGCGCAGGTCTCTTCGATCTCTCTTTTATGTGAGATTCAACAGATAAAGCTATAGAGCATCTCTAGTGTTGATTATTGATCTCAGAGTCCAGCAAGCCTGCTGGCCTGCTCTCCCAGCACTGTTATGAGTGTGTCGTATGAATGGATGAAAATGAGGCTGCTCCGGGCACTGCTGCTGGAATCATCGCTGGCCTCCGGTCTGCTTTGGTTAAATAATAAGGCAACACACAGAACATGTATAACCTAAAAAGATCAGACCGGAATCGATACAACTGCTGAGTGCTCTGTGCAACATCTCTCTCCCTCGATTATCCTGAGCAGGTTTGGGAACAGAGGTAAAAGAGGAAAAAGATTTTGAGAAAAATATGGTGAATGAACAAAAACAGGAGAGCAGCTGCAGAGATGAGCAAAGACTTTTGTCTCTCCCCATGCACTCATTTTGATCCATTTTCCTGGAGGTGAAGGACAGTTTATGCTGCATGTTTCATTGGATTGTTTTTTGTATCTTCTCACAAAATGTATGCAAATAGACTGTTATTAACACATATGGGGGTTATATATACATACATACATGTTGTATTATTATACAATTTTTATTTTATTATTATTTTATTGAATAATAATAGCAGTGATAATTGTAAAATTAAAAATAATAATAATGTAAAAAACAACAACAATAATAGTAATAAAATAATAGTTATTATTATTATTATTATTATTATTATTATTATTATTATTATTGTTTTGTTGTATCATATATTAATAATAACAACAACTATTATTACTATTAATAATAATAGTTATTGTTATTTTACATTATTGTTTTTAATTTTACAGCAGTGATGATGATGATGATGATGATGATGATGATGATGATGATGATGATGATGATGATGATGATAATAATAATAATAATAATAATGATTAAAAATAATGTAATGATTAAAAATATGTGTTTACGTAATGTCATTTTTGGACAAAATACTTCAGAGAAAATATTATTTATTTATTTAGTTAAATTTATGTAATTATTTGCTTTAATAATAATATTTATTTATTTAATAATATTTAAATTATTAAAAATATGTGTGTATATACAAAATGTCATTTAACACAGTCAGATATCGGATCTTTGTGGTGTAAACATGGCCTTGGTCTTTCCCTCTCAGTTTCTTTCTTACCGGTATTGTCTCTCTTTCTAGGAAAAAAATCTTTCAAGTACCACTTTCTCATTGATTGGTTGTTCTCTCTTTCCTTCATCTGTCTGTCTCTGTAGACATTATGCACCTCCATTAAATCTCATTTCACTCTGTTTGTCTGGTAGGTTTCTGTCCTCATTCTTGCTCCATGTGTCTGTGTTGTAGCCTGCAGGGCAGAGTGAGAGACGGAGAAGGCCAAACTCTGTCCTGCTGCTGCTTGTGTTCGGAGACGAGACTTCTGTCTGTTTGGCTGGGTAGATGCTCAAACATTCGCCACATGGCATGTGCTGTGGAAGAAGTGGAGGGAACACTTAATGCCTTTTCATTTGGCTAGCTCAATTTCAAGATGTGAGATCAGTAGGTGCCAAATCTCTCTTTTACCAGTTTGTCACCGATAGAGCTAGTGCTGGACCCAGTGTTAAATGCATTTCCACCAAAGAAAAAGTTTTTTTTTTTTTTAAACATATATATTTCTGAATTGATAAAGCATCTTGTGATGATGTTGTGATGGTGGTTTTAGTTTTAGTTAACTATAATAACCCTGCTTCTATAGAGTTCAAATGTTCAGTTTTTCTAGCTGAACGTTAGGTGACAAGTTTGTCTACGAGCGGTTTTATTGGCGTCTTCTGACTCAGAATGATGGAGCATGTCGCACAGGGCCTGCATGTGCAGGGTGGTGTATCTGAAGAGCTTGCTGAAGCGAGCAAGACCAGAGTCAGAGTTTAAAGTCTTATCCAGCAACATCAATTATAAGAAGCTTGGCCCCACAGTGCAGTGCAGTTGTTAATGAGGCCCCCAGTCATTAAACACCAGCCACCAACAGTGTGCTCCACTAAACCTACATACCAATAAACCTCATTGCACTTTGAGACTGTCGGAAATAATTTATGTGCAATTAAATAGTTATAAATATAAGATGATTTTATTCTCGTCTTCTCTCGTCCACCACATTTTGATTTTACTTAGTGGTTTTTAGAGTGTTATTAGATAGCTGCTAGGGTGTTCTGGGTAGTTGTGAGGCTGTTGCTTAAAAGAGCCGATAAAAAAATATCTATAATATTTTGGTCACTTGATATGGCTCAGGTCCCTCCTTCAATATTAGCAAATGCAGTTTGGTTGTACGTTTGCTTATTTGCTTATTTATTTGTTTAACTGCAACGAACAATGTCAATTGGCAATGTCTCCAAGATGCTTCGAGAAACCTACCTGCAAAGCCACAGTACTGTTAAAAGTTTTAGGCAAGTGTGTAAAAAATGCTGTAAAATGAAGATGCTATCAAAAATAATGTCATAAATAGATTTTCTTAATCAATTAACTTCTATTATCTAAATTAAATCAACATTTGGTGTGACCATCCTTTGCGTTTAAAGCAGCTTTTGCCCTAGGTGCACCTGCGCATAGTTTTTCAGGTAGCTTTGCAGGTAGGTCTCTTAAAGCATCTCGGAGACTTTGCTACAGTTCTTCTGGATTTAATCTGTCTCAGTTCTGTTTCTTCATGTCATTCCAGACAGACTAGATGATGATGATGAGATCAGATCTCTGTGTGGAGCACTGGCTGTTGTCAGACTCCTTGTGCAAACAAAAATCTCACTGGATTATTACAATTAATGGCAAGAAAACAAAACTTAATCCAAGAGCAATTAAAGAACCTCAATATTGTTAAGAATATACACAGATACATTGCAAACTGCAAATGAACTCTATGCATAAATGCAAGCATAAGAAGCAAGTTTTTGTTTTGTGGTAAACAAGCTGTAATGGACAATGTCATTCAGAAGATTTTCTGCCCTCTCTGACGTCTCTCATCTTCCTCTCGATATCTCAAAACAAACCTCTTCATCTCCCTCATTAGGGCAGGTAATTTAAACCGGAGAGGCTCGTCATCTCACCTGGTTAATGTTCATTCAAACTAGAGCACATCCTCTGCTTCCCATTAGCCATCCTCTCTCTTCTTACTCGGCTCATTTATTCACACTATCCAGCTCTTTACTCAGCATGTCACTTTCCAGCCTATTCCAATGAAAGCTGCCAGAAGCTTTAGCTAAGGCTGTTCGTTCAATCTTTCTTTTGGCTGGTCTTTTTTTGCTTTCAGAAAGTCGTGAGAGGGCAATAACCTAGCTTACCTCTGAAATGAATCATAATCGAGCTGCGTTCCTCAGCCCAGCCCTGCCCTGGTCCCATCTTTTTATCTCTTGTGAACAAACAGTGGCTAAATGAGTGCTAACTGTTGTTTACACGGCGCTAACTTTGTCCTCGCCCTACTGTGTTGTTGCTAAATAAACTTCACCCTCGTGAGCACCAGCCAGAGCTAGCGTACCCTTCAGTGCTACTTTGTCAGAGCCGCAGTTCTGTTCAGCTTAATAAGAGGGTGCTTGGGTGCACGGCTAGCTAATGCAGTGTATACGGCTAGCTAATTAATTTGATAGGCTAGTCACGCTCTGGCATGTCCAGAGGGATAGGATGGATTGTAGGGGATCAGTGACACAGATTAAAAGAGAGTAGCCGCCGAATGTGTTTCTCAGATGGGCATGGACAACCCTGCACCACTGTGTGCTTTCATTAAGCTAATGCCACTGAGTTTCAATGTGATAGCGGTTATTAGCAGCCAAGCTATTTCCCATCTCACTGAAACTACTTGTCCCTCATCACCCTTTACTAAAGCTAAATAAACAGTTGTGTGGGATAGTCAAGTAGAAATAATGAAAAACTAATAGGACTTTCTATATTGCTGTAACTTTGATGTGTTGTCACATCTTTTTATATGCTTTCAGGCTTTGTCGCTCATGGACATTTCAGCTAAACTAGCGACTGATTGTAGCTCCAAGCTGGTACAAGCTCATTTAAGTGGTTTATCATATGGGGTTTAACCTGGTTTGAGACTTTTTTTCCACATTGACGGGGATCTGTTTGAACTGGTTAAGCATTTTACAAACATAATGTGAATTAATTAGCCAACTTACAGTAACTACTGTAGGTAGTTTTTTGTTTTGTTTTTTTTTTTTCTCAGAAAGTACATATATATATAGTCTTCTATTTAGTGTGTACTAGTTAAGCATTTTACAGTTATTATACCTTAACAAACTTGGTTATATAAGACATTTAACCTCCATCCATCTGTTAATTATATATTCGATCTATTGTCCGTTCTATCATTCTATACTATCATTCATTACTTCTATCTGTCGTTCATTTGTTCGCTATCATTTTATCTGTGTTGTTCATTCTTTTTATCATTCATTCATATTGTTCGTTTCTGTCTATCATTCGTTCCTTCTATCTGTCGTTCTATAATTCTGTCATTCGTTTATTTTGTCGTACATTCTGTCTACCATTCCATCTATCTTTTTTTGTGTCTGCCATTCGTTGTGTCTATCTATTGTTTATTCGCTCTTTTGTTCCATAGATTTTTCCATTTTTCTTTCAGTCATTCTATCTTTAGATTTTATCAATAATATACGATTTGCTCTTAAAAACGAAAACAAAAAATGTCCCTTTTGTACAAAAATATTTGATTTGAGATATAAAACCTTGTCTTAAGGATGTTTAGATATCTTGACTGGAAAACAAGAAAAATACTGATTAATAAAATGATTTTTGATTTTGTTTGAAATGACTCATTGTTTACTTGTTTACTCATGAGAGGCCAGATGATCTAAACATTCAATACACAGTCCTGTCCCAGTTCAGATGAGGAGAACATTTAGTTTATTCCAAATCCAGAAGGATCCAACCAGTGCAAAAAAGTCCAAATAAAATGAAGAACAGAATGTGAGTGATCCTTTGGTGAATGCACGCCCAGGTTTCATCTTATCGAAATCTTGTTGGGCCATCCTGCTGTGAGCCTGGTGGCATCGTGAACAAACCAGAACAGGAAATCTGATCAGCTGGAGTAATGAGCTCCGAGCTGCTGCTTCTCCTCTTTGGTTCTTTTATAGACCTTCGCAAGCCTGCTCAACGCCACCTAAATTCTTAATGACCGCTCAGACTCTGCTGTATACACTCTCATTTCCGCCTTCGCTCCCGCCACGCTCGCAGCTACCTCAGATCGTTTGCTTTTACCTGATGGCGGGAAACGATGTGTCTCTTTGCTGATAAGGAGAATGACCTGTTTTGGACGTACCTGAAAGCAAAGTGTCATAGTAATGAGAGGATAGTGCTTCGGCTCTCGTGGCGAACATAAAAGACAAGACACAAAAAAGGGAGGAAGCTCTTGGCAGCATCTGGGAAATACTTGATATGAGGTTGCCATGGCAACCTGCTAACACATTGAAATAGTCGTTTATTGACGGTAATGGCAATACCGCAAGCGTGCAGTGACGAGTTGAGTCAAAACATTTGTGCATTTTATGTTAAGATGTAATTATGCTAAAACAGTAATAATTTAATAAGGGAAGCACTGCACAATGCCACTTTTTTATCTTTTCACATCTTCATAGTCAACGAACTGTACTTTTTTCATAATTGAGAAGTAATTTTCCTTGCGTGTGCACCGTTTTGCCTTTGAAATGTAAGACAAGAGTTTCATTCTTTAATAAAAGGCTCTGGGCTCTCCGGACTGCTCTGATGAAACACTGTCAGAAATGAAAAAAATAATTCTCTCTCATGTCTTCAAGAGACCATGTTCCTGCTTGGCCCCTTTTATTCCTCGCTTCCGGTCTCCTTCCTTATTAAACTCTATCTATCTATCTGTCTGTCTTATATATATTTATATATTTATATGTGTGTGTGTGTATATATATATATATATATATATATATATATATATGTGTGTGTGTGTGTGTGTGTGTGTGTGTGTGTGTGAGTGTGTGTGCGTGTGTGTGTGTGTGTGTGTGTGTGTGTATGTATACACACACACGCTAAAAAAAAATAGGGTAAGACTTTTTAACTATATGGATTTGATCGGATTGTGAAAAATGGTTGTTACAGACCAATATATAATATACCAGACTCAGTGTGATTTTGCTTAAAGTGCTGTATGTAATTTTTTCCCCCCACTGTACTAAAGCATAAAAATACCATAATATGTTTGCAGATGTTTATGAAACATGCTAAGTTCACATACTTATTTCTCTAAAAAAACAACACTGTAGAAAGCTGTTTTACTTTGAAATGTTTGTTCTGTGTCAGAATGTCTTTTTTGTTTTGGTCTGTGTGACTCTGTCCACTGCCAATTTACCCAATAGTATTTTGACACCTCAGGTTGCCAGTTAATGGAAAACAGAGTGTATTGCAGCCATGGAAGCCAGCAAACAAACTGGGTCAGAGATCACAAATGCTACCTAAGCTGAAAAGTCTCTGCATCCATCTAAAAAGCTCTATGATCAGAGGCTTATTAAAATGCAGATAAATTAACTCATCAACTATAAGGCTCGTCACCTTCCATTGTCAATTGTGCTTGTTCCTGTTAGGTGTCCTCAATCTGGCAAACCCGCATGAGCGCCGAGTCTGAGGAGGAGAGAGTGAGAAACAGGCCTGGTTCTATGGGGGTGCTAGAGGGTGCTAAGCGCCCTCAAACTAAATCAATAGCACCCTCGGTTAAAGCTGTAATAATGGCATTTCATTGCAGATTTGGCTAACTATCCAGTGCACTTTGGAGATCGGTTTCTATTTCAATGTGTTTTGCAACGTTTCTTGAACCCAGCAGCCAATCAGAGGCATTTAAGTTAGAATCCAGTCACCGCGAGAATAGGTTGTTTGCAATCACGTGATTCTGATGACGCGCGAAATGCAGCTGGAGGGCAGGAAGAGATTTTTCCCCATAGGAATCAGTAGCAGAAACTCAAGATGCCTATGTTTTGCATTGTTTATGAATGCTCAAATCGGTCAAACCGAGAAAACACAAGGAGTTTTTATCGTGTACGAAAATGTGTTGTTCATAAGGGAGGAAAAGTCAAGAAATTGACTGAAAAACACAGGAAAAAGTGGCTTGTAAACCTGCGTCTGCGGTCGTTAGGAGCCGAGTCAGATAATACTTGTGTGTGCAAATGGTTAATATAAGATATAATAATATATTGTGATATTAATAAAGACATATATAAATAGATACAAGGTGACACAGTCCGAATTCACTCAATGCTAAACCCCACACGTAGACACGATGTAAATAAGATATTATTTGCAGTTCAGAGAGCTTCACTGATTATAAAGGAACCGTGAGATTGCGATAAATTGAAGTGAGTGACAGCTTTTTAGTGATTACATGGACGAGCTATTTGCTCATTTTCTAGGCGGGATTCACGGGATTCACTTTCGAAATAGCTTGTTTGCAATCAGGATAAGTTGCTTAGCCTAAATCCACCGCTTCAATGGCATGCAAGTATTTCAATTTAGTTTAAAAATCGCTCCTCTTTATAACATAAGGATCACGTAACATATGTTGTGTTTTTCTGTTTACTTTCTCTTGTTATAGCGCCTAAACCAGTACAGTACAGTATTCCTCTATCTCATCCGTTCTCTTTTTTCTGTGACTCCTGACACTTTGCTGTATACAGGGTTTGTGTACGTGGGTCCTGTTAGCAGCACGTAAAGCAAAACTTTTATTCAGCCTAGAAAGCGAGCAAATAGCGCTTCTACATAATCACTAAAAAGATGTCACTCACTTCAATTTATTGCAATCTCACAATGTTCCGTTATAATCAACGAAGCTCTCTGAACTGCAAATAATATCTTATTTACATCGTGTCTACGTGTGCCGTTTAGCATTGAGTGAATTTGGACTGTCTCACCCTGAATGCTTGAGAGGTGGCAGACCTGGATTATCTATTTATATCTGCATTAATATCTTAATATATTATTATTAGCCTATATCTTAACCATTTGCACACACGAGTATTATCTGACTCGGCTCCTCCCGACCGCAGACGCAGGTTTACAAGCCACTTTTTCCTACGTTTTTCAGTCAATTTCTTGACTTTTCCTCCCTTATGAACAACACATTTTCGTACACGATAAAAACTCCTTGTGTTTTCTCGGTTTGAGCATTCATAAACAACGCAAAACATAGGCATCTTGAGTTTCTGCTACTGATTCCTATGGGGAAAAATCTCTTCCTGCCCTCCAGCTGCATTTCGCGCCACAGCAATGACGTCATGTGCAAACAACCTATTGCGGTATGCACACCTCTTTAATTGCCACATGCACTGGAATATGTATTACACTGAATGTTAATTTTTCAAATGAAAATGGCAACATGATAATTTTATAAAGTATACCTTCATATGTGCTTCATATTCACTGGAGGAAACAGCTGTGGGTGAACGCAGCGAAAATTTAGGCTACTGTAGATTGGGAACCGATTGCTCCCCCATGATATTTTATAAACTGTATTTATGACAAAGAGCTGAGCAGATGCAGATATTATAACAATATCGATAAACACAGCTTGTCCTCTGTTTCTCGCTTTGCGCAACCGCGGTCTGCGGATTGAAGAACACGCTGAAAAACGGGGATCGAAGTCTGCCACCGTTTTCATATGAAATTTAAAGGGAACTGAGGCGATCACAAATTCGTAGTTTGTGGAGCTAATCGCAAAATTTAGGGGGGCTGAGTATAGCCCCCCTAAAAATGGCCTAGCGACGCCCATGCTTATTCACACACAGAAGTGTGAAGTGTGACATAATATACCTCTGTAAATAAATACAATTTAAGTTCACGTCTCGCACACTTTAATGCCCTTTGTATTGAACATATATGCTCGCTTTGAACTGGAATCATGGCGGAATATCTGGTGATGTCCACTTCGCAGGGCACTTATGACTTACGGTCGAACAGAACAATGTATGTGCGTTCAGGGGGCGTGGCTTTGGACGGCGATTGCAGGGAGGGTGGGACATTTGCTTTCAGTGCTATCAGGCTAAAGTTAGCATTTTCTCAGGTCTCCAACTGCACCTTTAAGGTTATAGCACCCTCACTAATTTAAGAAGCACCCTCAGTGATTTGATTCTGGAGCCGGGCATGGTGAGAAACAACTCTTTAATTTGGACTGCAGTATCCATTTCACCTGTTAGCTGTCAATATTAGGTAACACTTTAGATTACAACCCGCAAAGAACTACGTAAGTATACTGCATTTATAGTGTACGTTTCTGTAATTATAGTGTACCTATAAAAAAACGTACGTGTAGGTATAAGGGAACAATGTGTTATGTTTGGGTAACAACCAGATATGCAACCTGCAAAGAACTGTGTAAGTAAACTGAAGTTGCTGCGTAACCTTTTTGTAATTATAGTGTAGGTATAGGGGAATAATATGCAACGTTTGGGGAATAAAGGGGTAACAACCTCTTAAATTACAAATCATTTATGCTGTAAGTATTTTGAAACTAAGGGGTACCTATTGTAATATTACGTGGTATGGCCTAAACAGTAATCTTTTGTTTAGGAGTGATTTAGAAAGACAATATTCTTTGTATAATTTTATACTGGTATTTTATTATAGGTCTAGGTATTTTTAACCATTCTATTATTAAAGGAAACATGATGATTACTGAACAACAAAACTGGACATCTAGTGAAATGAGTTAATGAGTTTCTGCTATGATTTATAATTCACAAGTCAGCTTACCTTATGAAAGCTCATTCGTCGATCTCAGTTGAGTCACACCAGCAACTTCACAACACCACTATCACCAAATAACTTTGTATGATATACCATCAAGGTTCTTTCCAGCTGTTCGCAGAAAAAAACAAAAAACAAAAAAAAAACAAAAACAAAAAAAAAAATGCAGGATACATTTGTATTTCAGTGGATGTATGTGATGTTTTTATAGCCAAAAATAAAAATAAAAATAATAATAATAAAAAGGATTTAGTTTGGCCATCAAACAATTAAATTAAAACTAGTGCAATATTTTTCTCTGTAATTACTGTGCAAATATACACTTGTTCTGTGTTTAAGCCCAACTTGTTCCCCCCTTATTCCATGTAGTTACAGGGTAAATACAACATTTGCGGGTTGTAATTTAAAGTGGTGCTTGTTTCCCCCTTATTCCATGTAGTTACAGGGTAAGTAGCTACAACAAATTGCTCTAAAACTATTGTTTATACAGTAGGTCATACATTATATATCAGGTAATATATCAATAAACATGGTAACTGTGTTATTTAATTCAAATATTATTTGAAATTTGGGTATTTAAATGAAAATCACACACAATATGACAACAGTAACAACACAGGCAACAGATAATAAAAGATAAAAATTTATTACACCAGTTCAGAAAAAGCAAAGCAACTCCACAAACTTATACAGCTTATGCAGTTAAACCAAATTCTTTTGAAAAGTTTAAGAACAAAATTAAGATTTTGTTCAATTTGTTCATGTTTTTCACCCACTGACGAAGTTAAACTATTATGGCCAAACCATCACGTCAATAAACACACAGTAATAAACACTGAAAGTCAATATTAAACTATGTATTATAGCGAACTGACAGGATTTTACCGTCTTTGATTTGACCTTTGTTGTGATCCACGTCCTCAAGCACCATTTTGACTACTTCAGTTCCCGCTTTACTGCTCAAAGTTGTGAGAACATACTCGGACAAAACTCTCCAGTTTTAAAAGAACACATTCCAGTCAGTTTCAAAAATCTCTCTCCTCTTCGCTTCGATTAGTTTTCTTGTATTTTCCACACATATTCCTGTCATGAGCGCCGCAAACACGGATAGACCGTTTCCAGTTCTCGATCAGCACATTCACTGCTCCAGGTTTAAGCGAACACAGTTTCAAAGTTGTCCCTCGTCTGCGCTTCAATCATTTTTTCATATTTTCCACGTTTTCATCTTCAGCACCTCAGAGACGGATTTCGTCGCACACAGAACCGTTCGCGTTTGAACCTCCACATTCCTAACCAGGGTTGCCAGGTTTTCACAACAAAACCCACCCACCCAAAAGGTTGTATAGCCTACATACCAGGTAATATTAGAATAGGTACCACTTAGTTTCAAAATACTTACAGAAGAAATAATTTGTAATTTTACAGGTTATTACCCCTTTAATTCCCCACACTTCACATATTATTCCCATATACTTACACGGAGGTACTGAATAGGTACACTATAATTACAAAAAAGTTACACTGTAAATTCTGTTTACTTATGCAGTACGTTGCGGGTTGTAATCTAAAGCGTTACCCAATATTACATACTGTACCTTTAAACAGCTATTTATCTATTACCTAACATAGTATGTATAGTCTTAGTACCTTCAGTAAAAAAGGAAAGCTGTTTCAGCAGCAAAACTTTGATTATTAGCATTACAAAGAGATGTTTTGGTTGGAATAGCATGCACCACTGAATCATCTACAATAACACCAGGAATTGTGTTTTGATAAAGTAAATAAAACCACTTTAAACCACTTTGACTAAGGCATTTATCATATGTTTTTATTCAGTGTGAGAAACAGATGGAGAAAATTAAAGGTGGGAAAAACAACCTTTTAAATATCTAATGCCTTGTGAAATCCTGTAATGAAGTAAATGTGCTGTTACTCTTTCATCCGTAACTTTGCAACCTTGAGCTGTTCTTTATTTGTATTGAAATTAGTGGGGTGTGCTGAAAACAGTACATTAAGATAGTTAGCATTTTTACACAAATACTGCATTAACATTGCTCTGAAATCTAATCGCATATGCATCATGTTCATCATCAAGCGTAAAAACTTACAAATTTATGCATGCTTTTAGGCTAAAAGTGTTCTCACAAAATAGGCAGCAAACAATCAAGAGCACCTTGTGAGTGTGGTTTGTCATTCTCTTGTTTAAACACTCTTTCATGCGTGTCTGAGCAGCTCATGCAGGATCCGCAATGACTGCCTCAATATTTAGTTAGGCATCCTGCGTCATTACCAAAATCCATCATGTAGTGTCAAAACCCTTCTTGTGTACATCATGTGTACAGTAATGGTATCATATGATGATGGTATGGCAATATAGGATTAGTATATTCATATACCATGGTATTTAAAGAGAACTCCAATCTACTTTAAAGAATAATGTGGTCTTACTATCATGGTAGCAATAAATCCAATCCCGTCCATCCATCCATCCATCCATCCATCCATCATCTTTCTATGTATTGTTGATGTTGCATCCATCTTTGTGTATTGTTCTTTCCACCCATCAATCCATCCATCTTTCTGTGAATTTTTCTTTCCATCCATCCATCATCCATCCATCCATGTGTTGTTCTGTCCATCATCCATCCATCCACCCACCCACCCATCTTTCTGTGTATTGTTCTTTCCATCTATCCATCCATCTTTCTATGTATTGGTTTGTTTGTCTGTCTATCCATCCGTCCATCCGTCCATCCATCCATCCATCCATCCATCTTTCTGTTTATTGGTTTGTCCATCCATCCATCCATCCATACATCCATGTGTTTTTCTGTCATCCATCCATCTACAGTCCCATGAAAATGTTTTTGCCCCCTTCCTGTTTTTTTATTTTATTTTTTTGCATATTTTTCACACTTAAAAGATTCAGATCATCAAACAAATTTTAATATTACACAAAGATAATGTAAGTAACTACAAAATGCAAGTTTTTAAATGATGATTTCATTTATTAAGGGAAAAAAGCTGTCCAAACCTACCTGGCCCTACGTGGAAATTTAATTTCCCCCTCCTGTTAAATCATGAAAGATCTGTGATTAACCACATTATTTTACAAAGCTGAGTTAAATTTCACTAGCCAAACCCAAGCCTGATTACTACCAGACCTGTTGAATCAAGAAATCACTTAAATAGACACTTCTTTCTTTCTTTCTTTCTTTCTCTTTGCGTGGCTTTAATGCTCAGTTTTGCATCAACCAAAAATGGAAAGTTTAATGACAAGTCCAATGCTAAGTTCTAAACTGTTGCAATGAAATGTTGTTAAATGCCTGCTTTTTACTTCTCAACCCAGAATACACCAGTGAAAAACATCCGTTATTCCTTAACTCAGAATGACCGTATGTATTCCTGTGTATCTGAGCATGCAATCCTTACATGTTGGTGTGTGTGTAGAGTCTGTGCACAGTCTGACATTCTCCCCCTTAGAGATCTGAGATTTTTTTTTTCTTTTTATTCCTTTTTTTCTCTTCTCTTTTCTCTCTGTTTGGTTCTTCCTCTGTTTCCATGGTAACATATCAAACTATCAGAACCTCCTGTCTCCACCCAACCCAGTCCCCCTCCCGATTTGGTTGTAGGTCAGAGATAAAGAGAAGGAGAGAGAGAGAGCAAGTAGTCTTAAAGGTGAGTGGAGTTTAAGGGCTCTTTTATGGCTAAGCTCTCTCTCTCTCTCTTTCTCTCTCTCTCTACTATTTACAAATACACTTGGATCTCTATGAACGAGAGCAGCAGGCCTGTCTGCTGTTTGCTTGGCTTCTGTAATGGTGAGTAACATATGAAACTACCCTATTTCTCCTTACTGCTTAAAGTAATACAAGTATTTGTACCTTTTTGTCATCCATATTGTATCAGTTCTGCGATCCATCACTTTGATGTTTCCAGTGCGGTTGTATGCTTGAATTACTCTGAATTTTTGTTCAGTTTAATTGTTTTTGTTATGTCTGCTTTCTTCCTCGCTCTTTCTCTAACTCTTTTACTCTTTGGTCTGCAAGTACCAAAACCTACTGAGCTGCATATCTAGACAGCATTGCAATCCTAGAATGCATTGTGATGCGCTCAGTGAAAAACAGCTTAGGTTTGTTTAATTAGTTAATTAATTATTTCAGTTGCATGTGCATGTGAAATGCACTGTAAGAAAAAAATACAGAAGAATGGAAAAGGTAGTAATTTTCTGCAATGAAATTATTCGTTATCCTTGTGTGTGTGTGTGTGTGTGTGTGTATATATATATATATATATATATATATATATATATATATATATATATATATACATACAGTGGGTACGGAAAGTATTCAGACCCCCTTCACTTTTTTCAATTTTGTTATGTTGCAGCCTGATACTACAGTTGTTTAAATTAATTTTTTTTCTCATTAATCTACACTCTGTAGTCTGTACCTCATAATGATGAAGTGAAAACAGAATTTTAGAAATGTCTGTAAATTTATTAAAAATAAAAAACTGAAATATCACATTTACATAAGTATTCAGACCCTTTGCAACAACACTTGAAATTTCGCTCAGGTGCCTCCCATGTCTCTTGATCATTGCAGAGATGTTTCTACACCTTGATTGGAGTCCGCCTATGGTAAATTAAATTGATTGGACATGATTTGGAAAGGCACACACCTCTCTGTAAAAGGCCTCACTGCTGATAATGCATATCAGAGCAAAAACCAAGCCACGAGATCAAAGGAACTGCCTGCAGAGCTCAGACACAAAAAAAATTCTGCTGCACTGAAGGTTCCCAAGAGCACAGTGGCTTCCATAATTCTCAAATGGAAGAAGTTTGGCACAACCAGGACTCTTCCAAGAGCTGGTCCCCAGCCAAACTGAGCAATTGATGGAGAAGGGGCTTGTCTAGACTGGTGACCAAGAACCTGGTGGTCACTCTAGTTGAGCTCCATGATCATATATGCAGATGGGAGAAACCTACAGAAGGACAAACATCACTGCAACACTCCACCGATCTGGGCTTTATGGCAGTGTGGCCAAACTCAATCCTCTCCTCAGTGAAGACACATGACAACACACTTGGAATTTGCAATAAAGCACCTAAAGGACTCTGAGAAACAAAATTACCTGGTCTGATGAACCTCAATTCTAAGCATCATGTTTGAAGGAAACCGGCTCTTCTCATCACCTGCAGAGTACCATCCCAAAAGTAAAGTGTGCTGGTAGCAGCGTCATGCTGTTGGGCTGTTTTTCAGCGGCAGGGACTGAGGAACTCATCAGAGTAGAAGAAAAGCTCAATGCACCAAAATATTGAGATAGCCTTAATGAAAACCCAGTCCAGGGCATTCAAAACCTCAGACTGGGCCGAAGGTTCACCTTCTAACATGACAATGACCCTAAGCACACAGCCAAGGCAACACAGGAGTGGCTTAGGGACAACTCTGTGAATGTCCTAGAGTGACCCAGCCAGAGCCCTGACTTGAACCCTATCGAACATCTCTGGAGAGACCTGAAAAAGGCTGTCAACAGACGGTTCCCATCCAACCTGACTGAGCTTGAGAGGATTTGCAAAGAAGAATGGTAGAAATTCCCCCAATCCAGTTGTGCAAAGCTTGTTGCGTCATACCCAAAAAGACTCGAGGCTGTAATTGCTGCCAAAGGTGCTTCAACTAAGTACTGAGTAAAGGGTCTGAATACTTATGTAAATGTGATATTTCAGTTTTTTCTTTTTAATAAATTTACAAACATTTCTAAAATTCTGTTTTCACTTTGTCATTATAAAGGACAGAGTGTAGAGTAATGAGAAAAAAAAAAGAATTTAAACAATTGTAGTATCAGACTGCAACATAACAAAATTGAAAAAAGTGAAGGGGGTCTGAATACTTTCCGTACCCACTGTATATATATATATATATATATATATATATACATATACATATACATATATATATATATATATATATATATATATATATATATATATATATATATAAAACAAAATTTAGAACAGTTAAAAGCACTGAAGTTACTCACTCAATATAAATAATAAAAACCGAACTGACAATAAAACTACAACTGAAATAAGAAATAATTTAAAACTAAATAATTAAAAAGAAAACAAAATAAAACTAGTAAAAAGGACAAAAGCACATAACAAAATGACAAAATTCAACTAAAATTAAAATGTAAATATTCAGTTTAGATTACATATGAAAATTATATATTATATTTATATTAAAATTTAAATATATATTAAATATAATATACAAATATTCAAAAATTGTAAGTTAAATATCACTGGTGTAGAGTAAACAAACTCTATCAAACAAGTGATTGGCCCTTATTTGTTTGGTCTCAAGTGCACTTCTTGTAAGGCGTAGCTGCCTAAAGAGTGTTCTAAGTAAGTCACATTAGGGATCTGATGCTGCCTTGCTGTCTATATAGGCCTTCTATGTTTTGAGCGAATCTCTCAGTTTCTCTCGCTGTTTGTTGTAAGTAAGATTAAATGTGGTCTTTACAGGTCAGACTGACACTTCACAGCAAATGAACTGAAGCTCTCCCAGTAATCAGCTCATAACTGACTTCCAAGACAAACACACACACCTACAGACTGGCCTTAGTCTTACTGCGACAATCAGATTGATACATGGAAACACAATCAGGCCGCTAATGGAAATGGATAATGAAGTGCTTTCAATCAGCCTCATGCAGTGTATTCATGAGCATAACAATTTTAATTCCTTTATTTCATTAGTGTGATACTCCTTGATATTTTTCCAAAATTATATTGTGTCATTTATATGCATTGTACTTTCCAAATTACATCTAGCAGGAGGCCACAAGTTGGGCATGTGGGTAGTTTTCATTGATGGAAACCAAAGCGAGGAGGTGCTTTATTTATAAAGCTTGAGCAATAGCTTTCTTATGCCCTAAGAACCCACTTGACCTTCTCTCTAAGTTGGTTGGTTAAACAATCAGTCAGTCTTTCAGTAACACAGTCAGATGGTCTATCATTCTGACAGTAATCCAGGTAATTAAACAGTTTCATCCCTGTTAGACATAACGTATGTGACAAACTCACATTTCTTCTGCTATTTAACTTCTGCAGTGGCATTTGTGCTCTTAAAGAAGTATTGTAGGTTTAGTTAAGCTCAATTGACGGCATTAATGGAATAATGTTGAATACCACAATAAATAACTTCCACTAATTTCTCATTTCTCTCTCCTTTTTTAAGCTAACATCAAAGAGAGACGCTTACAGTGGAAGTGAATGAGGGCAATTTTTGGCGGATTTGAATGCTTAAATGTGAAGCTAAAAACTTTGTGAAACCACATATTTAACTCCTCTGTTAAATCTTTGGTGTTATTTGGGCTGTAAAGCTGTTGAAATCACTTTTACAGTCGTTTTAGTGGTTTAAAGTTTATGGTGTTCTATTGCCATGGCAAGTGTGTTGTAAAATTGGACAACCTTACACAGAAAAGTTTACTAAGCATTTTGTTTCACATTTAAAATAACATCCATATTTATGTCTTGTGGCTACTATTAAAACACTGAATATTTATTAACAGATTGATCCCAATTAATTCACAAGGAATCAGTGTTTGTCTTTGTCCAAAATTGCATACTGTCTGAGTAGGTACTTCTTTTGAATAAATATGTACTTTTTGACATTTACACAAGCATGTTCTGAATATATATGAATGTGCTTAGTCGGACATATTATATTCATTATATATACATTGTCATGTGACTTACAGTGTCATTTGCATCACAAATCCTCTCCCGTGTCTCATAGGAAAGTGAAGTGTACTTTTGTTGTGCACTTTGAAATCTTCGCAGTGGTAGATCATCTGGGTTCTTTTTGTCTACTGTTTTATGAATACTGTGAATTCATTTTGCACCTACTATATAAGTAGGGATGTATTCAGATGCAGCCTTTGTTTATAAATTACAGCAGCACATAATGCAAGATAAAGGATTTTCAATGTGCAAATCAAACTGACTCAGAATTGTGATGATTCCTGACTGTTAGTGATTTTATGTGAGCACAGACATATATTACAGTCAGATAACTCACAGTAACAATAGATTCAGCTCATGTGAGCTTGATGCATGATGTTGCTGCTCATTTGCTTGAAGTTAAACTTTTCTCAGCTTCGTCAAGCTGTTGGACATGCTGTATCGCGTTGCCAACGGCCATTGACTCTCATGTCACTGGAAATCACAGACTCTCATTGAAAATGAATGACTTCTGCTTGGTTTGTTGCTGCAAGTTGCTGTCAGTGTGAACAGGGCTTTAAAGGTGCCAGATGGTTAACCAGATGGGTAAAAGTCTTGCAAACATGACTCAGAAAAGTAAAGTAGTTCTGAGTCTAGCATCATTTGTTTGCAGATGCCACATGGTTTAACATTGTATTATGTAATTCAATTATATTCAGACTTTTTAAAAGCAAGCGAGACCATTTTAAAATGTTGGACTATTTTGCCTCCATAACCTGACTTCTTTCAGATTAGTGGAAAGAAAACATTCAAAAGACACATACGTTTTTTATTTTATTTTTTATTATTATTGTTATTACACTTTATCTATTTGCATCTGTAGAATCCAGTTACGATAAAGGCTGCTTTCTCAAAATGATTTTTTTTCTCAGTCAGATATCTCTCTTTCAGTAGCACTTTAAATACCAAACTTTATACTTTTATTCCTATCTGCTGCATATCTTGAAGGTTTTTGCAGAGAGGTTGATTCATATTTTAATCATCTGATATGTATTTCACATTTCATTCTTAACTTGCTATTGACAGTATTTTTGGACTTCTAAAAACAGATTCTCCTCTGATATCCAACAAAATAAAGCAAGAATCGAATCTGATTTAATTGCATATTTGCACATTTCAGGAAATCTGTAATACAATAAGTAAATAAATAAAGAAATTCTTCCTGTACTGTGATCCAAATTTTGACCATTCTCACCTTTAGTGTATTGACTAAAGTGTACTTTTGGGCCAACAGGTTTCAGATTTTTGCTGTTATAAACTGTGGAAGCATTTAGTATTTGGTAATACTAAACGGGCATGAAGCATTGATCACATTAAGGTTGTAGTACTCTATCTGGACTGATATGCTCATTCTTTGAATAATATATTTGCTGGTGATCTCAGAACTGATGAGTCACCAAACTTTGCTCTCTTTCTTTCTGATCACAAATGTCATATTAATCCTCATGGGGTGTCACACTGCTCTAACACACTCTTGTCTCCCTAAAGCAAATGTGTAAATTATTAGATAAGATTAATCATCATAAATGATTAATCTAACCTAATACAAAGTGTCCTCGCAGACCAGAATCTGAAGATCTGCTGCCATAATGTGCCCAAAAATGAACACAAGATAGTCATCGCTCAGGACGTGTGACTTCACACTCCGTGATGGTGATCGGTAGATAGTGTGATGATTTTGAAGTGGAATAAATTAAGTTGGCATTACAAATAATGCTAATAATGGTACACTACTTTATCTGTTGTGTTTGTACATTGTTCACTCTCACAAAAAAAAAAAAAAAAAAAAAAAAAACTCACTAAAGCCTTTTCAAAAGGTACTACGGTTTGGGTACTAATATGTAATTTTAAAGTACTAATATGTACCATATGGGGCAAATAAGGTACAAAGATGTACCTTTTAGCTTTATGTACTTCAGGGTACCGGCTCAATGACAGCTTTGTACTTTTTTCTGAGTGTTAGAGAAGAATAATGAGACTAAAAGAGCTATTTAACTGATGGATAAAAATAGAGCATGAGAGAGAAAGAATGTCAAAGTGACAGATAATAATTATTTGTAGTATAATCTCTGCTAGTGACTAGATATATTAGTGTTTCCTGCAAAAATATCAGTCTTCATGGTTATTGAGTGTAATGTTTCCCTCTTTTAGAATAGTTTATTTTTTCTTCTCTTTTGTACTGTAGACCAACTTTTGAAGATCTCCCTCTCTCTCTCTTTCTTTCATTTTCGTTGGAGAATAATGTATTAGTCTTTTGTTAATTCATCTTTTTTGTTCTTTCACATTGAGTGTGAAGGATCAAAATGAGAACAAAAACACGGTGGCCATATTTCTTTCCGATGACGTCAGTTTATTCATATGCCAACTGATTTGCGTGAATAATATGCACAAACAGTCATTTATAGTGAGAAAATGGTTGAGCGTGATTGAGACGTGTTGATTTGTGCACAGCATGTGACGCTAGAATGAGAGGAAAGAGAGAACTGTGTGTTTGAAATACTGGGCTGCTTTTGGTTGGAAGTCAGCCTTGGGTTGTGCGCTCTAGGTGGTCTCGCTATAACTGAAATAGCTTCAGCTGTGACTAATAAGACTGATAGAGTCTGCTACACTGAACTCGTCTATTTCACACTGTGCAATAAAAAAAAAAGAACAAATAAATGAAATTAACATCGAAATGAGACTGGGTTATGTTGAAATAGGTGGCTCATTTATTTTTATTTTTTATTTTTCTATTTGACCAAGGAAGAAAAAAATCCTTATATATGATGAGTTTAGAGAGTGGGAGTCAGGGTAAGCTGCTGTGCCACTTTTACTTAAATTGCTCTATATGCAAGTACATGAGATAAAGGTGAAACTTTTTTTTTTTTTAACAACATATGAACATAAATGAAAAAAAAAACAATTTACTATTGCATATTTTATGCTTATTTTGCTGCACATTTTGCATTGAGCTAGCCAGGAAAAAACTTCAAATATTTTGAATATTTAATATTGATATTAAAGCATAAGAGTATATTAAAGTATAAATTAATGTATGTGTAATATTACTAATATTTGTAATTGCTGCATTTAGATTCAAAGCTTTCTATGACTAAGTTGAGTTTTTTGTGTGTGTGGGGAAAAAAAACATTGAACAAGCCAAGAAAATATTCAACTGCATTCAAGTATTTTGAATATTTTCAGTGCATTCAAATATTTTGAATGCATTCAAGTCTTTTGAATATTTTATATTGATATTAAAGTATAAACGTTTATTAGATCAAAGTATAAATTACTGTATGTGTAATAATAATATTTGTAATAATTGCTGCATTTGGAGCCAAATTAAAATAGCCAGGAAAATATTCAATTTTCTACTTTCAAATATTTTGAATATTTAATATTGATATTAAAGCACAAGAGTATATTAAAGTATAAATTACTGTATGTGTAATATTAATAATATTTGTAATTGCTGCATTTGGAGCCAAAGCTTACTATGACTAAGTTGAGGTTTTTTTTTTATGTGTGGGAAAAAAAAAAAAAATAAAATAAAATAAAAATATTTAACAAGCCAGGAAAATATTCAACTGCATTCAAGTATTTTGAATAATTAATACTGATAGTAAAGTATATAAAGTATATTAAATTAAAATGTAAAATACTGTATGTGTAATAATAATAATAATAATTATAATAATAATAATAATAATAATAATAATAATATTTGGAATAATTGCTGCATTTGGAGGCAAATGAAAATAGCCAGGAAAATATTTAACTACTTTCAAATATTTGGAATATTTAAATTTGATATGAAAGTATAAAAGTATATTAAATTAAACTATGAAATTACTGTATGTATAATATTAATTTCTAATAATTGCTGCATTTGCGGTCAAAGCTTACTATGACTAAGTTGAGCTTACAACACCACACATTTTATTAATTTATATATTTTTTGTTTTATTTAATTAAAAATGAAATTATTTAATTACTCATTATTTATTACATTTAATAAATCTAAAACTTTATTTAAATAGTGAAATTATTTATTTATTTATCTATTTATTTATTTATTTACCAACCATTTTTTATCCACTGACACGTCTTACTCTGAGCAGTGTAGAAAAACACGTCTGACACTCAGAAGAATAGAGCTTTAACTGTCTGACAATAAATGATATAGCCAATCAAAATCAGTCTCTCCATTGGAATTTTATGACTGGGAAACTGTATGAAACTTCTAGGAGACAGCATACACTGAGGAGCATGTGTTCAGATGCTCTGGCTCAATCATACGTCTGCTGTGTGGGTCGATAACTACAGAGGCTTCTGCTGGGACGGATCTCAGAGGATAGTGTTCACTCTGATTACAGAACTGTGCTCAGACTGTCTTGGTGAATGTGTGTAAAAGTTTGCAGGTGGCACTCTAAGACTGAATCTGATTCCACACCTTGAGTCCATGACCGTGGGGGATTCTGCAGTTAAACCCAGGATTGTCCCAAGATTATGGTACAATCTGAGGAATTTGCTCTGTGTTACTCTATAAAGGATGTTCCAAATACTCCCCTTGCAGAAGGAAATATCAGGGCTTTATGATTCCTGATCCTCAGATAATACCTGTGGCCCATTGTTCACTGCTGTTCACCTCCACATCGCAGCTTCAACACCAGATGGGTCGTATTTAAAGAAATAGTTAACCTATGTTGGTTATTTGACATTGTTGAGTTCAAGAAGTCAAAATTTAGCTGGTTAGTTTTGGCAGTTAGCTGTAACATTTACCATCATATGGCTTCAGAAAGCATCATTTTACATGAAATACTTTTGGGAGGCTCTGCAGCAACCAAGATGAATGGCCACTGATGCATTTCTCCAGGTATTGTAGACTTTGGTTGGGATCCAGGATTACAGAAGCTTGGAAGAGTAAGTCATTATAAACTGGTCTTTTATGACGTTAATATCTCAAAGTCATCAGCTGTTGTATGATTTATTATCAAAAGCTTGACACATAGTCACTAGTACAGTATGTGTATATATATATATATTGAAATATTATTTTTGTACTATTTGTAAATATTTTTGATAGTATAACAATTTTTGTGGTTGGGCCAGTGATTAATGTTTACTTTTTTTTTTCTTTTTCTTTTTTTTTTTTTTTTTAATTGTAACAATTTACAAAAATAAATTAATCAAAATAGATATTAAAAGTTTTGATGAAGTTAAATGTTATATATATATATATATATATATATATATATATATAAATGCATTTTAAAATAACAAAAATAAATATTTGTATTGTTTTAATTTTTAATCATATATTTGATTGTATTTATTATTTTAATACTATTGTATTATTAAAAAAGATATTTTATAAATATATAAAATATTATTTTTGTACCATTTATAAATATTTGAGATAGTATTATTATTTTATTTTGACTAGTATTTTATTTTATATATAAAAAATATAACATTTTTGATGTTGTGTTTGGGCCAGTGATTAATTTTGGAAATATATTATAATTGTAACATTTTGCAAATATAATAAATATAATGAATCAATAGATATTAAAAATTTTGATGACTACACCTTTTTTAAAATATTTAAATGCATTTTAAAATAACAAAAATAAATATTTGTATTATTATTTTTTAATTAAATGTTTAATTGTATTTGTTATTTTTGTATTATTTTTATTATTTTTTATCATTAAGTTCGTTTTTTGCATTGCTTGAAATTTTGTTTTGTTTTGTTTTGTTTTGTTTTGTTTTGTTTTGTTTTGTTTTGTTTTAGCAAGCAGAAAACAGGCCGACTGAGCCAGCAGAAAAAGTAAATAAATAAAATTCTTACTGTTGAACCCTGGTTTGTGTCTGTTTAACACAAACAATGTTGTTTAATGAGTTTATTCCAGCAGGGAATAGAAGAAAATGCAGAATAACAGACACAGGTGTTATAGATGTGATGAGAATGCAAGTCACATGATGGAAAGCAGAGAAAACATGAAGAAAATTGCTCCTACCTTCAGAAATGATGCACCCAAAGCCAATAATGGCTCTATAGTAGATCTGATTATTTCAGAAAGCTCACAATCTACTGATCTTTTCCATCATCATCTCACACTTGTCCTCCTCTTCCTCTCTCACTGCATTATTCTGCTGTCTCTTCATTTTGCAGAAACAAGCGAGGACGCCCAAACTCTTCTGTAATGTTATTTTCTGTGCACTGAGCCCAGTTCTGCTGAAAATTATATAATCAGGACAGTGTCGACAGAATTGTTGCATTAGATAACTGCAGAATGCCCTTCAGGACCGTCATTTACACCTTAATGTGTTGAGCAGTCAGATCGAAGCTAAATTTTGCCGCTAACAGCAAGCTAAGCTTCTCTCTCAAGGGTGTCAGTTTAGACTGAAGTTCTTCCTGAAATAACACGACATATCATATTAGTATTAAGGAGGTTATGCGATAGAGGTTATGCGCATCAAACATCTGGTCTAATGGTTAGAGAGTTGGGCTTGTAACTTGAAGGTTGCCGGTTCGATTCTCACACCGGCAGGAATTGAAGGTGGGGATTGTGAATGAACAGCACTCTCTCTGCCTTCGATACCATGACTGAGGTGCCCTTGAGCAAGGCACTGAACCCCCAATTGCTCCCCGGGCGCTGGAGCAATGGCTGCCCACTGCTCCGGGTGTGTGTTCACGGTGTGTGTGTGCGTGTTTGTTCACTATTCACTGCTGTGTGTGTGCACTTGGATGGGTTAAATGCAGAGCACCAATTTTGAGTATGGGTCACCATACTTGACAATACGTCTCGACTTTCACTTTTCACTTTCACTTTCACTTTACTGCTTATGTTTTTGTGGAAACGGTGATACATTTTCTCAGGTTCAAATTTAAGAACAGCATTTATTTGAAAAAGATTTTTTTTAACAACGCAAGTCTGTACAGTCACTTTTGATCAATTTATTGTGTCCTTGCTGAATAAAAGTATTATTCCTTTAAAAACAAATGACTGACCTCAAAATCTCAAAATACACTTGCCTTGTTGGAAGGCTTTCTTGAAATCGATCAGGTTGATTGTCCACTACAGTAGAATCGGGTGAATTGCTCAGGTTTATTCACAGCTCCAGGATCAGGGTAAGAAGTGATAAAGCTGCTGGGTTGAGCCTGGTAAAAACAAGCAATGAAATATCACCATTGTGCGCTCTGTATACATTTCTATAGCTTTCTTACTCGCCTGCACACTGAATGCAGGTGCTGTCGGCATGTCTCATGTTAGTGTCTCGTTTTGACGGCTCTGTATAGGAAAGCGTAGAGAAGAAACTTTCATTTCCTCCACAGTACTTTCACATCACAGACGGCATACAGCAATGGATGATGAATATTTGTGCGAGTGTGTATATTTGTGTTTGACAATGTGCTAGACGGTTATAGTGATCTTGTGTGTGTGTGTGTGTGTGTGTGTGTGTGTGTGTGTGTGTGTGTGTCTAACTTCCCTTTCACACAAACAGACTGGAATATTATTAAAGGATAAAGTGCCGTTCTGTGCTCGGCCCATTATTTCCATCTTTACGCTTCTCTCTTGTGTTCCTTTGCCATTTTCTCGCTCTGTCTGGTGTCCAGTCACTCATTTTATTTATCATATTCTCTGTACGCTTCTCTGTCAGTCTTGGAGGTTTTAAAAAGCTCCTCTTTTTTTCTACAATTACTCGATAACTTTCTTTCATCGTCTTCTTCTCTCTATATAGAGATAAAGGTCAAATGACATAGCAGCTGGTGGGTTTAATAGCCCAGGGGTCAGTTAATTGTACTGCTGATTGCTTATTAACATTGTGTGGCCAGTGACAGTAAAGAGGTCTGAGAGCAACTGTTTTCTCATTTAATGGAGTATGCAAAAAAAAAAAGAAAAGAAAAAAGTATTTATTTATTTGTTATGTCAGAGAGCAATTTTTTGTCATTTAATGAAATATGAAAAATCTTTGTTGTTGTTATTGTTGTTATTATTATGATTATTATTATAAAAAATATATTGAAAAAGTACTATGACTGGATGTTTAAGGTTTTCATCTCAGGATCTGGATGGATGGATGGATAGTTTTATTTCAGTTTTATTTCAGCTTTATTTAAATTAATGACATTTTTTTCATAGTGTTTAAGGTTAATGGGCATAAAAACATTTGCAATTTTGCTAATTCAGAATTCATGCATTAACAGTACATCTGTTTTATTTTATTTTATTTCACAGTGGGAAAGCAATTTTATTGATCATTTCAATTATGATTTGAATGCAATTGTTTTGTTTTGTTTTTGTTTTTTGTTTTGTTTTGTTTTTTTTAAACTCGTGGTACTTCATGCCCCCTCTAGAGGAAAAAGTAATATATTAAGCTGAGAAACACTTGGGTTCAACTATAACTCTGTCAAAAAGAAAAGAACGCATTTTCTGTTTTCTCCCTCTTGCGTTTCACAAATCCAAACAGGAAATACCAACAGCGATTATCTATGAACATGCCCTTGTGAATCAGCCTGTCTGTGAAGTGGGCGGCCATGGAAATGATCTAAAGAGTAATGAAATGATCTGACCCTGCTGTTGTTTAACCACCAGTTAAACAGTTGAAAGCTGTTTGTACATGCTACTATAGTCAGTGTAATATCCTGTTAAGTCAAGATAACTCATCGTGATGTAAGTGTCTGATTGCCTCGTTTATTCCCTCTAGCGGTCAGTGACGTCTCAGAATGAGGTGGAACTTATGAACCCTCTATGGCAGGGGTCAAACTCAGTTCCTGGAGGGCCGGAGCCCTGCAGAGTTTAGATGCAACCCTAAACACACCTGATCTAGCTAATCAAGTCCTTCAGGCTTATTTGAAAGCTACATGATATGTGTATATGTGTATTGGAGCAGGGTTGGAACTAAACTCTGCAGGGCTGTAGCCCTCCAGAAACTGAGTTTGACACCCCTGCTCTATGGTGTGATGCTGGCATATGCCAACGTGTTTTTTTTCCCCAGCATTCAGGAGAAAAATGAAAATTTGCATTGCAAAATGGTTGTAATGAAATGCTGTTTTTAACTCGCATCTGATTTTCCTCTCTACCCCTGGTGCATTTATCTGTCTATATGTGTGTATAGATTGGGAACAGGATATCAAGTAATATTTCTAACTTTACTGTCCATTGGCAGATGTAGCAAAAGTTGCTTTTGCACCTGTTTACATTGACAGAGAGCCTCAGGAGTGGCTAGTGGACTGTGGAAGGTGCTTGACAGCTGTGTAGATCACAGCGTGACAGTGAGTTTCTGATGTGCTCTTTGGAGGGAAAGACAGACACACAGAAGTTGTGTGTGAGAGGGAGAGTGATGGGACAGTGTGGAGAAGGGGCTTCTTTTGGCTGTGAATTATTTAGCTTGATGCTGTCACTGCACTCTGATTGAGTTTTGCACGGCCCGTCTGTTAAACACCAAGAAATAGTGTGATTCTCTTCTCTCTTTCTAAGCTGTTAAACACAAGATAGATGGCTGGCATGGAATCCACATGGAGAGACAATTTTTGATTCAATCATTTGAATTATGATTTGAATGCAATACTGCTGGCTCTAGGTCAAAACTATTGGAGGATAGCCTAACCTATCTGAGCTCTGGTAATTACCCAGAACGGCCCATAGCTGCATTACAGGCACAGCAATGTCTAAGAAACATCCAGCAATGACTTTCTATGGAAAATATTGGGTTTGTGTCAAAGCTAGCCCTTCAGCTCTGCTTTCACCCACATCTTCACACTTAATATGAAATAAAAATGGAATCTTTTTTTTTTCTTTTTTTTTTTTCCTGGCACTTGGTAATACATAACACTGGGGAAGTAAAAATGGATTTTATGTTGACTTTAAGTGTTGAAAAACACCTTAAGCCACTACATCTGTAGCCACGCTGCTAGTAGATGCTGTTTAATTAGTCTAATTTGGCTCACCCTTTATCAACCCTGACCCCTGATCTTTCCTGTTGCACAGGAGATCAGTTTTAAGGCAAGGAAGTACCTGGGCTATTCCGTAGTCTCCTGCCGCTGAAATGCTATTTATAGTGTGCATCATGCTACAGGGAACAGATGGTAAGCGTGATCCTATTAGCACCATTAATGTACTCAGGGAACGTGAGCACGCTGTGCTTCTCACCTGTACTGTAGTCTCAAGTTGCACACGGACACATGCTGATGTCAAGCTTTTTTAGTGCACTTATTCTGAGTCCAGCAGCAGGTATGTGACAATATTCTCACTCTCGCATTTGCTTTTTTTTGAACACACACACACACACACACACACACAGACACAACACAGTCGTTTGTTGTTTGTGCATTCAGGCATGCATGTGTGTGTTCGCGTGCATGCAGGTGTTTATTAAATTTAATTGAACTTTGTTGGTGTTAAGTAGAGCGTCTTTAACACATGACTAATAAAGAAGGAAGCCAATTAAAAACACCCAGTTTCAGCGGCATAATCTTTTTTTGAATGCATTGCACTTCCTGTGTGCATCTTTGGAACCATGTGAAACAGAAGCATCATTTAAGAATTTATTATCAGTGTTATTTTAGTATTTTTTAGATGGCATTTATACAATGTAAGAAAAAAATGAGTCGAAAAACATAATGTTCAGGCAGAAAATTATCAGTACTTTTTCTGTTCAACCCTAAAACACAACCAGATAAAATGCATAATTCATAATACTAGTAAAATACCTGTGAAAAATCAATATAGAAAATGTATTATCATTTAGTAATATTTTGATTTAGCTTTTATTATCATTATAGTTTTAGTATGTTTTAGTCATTTTGTAATGTGCTTTTTTAATATTATTTTTATTTAAATTGTATTTATTGTTAAATAAATTCTTAAATTGTATTAACTTGCAATTTATTTTAAGGTACTAAAATAAAAATGAAATTAAAAAATATATATTTTAATTTGTTTTATTTTATTTTATTTTTGTGTTCAACAGAAGAAAGTCATACATCTTTGTAATGACATGAGTTTGAGCAAAGGATGGCTGAACTATAAGTCACAAAGGATAAATCGCTTTGATTCGTTGTGTGGCATGTGTCTCTTTGAAAGACTTTCTGCGTTCATTAGCGACTTAAATCAAGCAGGAATTCAAACACTTGGTATCCTTCCGTCAAGTATTAGGCATTATTAATTGAAAAATGGATTCTTCCGAGGTGTCTAAATTGGTTGCCATGGGAGAGTTTGCATGTCATCAGCGTTAAACTGAAAGAAAGGACATTAAATGGGGCAAGACAGCGTTCAGTGGTGGAGCGGGGCTGCGTCACACCAGCCTGACAGCCTTTTCTAACAAGCCGTCACCATAGAAATGCCATCGGACACGTCAGGCAAACATGACCTACTTCACAACCTCTGACTCTCGCTGATGGAGGCCACAGGAGGGTGATGCTTATTGGTCAGGAAGCTATCAATCACAGAAGAGCCTGGAGACTCAGGAGGCAGTGCACTTCATAATCGAATTTTTTGTGTTTTGTAGCAATGCGTATATGTATAACAATCCTAGATGCATAATCCATAGTTTTTATTTGATATACCTGTTGGTACAATTTGCATAATCATCTCTGTTTTATTGTTCCTCTTCTGTTCATTTTGGGGACTGGTTATGCCAGGAGAAAATGGCTTTGTCCTGCCTGTTCAATTGTGTGAATTAATGCTAATAAATGGAATAGAAATAAATTGATTTGGTTCCCCCTCTGAAGCTGAGAATGGTCTTTCTGCTGTTTTAGATGTTAATGAATGCATGGCTCCGTAAGCACATTAGGACTGAGCGATGTGACCGCTCTCTGCCTCTCTCTCCGTGCGGCAGGATGGAGTGGTCGTTTTGTGATACCTTTCAATTCACAGAAATCCAGCAGTCCGAGAGACGTTCCATATGCAGAATATAAACACACTCAGGCATATTCACGCTCAGCTCGTCCATTAAGCTGCTGGTTGGTCTCGCTCTTCAAAAACACACAAGTTCTCTGTCTTTTCGGATTAAGAGTCTTTCATTATCAAAGTCATTATCAGTGGTATTACTTCCATCCATCTCAACATGACTGTATGGCATTTAAATTAAATAACTGTACCAAGGTCCGGTCTCCGTAATAGGAAAAAGAGAGATAGAAAGAGAAACAGTGAGTGAGAGAGGAAAATGGAAATGTCTGTCATTCTGTCTGTGTGTGTGCATACATGTACCCAGAAGTGAACTAAACTTGACAAAACCTCCTTTTGGGGACATTCTTAAAATTATATATATATATATATATAAAAAATATATATAAAAAAAAAAATATATATATATATATATATATATATATATATATATGTATGTATGTAAAGTAACAATTGTTTTTGTCTCACAAATTGTTTTATGCTGCATTTATTGGATCATAAAATAAAGTGAAATGGTATTTGTGAAATATTATCACAATTTAAAAATAACTTTTAATATATTTTAGATACTGTTTATATATTAGAAGTTTATTTTAAAATGTTTTATATTTTATATAATTATATCAGTTATATCAAAAAATCTCTTATGTTCACCAAGGCTGTATTTATTTGAAAATACAGTATAAAACATTAATATTGTGAAATATTATTACAATTTAAAGGTTATATTTAATATATGTATATTTTAATGTAATTATATTTTAATATAAATTTACAGTGTATCTTATTCCTGTGATGGCAAACTTGCAATTTTGGAATGATAGTGTCAAATATAGATATATGCATATAGAGATATATTTAGAGAGAGAAAGAGAGAGTAAATGCATTTAAGTAATTTAACATGTAATAGACTTAATAGCAGCCTTCGTTTTGCTATAACTCTTCAATTTGTTGACGAAAATCATGAAGATGGAGTGCTGGAAGAAATCAGAAAGGTTTAATAACTCATCTGAACAGACTCCTCTCTAAAGACTGAGTTAAAAGCCCCATCCGAGCAAACGGTCCTCAGGGAGGGTGCAGTTAATAGTGCACAGGTGCAAACTAATGATTTGTGCCAGACCTGTGTCTATCCCTGCGTTCCATTCGGAAGGGCTCATCCCTATGCCCTAATCCCTTCAAAAGGTTTACCCTCCGGAGTGAGAGCTTCGAAGGGTTGAAGGGTATAGGGGACCAAACAACTGTTTCTTGAAGTACCCTTCTGCGTCATCATCCCATGCCCACACGGAGGCGCCGTCATCATGCAAAGAATCAGCGCAAAGGATCATGGGGGCCCAAAGTGTCCATCAGTTGTACCCTTCGAAATCCTTCATTCCGAAGGGCCCTTTGAAGTGGCTAGTTTTGAGCACTTCGGTTTGGAACGACCCTTCAATATGGCGGCCATGATTGTTTTCACTCTGAAGTGCCCTTCGGAGGGCGATATATCCCGTTTGGAACGCACCGTCTAACTGGCCTTCGCTCCGAGTGAGGTTTGAACCTGTGCATGGCAGAAGATGAGTGTTGTGAATGTGTCACAAGCAGACTTCTGTATAGCCATTACAAGCCCCGGGGAGTGATTTCAACTGTCATTACCCATTGACCATTTTTACTTATTGCTTCAATGTCTGGGACACTTTAGACTTGTTTTTTTTTTTTTTTGTCTCTTAAATACATGTTTAGGTGCATTAAAGTTTTTTCAACTAACAAAAACAAACATCCTAGAGGAAAATATTGCTCTGAGTTGGCCATTTCAGAGCTCAGGACACTTAAAGGGATAGTTCACCCAAAAAAATTAAAATTCTGTCATCATTTGCTCACCCTCAAGTTGTTCTAAACCTGTATGAGTTTCTTTCTTCAGCTGAACACAAACAAAGATATTTTGAAGAATGTTAGAGCCCACTGGAGAAAAAAAAATACTATGGAAGTCAATGGTTACCAGCAGCTATTTGGTTACCTCCAAAATATTTGCATTTAGCAGAATAAAGAAATTCATACAGGTTTGGAACAACTTGCGAGAGTAAATGATGACAGTCATCCAAATTGGATTTTTGGGTGAAATTTTTAGGAATTTAAATGTTAAAAAAAAGAAGAAAAAAAAAAAAGAATGTGGTCTTGGTTGAGATGTCTGACTTTTGAATGCAGACTTTTGTGTATCATGTCACAACAAAGCAAAGTTTAAGGGATAGTTAAGGTATAGTTCACCCAAAAATGAAAAGTCTGTCATCATTTACTCACCCTCAAGTTGTTCCAAACCTGTATGAGTTTCTTTCTTCTGCTGAACACAAAAGAAGGTATTTTGAAGAATGTTGGTAACCAAACAGTTGGCGGTAGCCATTGACTTCCAAAGTATTTTTTTTCCATACAGTGGCTAACATCAGCTGTTTGGTTACCAACATTCTTCAAAATATAATCTTTTGTGTTCAACAGCTGAAAGAAATTCATACAGGTTTGGAACAGCTTGAGGTAAATGATGACAGAGTTTTCATTTTTGGGTGAACTATCACTTTAAGACTTTGTTGATATCTTTTTCTGACATTCTTGAGGAGACACACACGAGAGATTTACTGAGAAGCAGAAGAGGTAACCAAAGTCTCCACTGGTATATAGAAGAAACAGTTATGAGATTAAAAAGATCTCATTTGTGGTTGAATAACTTGAATAACTTATGCTATCAATTTTTTTTAGCTTGCTGATTTGTACAATTTCAGCTAAGACTTCCCATTTAAATCTTTACTGTACATTTGAACTGGCTGGAGTGTTAGTAAAGGAAGAAGAAAGAAACAATTACTATTTTATTTTTTTCCTCTCTCTCCTGAGAAAATCCCTAGAGAGTCATGGAGTGAAACGTTCGGACAAAACAAAGCAAATGCCTGATTGCTTTGGAGCAATTGATCTTGATTAAAGTCCCTCCTCTGCGAAATCTCAATATCAAACACAGGAATTACACCCTCCACTCGTTAATTGTTCCAACACGGCCGCCTCGGTGGGAGATGGATTAGCATTTCTGCATAATAGAGCTGCTAGTTGCTCTTCAGCGCTAATTGTGTTTTTTAGCTTTTCCTGTCAGTGCTCGTTGAGAGGTGAGAGAGATGAGTGTTTGTTTTTGATGTTTTATGTAAACTGTTGCAGACAGTGCTTATGGTAGTGGTAACGATCAGGCACTTTGTTAACTGATTAATTTAACTTTTATAACTTAAGTAAAAACGAGTGCTAAGTTACAAAATAGAACTGATTTAACACCATTTATTTTTTGTTAATTTACTTTGAGAGAAATAAATAGACCACTAAAAGTGCCAAACTGTACCATGTATTACTATGTTTTTTGGACATGGGGCTATTGTTATACCATTTCTTGGCATGGATATTAAACGTTAATCTATTGTAAACGTACTAAATAGAAGTCCTCTGTCTTCTGAGTGATTTTAAGCACATTAGTTGCTATTTTTGCTAAGGTGTTCTGGATTGTTGTTAGGCTCAAATTGTAACGCAAGAGCACGTTTACAATATAGAGACACCAATCAGAGACGGTGTGATATTGTTGCTGTCAGTTTGATTTTGAATGGCAAATTTAAAGTAATATAACATTCTAGAACATTTTATTAGGTTATTGGGACAGTTTCAAATGGTATTGTTAAACTTTTTAAGTATAAGCATCTATTTTATAGAACATTTAAGACTGAAATGATGTATAATACTATTTGAATGGGGTCTTTATGTTAAAGGAATAGTGATGAAATGAAAATTAGCTGAAATGAGGCCATTGAAGATGTAGATTGTTTCTTCATCAGAACAGATTTAGGGAAATTTAGCATTACATCACTTGCTCACCAATGGATCCTCTGCAGTGAATGGGTGCCGTCAGAATGAGAGTCAAATCAGCTAATAAAAACATCTCAATAATCCACAAGTAATCCATATGAATCCAGTCCATAAACTAATGTCTTGTGAAGTGAAAAGCTGCTTGTTAGTAAAGAACAAACTTCAAACCATTGCTTCCAGATGAAATTCATGTCCTCTATCCATAATATTGCTTTCTCAATTAAAAAAAAATTGTCTCATTTATCAAAATATTTCTCATTTATATAACTCCTATTTAAGTTAAAACACCTTAATGATGGATTTGTTTCCTACAAGCATGCAGCTTTTCGCTTCACAATACGTTAGTTGTTGGACTGGAGTCGTGTGGATTACTTGTGGATTATTGTGATGTTTTATCAGCTGTTTGGACTCTCATTCTGACGGCACCCATTCATTGCAGAGGATCCATTGGTGAGCAAGTGATGTAATGTTAAATTTCTCTGAATCTGTTCTGATGAAGAAACAAACTCATCTACATCTTTGATGGCTTGAGGGTGAGTAAATTTTTAGCAAATTTTTATTTTTGGGTGATCTATTTCTTTAAGTTGTTTGAGCTGAATTAATTGCAGACGCTTAATATATAGTGTCAGGGATTTAGAACAAAGCCAAACCTCAATGTTTGACTATTATCAATGCAGTTCTGCCCTGCATGTTTTTTTTTTTTTTTTAAAGCACACCTAACCACAAATAAGAGCAATGGTAATAGTTATGCAAGTGCCATTGGCTGGTTTCAGTGTGATAGCTGTGTTATGTACAAATTAGTGCACTCTTAAGTCATTTAGACAGACAGTTGAGTATTTTCTATCCTTATTACTGCATTCTTCACCTCATTATATTCTTACATGTGCCTGGAGGCCTTGAATCTGACATGTGAAGTTGTTCAGCTGTGGGTAAGAAGTTGATTTATTGGTCAGCAGCAGAGTTCATTAGTGTGTCAGTGTGTCTGTGCACCTCCGGCCGCATGGTGCTGTTACAAATCCCACCAGCATTTCTGAGCTTTACAGTACGAGCTGTATGTGTGTGTGTGTGTTTGTGTATGCCTGGGGATGTGAAGACTGAATTAAAAGGCTAAGTGAATCTGACCCTGCTACTACTGACCTGAACAGTGTTAAAACCAGCTTCACTCATTTCCATATTTTACAATGACAACCTTCTCCAGCATCTGGAGCTGGTGCATATACTGTAGATATTATTCCCCTGTTTTTTTTGCAATTGTATCTTGCCAGATTGTGACCCGAGTGGCCCGGTATGAGCTGAAGCAGACTGTGCGATATACAGTGTCCTCCAAAAGTTTAGAAATGCAAACAAGGATTTAGACAATGTCAATGTAATTCCTTATCTGTATAAAGTCTTGGAATTATAATAGATGACCAGCAATAATGTTTTTTTTTTTTTAATTATATATAGTTATAATGGCAATAAATAAGCAGTACAGTTAGTTTAATTACAGGATTAGATTTAATAAAGGATTTTTAGTTGAAGATTACTGGGTCTGAAAACCTTTATACACTACTGGTCAATTTTTTTTTTTTTTTTTTAATTTCTCAAGGCTGCATTTATTTGTTCAAAAATACAGTAAAAACAGTAATATTGTGAAATGTAATTAGAAATTTTTAATATATTTTTAAAATGTAATTAATTCCTGTATTGGCAAAGCCAAAATTTCAGTAGCCATTTCTCCATTCTTCAGTTCCATATATATTTAAAAACATTATTACTGTTTTTACTATATTTTTGATCAAATGCAGCCTTAGTGATTATAAGAGACTTGTTTTAAAATCCTGATAAAATCTTAATTATTCCAAATTTTTGAATGGTAGTGTAGCTTCACTGATTGATTGACAGAACAACTGACCAATGAGATCACAGTTTTTACTGTATGTCATAAATCTGGTATTTTATAGCTTTATAGCTGTAGTATTTTACTATTTCTAAGCTCTGGATTCATAAAATTTTTATTTCATAAAGCATGTTTTCATAATTTTGTAGTTTCAAAGCCCTTTATCAATGCAAAGTCATCACTAAATGATAAGGATGTATGCTAATATCTTTCAAAAACCAACTTTGCCTAGGGCATTTCTAAACTTTTGGAGGACACTGTATGTGTGCATGCATATCATTTCATTAACAGTTCACTGAATGAAGAAACAAGTCCTCTAAATACACTGCCACACTTTTACTGCAGTTTTAATCATGATCCTATTATATCATTATAATGCATTGCAATGTTAGTTATGTTTGTATTTAACGGCGTGTGTATTTGTTTGTTTGAGTGAGACTTGTACGTGAGCAATTAAGTCAAAAGTCAGTTTGGTGATTAACTTTGAGAAGAGAGGGTTGATGAGATCATTGGCTCTGAGAGCGAGAGAGAGTGAGACAGATAAATCTCAATAATTCTCTATAATTAACTCGTGGTCTGTACCAGTGGGACCCAGGTACACAGCTGCCAGATCCAACTCACCAGCAGTTCACCATCAGGATCCTCTGTGATGTGTGTGTTGCTGTAATGAGGCAGGTGAGAGCAGATGTCGTACACAGGACGCTCTCCAGTATATCATCATGATAATACTTTTTTAATGAAGCCTGGATATACAGTATCACAATATAGCAGATGCCTTATAAAAGGATAGTTTTGATTGTAAGTTCTGATTGGTCAGTACAGCACTTTTTACAGTCCACAATATTGTAGGTATGACACAAAACATTTGAATGTAATTGAATATAACACAAATTAGATTAATTAATATATATATATATATATATATATATATATATATACTGTATACACTGCTGTATATAAGTTTGGGATCAGTAAGATTTTTAATGTTTTTCAAGGGAGTCTCTTCTGCTCATCAAGGCTGTATTTATTTGATCAAAAATACAGAAAAAACAGTAATATTGTGAAATCTTATTGCAATTTCTAATATTGGTTTCCTATTTTAATATACTTTAAAACAGAATTTATTTCTATGACGCAGCACTGAATATTCAGCATCGTTACTCCAGTTTTCAGTGTTACATGATCCTTCAGAAATCATTCTAATATGCTGATTTATTATGAGTGTTGAAACTGTTGTGCTGCTTCATATTGTTTTTTGGAACGTGATACTTTTTTCTTTAATTCTTTGATGAATACAAAGTTAAAAAGAGCAGCATTTGTTCAAAATAGAAATCTTTTGTAACAATTTAAGTCTTTACTATGACTTTTTATTCATTTAATACATCCCTCCTGAATAAAAGTATTAATTTCTTTAAAAAAAAAAAAAAGAAAGAAAAAATGTACTGACCCCAAACTTTTGAATGGCATTGTATATTGTCCATGTCCTGCGGAATCTTCAGGTTTCCAGCATCTTTTGCATATCTGAACCCTTTCCAGCAGTGACTGTATGATTTTGAGATCCATCTTTTCACTCTGAGGACAATTGAGGGTCTCAAACACAACTATTAAAAAAGGTTCAAACATTCACTGATGGTCCTGAAGGAAATACGATGCATTAAGAGCCAAGGGGTATATATGTATATACACACACACACACACACACACACACACACACAGGGCTCGAATTGAGGGGGGATGGCATCCCCCTGGTCGAAAAAAATGGCAAAAAGCATCCCCTCTGTAAAACCACCATCACCATCCCCTTTGGATTATTAATTTTGTGCATTACGTAAAACTTATCATGCACATGAAATGTTAAAATTCTCTACTTATGATCATTTACGAACTAAATAACGGCGATTGGCCAATCCGAACTTGATACTGTAACAAGTTGTGCACAAGCAGAAGCAATTTCATCATTGTTCGCGCAAAATGGTTCAAGCGCAACTTTTGAAGTTCTTTAAAAAGAAGACAACAGAAGGTATGCTTTTTCCTTGATTAGAATTTAAAGACATTCTCCTGACATAATGTGTGTGTGACTGTGAGGGACTGAGAGACGATAGGAGAGCTGACATATCCAACTTTGAAAAAAAAAAAAAAAAAAAAAACGTGTCTTGAGAGTCCAAAAAGCATTCACTGCGCGATGAAGCCCATTAGAATATTTAGAATGCCCTTATAATTCCAGCAATGAAACAAAAAATAGCCATATATGAGTTTTTACGTATATTCATCGCACAAGCAATGTACTTTTCTGTATATCAGCACATGTGCGCGAGGCCGCAAGCACAAACGTGCTATTAGTTTTATACAACAGTGCATAGCAACAGTGTTTTATTCCGTGAATGAATCAGTTTTTGAATGAATCGAGTGAGCCAGTGATTCAACGGGCCATTCAGATCGTCTCACTTGTTTCGTTTCTATTGAATCAGCCGTTTTGAACGAATCGTTTGATATGAAATATGAAGTCATTTATTAAAACAGGGACTTGCTGCCACCTACTGGCATGTTTATTGTTATATTTATTTATCCATGACAGACCTAAACCAGCCAAGGTGCCAGCAGAAAAACACATTCAGTGAAATATTTCGTTATCAGTATTCATCAAAATTCCTCTATTTCAGGCCCCAGAAGGAAAGAAAAAACGTACAATAGTTAATTTAATAAGGCTAATTTTTCGTGTGTGTGTGTATATATATATAAAATATATATATATATATAAAAAGTTTGGAATCAGTAAGATTTTTAATGTTTTTAAAGACATTTCTTATGCTCATCAAGGCTGCATTTTAATGTACTTTAAAATATGATTCATTCCTGTGATGGCAAGCTGAATTTTCAAATAAAAAAAAAGAAAAAAAAGAACAGCATTTACTTAAAATAAAAATCTTTTGTAACAATATACATTACTGTTAAAAAGTTTGGGGTAAGTACATTTTTTTTTCTTTCTGTTTTTAAAATTAAATGAATACATTTTTTCAGTTAGCATGTGTTAAATTATTAAAAAAAGTATATTAAAGACTTGTTTTGTTAAGACTTATAGATTTCTATTTTGAATAAATGCTGTTCTTTTTAACTTTTTATTAAAGTTAAGTTTTAATTATTTAAGTTTCAACTACATTTATTTTTTTTCTTATTAATTTGTTATTGCATCCACTGTATACTATGTATATGGCTGCCACAGCATGAACGCAATCTCAGTCTCTTTTTGCTTGTTTGCTTATCTGTATTTGATTTTAATTTCATTAAGTAGATGTTTCGCTCCACCAGCGTTCTAGTGCATTTCTATTGGACTGTTAAATAAATCTGGAATATTTGTTAGCCCCACTTATATCCTAGCTCATATATCATCACTGTGTTTGTGTGTGTGTGTGCATCTTTCTGCTTTCGTTTCATCCCCACAATATGCCGGAGCAGCAGCCACATGAGGACGAGAGGGGGAAAGCTCGTCAGAGCTCATCTGCTAATTAATGTCTGATTAAAGCAGTGTGCCTGCAAGGTCAGATTTAGTTTCTCCGCTCAGCCTGCATGAACACAACTTCCATACTAATCAACATGTCCGGCTGCACTCGCTTTAAGATTGGTTTAAACTGCCATTCTTCAAAGCTACGTGATCTTGGTTCAAATGTAACAAAGCTCTAGAGAACATCATAGAGAAAGAACATCATCTACTTTCATGGGGGATCTGATTGATGCTATGTGTCAATATTGTTCAGTGCACTCGACAATGATGGTGGCATATTCTCATTATCAGAATTGTGTTGTTAGTTCATGAGAATATGCTAATTTGACAGTGACTGAAGTCTTTTTTGGCCTGTCTCATCTGGGTTCTGTGTAATGTATGCTGTTGTTAGCTACCCACATTGCTGTCCTTTCTGCTTATTAATAGGGTTGGGAATGATGAACTTATTCAGAACCAGTTACATTTTAAATAAAACAAAACCGGTTCTTGCAACTGCATTCTTCTGGCAATGCATATACAGAAGAAACTGAACATTTTTGCACTATACTATTCAGTGGTGCTGCAACACAGCTACCAAATCAGAAAGTATGACCGATGTAGTTTAAATCCTGCATGAATGATTTTAATAAGCCAGTTCTTTTAGTGATTCAGAAATACATAGCACAACCAATATAGTCTGATTACAAAACAAATTACTTTAAGTTACAAATTACTCAGTTCTTTTTAGTGAATCAGTGAACACATGCAGTTCAGTTCGCTGTTAGACTTACAGTAAATGTCAAGTTTGCCAATTTTCAACCAATATATCTGTAGGATATGGACAATGTGTACTCTTTCTCCATTTTACCGGGTCCTACTAGTTTATTTGCCAGTGACGCAAATTGCTCCAGGGCTTTTGTTAAAACTAAAGTTTGCACTTCTGCATTTTTGTATCCCTGCCCATGGACAGTCAGACTGACAGAGGGGTGCTGTCCACTGCATTGTGGGAGCTGAATTTCCTTACCTTTCTGCCAAAAGGGAGCATCTCTGTAGATTGAAAAATAAAATAAAATAAAATAAGCCATTTTAAGTCTATAAAAATCTGCATAATTTATTTCCTTTGTCAGCAGTATTTTAAAAATATTAATGAATAAAATATATTGCCAGTTCTTTGGTTTAATATATTTTTAGCTAATATATAGTTGAGTTGAGTTTAATATATAGTTAAGGTAAGTTATTGGAATGCATTTACTAAAAATTAATGTAAAAGATCGTTGTAACTTTTTTTTTGTTGTTGTTGCAAGAATTGTTTTTAATTTACTGGCAGAGGAACTGCATTTTTTTCCCCAAATATTTATTCCTACCAAAAGATTCATTAATGTAACTTGAATTGTTTAGAGGAATCTGAACCAGAGTCAATAACTTCTTTACAGTTCCCATCCCTATCAGTTTATTATAGATTTACATATCACAAATATCTAACAAAAACTCAGTATTTTGTTTAAAACGTCTTTCAGACAAATGATTTTGAACATTTTGATAACTGTGCTAGTGGCGCCAAATTACAAGTTGCTCGAGACAAACCTCGAGTGATTGCATCCCAGTTAGAGTTCCATTTCTAGTTCTGTTTAGCATTCATTATGTGTTTTTTGTCAAATTACAGCCTAATGTTTTATTTAATGTTTTGCTTGTTGAGGTTAAGGTTCCTTTGGAAAAACCTGTGACTCTTTTACTAACTGCCCTTAAATGAGCAATTTCTGGAGAATAAAGCCCACTGTTTCTGTATCTGGTGCGACTTCCTATTGACCCTGTTACAATTACAGTCCAAAAGTTCACTTTACAGAGCCTAAATATCTTCCATTAATGCTAATACGTAGATGTTCATTGAATCCCAGCTGTTGTGCGCCTTTCTGTCAGTTGTTTGCGTGTGTTCTCACCATGCCGCTTTGCCAAGGGTCCTCAATGCCGAGTAATAAGCAGTTTATTTTGTTTCAGTCTCTCTGTTGAAACGGAGCCCATGCCGACAACAATAGCCTTTCAAATCCTATTGCTTACTTGCCTAATTTCCTCCACCGGGAGCGCGGAGAGGAGGAACCTCTCATTTTTCCCCTCCGCCTCTCCGTGGAGGAGCGGGTGTTAGGTCATTACGTGAGGATGAGAAGAATGAGCGCTCCGTACGGGGCCCCGTGCGGTATTGATCTGATTGACCGCCACTAAGGACGTGACTCCGAGCTGTTATTGGTCTGTTTGGGAAGGCAGCCAAGTCCTCTGAAGTTAAAGTGTGTGAATTAAGTGTGTTTGAAAGGTAGTGAATGTAACGCATTCTGAATTGACTGCGCTGCATGATGACTCCATTCTAGTGGCGGCGCTCTGCTCTGGCCGTCTCGAGTCTGCAGGTGACAGCCTGTTACTTTGAAATTAAGTAGTAGGAAGGGCTAGCGGCCAGTTTTGCACTGATTTCCAAGAAAATGAGCAGAAAAATATGGATGAAATAGTGTTTGAGATGTTGGTGGCAGTGCTGTTTTTTTTCTCCACTCTCTTGTAATCTCGTTGGCTGTTGTTTTCGACTGCTTTCTTGCTAGTCAGGATGATATGCATCAGGGCAGAATTAAACTACCAGAAAGCAAACTGAAATTTGAATTCGAATGAGAGGAAAATGAATTTACTGAATTGCAATTCAAAGAAAAGAAACTCAGGTAATGCATTCTGGGAAATAAACTCTTCTTCTACCACAGTCAAAAAAGCTAATTTCTGAATAATTATTGAATCTATCTATCTATCTATCTATCTATCTATCTATCTATCTATCTATCTATCTATCTATCTATCTATCCATCTATCTATCTATCTATCTATCTATCTATCTATCTATCTATCTATCTATCTATCTATCTATCTATCTATCTATCTATCTATCTATCTATCTATCTGTCTATCTGTCTATCTATCTGTCTGTCTGTCTGTCGTTCTATTGCTCTGTCTGTCTGTCTTCTGTTGTTCTATGGTTCTGTCTGCCTGTCTGTTTGTCGTTCTATGGTTCTGTCTGCCTGCCTGTCTGTCTGTCTGTCTGTCGTTCTACTGCTCTGTCTGTCTGTCTTCTGTCGTTCTATGGTTCTGTCTGCCTGCCTGTCTGTCGTTCTATCGTTCTGTCTGTCTGTCGTTCTGTCGTTCTGTCTGTCTGTCTGTCTGTCTGTCTGTCTGTCGTTCTATGGCTCTGTCTGTCGTTCTATTGCTCTGTCTGTCTGTCTTCTGTCGTTCTATGGTTCTGTCTGTCTGTCTGTCTGTCTGTCTGTCTGCCTGCCTGCCTGTCTGTCTGCCGTTCTATCGTTCTGTCTGTTGTTCTGTCTGTCGTTCTATCTATCTATCTATCTATCTATCTATCTATCTATCTATCTATCTATCTATCTATCTATCTATCTGTCTGTCTATCTGTCTGTCTGTCTGTCTGTCTGTCTGTCTGTCTGTCTGTCTGTCATTCTATGGCTCTGTCTGTTGTTCTATTGCTCTGTCTGTCTGTCTTCTGTCGTTCTATGGTTCTGTTTGCCTGTCTGTCTGTCTGCCTGCCTGTCTGTCTGTCTGTCGTTCTATCGTTCTGTCTGTCTGTTGTGCTGTCTGTCTGTCTGTCATTCTATCGTTGTTTGTCTGTCGTTCTATGGTTCTGTCTGTCTGCCTGCCTGCCTGTCGTTCTGTCTGTCTGTCTGCCTGCCTGTCTGTCTATCTGTCTGTCGTTCTATCGTTCTGTCTGTCATTCTGTCTGTCTGTCTTCTGTCGTTCTATGGTTCTGTCTGCCTGCCTGCCTGTCTGACTGTCTGTCATTCTGTCTGTCTGTCTGTCTGTCGTTCTGTCTGTCTGTCGTTCTATGGTTCTGTCTGCCTGCCTGCCTGTCGTTCTGTCTGTCTGCCTGCCTGTCTGTCTGTCTATCTGTCTATCGTTCTGTCTGTCTTCTGTCTTTCTATGGTTCTGTCTGCCTGCCTGCCTGTCGTTCTGTCTGTCTGCCTGCCTGTCTGTCTGTCTATCTGTCTATCGTTCTGTCTGTCTGTCTTCTGTCTTTCTATGGTTTCTATGGTCTGTCTGTCTATCTGTCTATCGTTCTGTCTGTCTGTCTTCTGTCTTTCTATGGTTCTGTCTGCCTGCCTGCCTGCCTGTCTGTCTGTCGTTCTATTGTTCTGTCTGTCGTTCTGTCGTTCTGTCTGTCTGTCTTCTGTCATTCTATGGTTCTGTCTGCCTGCCTGCTTGTCTGTCTGTCTGTCGTTCTGTCTGTCTGTCTGTCATTCTATCGTTCTGTCTGTGTGTCTGTCGTTCAATCGTTCTGCCTGTCTGTCGTTCTGTCGTTCTGTCTGCCTGCCTGCCTGCCCGTCTCTCTGTCTGTTGTTCTGTCTGTCTGTCATTCTATCATTCTGTCTGCCTGCCTGTCTGTCTGTCGTTCTGTCTGTCTGTCGTTCTGTCTGTCTGTTGTTCTATTGTTCTGTCTGTGTGTCTGTCGTTCTGTCTGTCTGTCATTCTATCGTTCTGTCTGTCAGTCTGTCTTTTTGTCATTCTATCGTTCTGTCTGTCTGTCGTTCTATCGTTCTGTCTGCCTGCCTGTCGTTCTGTCTGTGTGTCTGTCGTTCTGTCTCTGTCATTCTATTGTTCTGTCTGTTTGTCTGTCTTTTTGTCATTCTATCATTCTGTCTGTCTGTTGTTCTATGGTTCTGTCTGCCTGCCTGTCTGTCTGTCACTCTATCATTCTGTCTGTCTGTCTGTCTGTCTGACTTTCTATCTGTCTATCTGTCTATCTATCTATCTATCTATCTATCTATCTATCTATCTATCTATCTATCTATCTATCTGTCTGTCTGTCTGTCTGTCTATCTATCTATCTATCTATCTATCACTTGTCTGTCTGTCTTGTCTGTCTATACCATTCTGTCTGTCATTCGATCATTCTGTTTTTCTGTACTATATTTCTGTCTGTCAGTCAGTATATTGATAGTACTGTCATTTTGTCTATTTGTATTATAAACAATCTATGAGTTTCTTTGAATTTCAATTTTAATTTAACTTCCTTACATTGAAGTTCAAATAGTCTTTGGCAAAGGGAAAGATGTGATTTGGCTTGAATCTTTGGCTTTTTCTCACAGATTAGTTACATACTTAAAACATGAAAGTCTGACGAGCTTCAGTCTTGTCGTGTGTGCTTGGTTTTTGGCTCAGTTCTCCCTGAGATCAAAGCCACCGGTGCTCCATGCTCCATTTGAGGCTGAAATCCACTCCTAATTGCTTGGCCTCTTACAAGATCAATTTGGGATTTAATTGAATCCATAAATGCCTTGGTGGCTGCTTGCACTGTACAGTACCAAAGATTGTACGATAGATTATTGGTCTTGCAAGTTAAAGGTGTTTAGGGACGCTTTACTGCACAAGCACAGCAAGTCAGTGTTTATGTGGTTAAGTGAAAGGAAATTGTTTAGGATACCTAACACCTGATATACATTTTGAGAGGAGGATACACATGAATGGGGGAAGTTATCTAGTCAGAACGGTTAATTTTTTTTAGTGGTTAGATTTTTTTTCTGGAAGCTGTTAAGTTACTCTGTATCATGATTAAGAGTGCTTGAAATCTGTTAGGTCAAATGAATGTGGAAAAAATGTGAATTAACCAAATACAACAGTAGAAAAATTCTCAAATGTCAAGAAAGAATTAAAAAAAAAAAAGATTTTGTTCTGTAAATAAAGGAGCCAAGGCATGTGCAAAATTCCTGATTGCAAACTTAAACATAAGTTTTGGAGTGCATACATGATTTTCTCTATATATCTAGTATTCAACTAGAAATATTGAGAAAAATAAACAAAAAACACTGAATTTTGAATTTAATCTGAAATTTCTATCCCAAATGAGCTGCAGTGTTTTGTTTATTTTTAGTTGTTCATTCACATAAATTGCTAGAATTATTTCCATGTTTGCGTTGACTTTATAACCTTCTAACCAGGGGCGGTTCTAGACCACAGTAACTGGGGGGGCCAGACAGGGGCCACTTGTGCTTTTAGGGGGCACAATTTTTAAATTCATCTTAACCTACTTTAAGTATTATTCATTCAGTCATTTTTCACCATGTCATGTATTACTGCAATCTCTGGAAGTAATCTATAACAATTTCAACTAAATTAAATATTTCATCATGTTTCATTTATTTAACAGATAATTTTGTATTGTAGTGTCAGGGGCATCATGCACTCATTATTTCTGAGGGGGCACGAGTAAAGGGGGGGGGGGGGTCATGAGTCAAGCATGTCACATGACTCATGCTTGTCATGTGACACACAGCAGCTACAATACCACTGTATAACTGATATAGGCTTATGTCCCTACTGAAAAAAATCAAACAAACAAACAAACAAAAAACCATCACAGAAAATTTGCATGGTTTACACAACTAATACCATTACAAACCATCAACATTTAACCATTAAAAAAATGGTTTTCTGTAGTGTGTTTTAGGACATATTCCATTAGGATTTATTGGTTTTATCAAGCCACCAATAGAAGGCAACCATTTACCAGTAGAGACCAACAGGGTTCATTTCAGTTTCAGTAAAACCAATACAAGTCCCATTATAACCAGTAAAACCATTACTAATTTTGTAATGGTGTCTATTGTTTTTTTTTCAGCAGGGGTTTTATTTATTTATTTTATTTTTTTATTCAATATATACCTAAAATATATCATGAAATATCTCGATTCTCAAATATGTGTAAGTAAATGCATTTTGGTTCTTTATAGATTGTTATTTGGTCTATAGTGGGTGATGGGCAAAGTAGCCTACTGTAATCTATTAACTACACATAAAAGCCCGTCTTTTTACTTAAGTACCAGATATGGGTGTCATGCCATAAAATACTTTTAATATGACTGACTTTGTATTTAATGTGAATTTAATAAAAAAACATTGTAAGTTACTAATTAGCCTATAACATTTTCAGTTTACAAGAAGAGAGCAAAGAACGTTTACAATATCAAAGAACATTTTCACTTCAGTCCAGAGAGTTCAGGCACTCTCAAAAACTGCCATAATAATCTCTAAAGCTGTTTACACTGTGAAATTAATATCTTACTTACATTCATACTTCTTCATTTTATTGTTTCTGATGAGAGAATTAGAATTTAGTCAGCCAGCGCGCGCTGTGACGAAACAGCCTGTTTCAGCGACGACTCATCTGAACGCCGCTGATTGGTCCTTGCATTCATGAGCTCAACAGAATCGTATGTGATTGGTTATAATGCACAGTGCTTTAAAAACGTGCGTACTTCTGGCTCTGTGCCAGCCAGCGAACGCAGATTTGAATTTAGCAGCTGGTGATTTTTTTTCTTTTTATATACATATAGTTTACAGAACAAACTGCTCATTTCACCCAAAATTGTCTGCTGTAATATTATTCCAAATTTAGGAGGGCCAAAGGGGGGGCCAAGCTTGTTGACAGGGGGGCATTGGCCCCCCCTGGCCCCCGCTTCTACAATTAAAGTCTACAGGGAAGGATATTCCAAATGGTTTTGAAGCAAAAACATGATTGATATTTTTGTTAAAGAACTAATGATAGTTAATCTAATCAGCATGAATGTCTAGATATGCAATTAATATGCGTTTGTTACATGTAAGAAAGTGAAAAGTGAAGTGACGTGGCCAAATATGGTGACCCATACTCGTAATTTGTGCTCTGCATTTAACCCATCCAAGTGCATACACACAGTAGTGAACACACACCCGGAGCAGTGGGTAGCCAGTTGGGGGTTCGGTGCCTTGCTCAAGGGTCTCACCTCAGTCGTGGTATTGAGGGTGGAGAGAGCGCTGGTTATTCACTCCCCCCACCTACAATCCCTGCTGGACCTGAGACTCGAACCTGCGACCTTCGGGTTACAAGTCCGACTCTCTATCCATTAGGCCACGACCGCCCCCTAATAAGTAGATAATTGTGGATAGATATCTTTTTGCCACTATCCTTACATAATGTTTCTGGGTTTATTGGATTTCATGGTCATGACAGGAGTTTAAATGTTGGATAGAACTTCATAGTCAAGTTTAGCGATTGCTCATATTAACACACACACACACACACACACACACACACACACACACACACACACACACACAGACAGTATAATTGCTATACTTTCAAAGCAGTTTGCATTTTACCATTTATTGCAGTGCAATGTCTTCTACTATAGACGTACTTCATAAATGCAATATTATACACATCATTTTTGTTTGCTTTCTCAAACTGAGCGGCAATTTGAATTTATTTTCACTGTTAACCGGCAATATGCCACAGATGTTGATAGAGCTTAACCTGTATTGAACTGAGAACAATCCTTTAACCCTGAGATCAGAACATGTCGATTTACCATCTTCATATTTCTGAGATCTACTGTCCTTATGTGGAAATTTCCAGAAACCCGGCATGCATAGTTTGAGAATATGATTGACTGCTCATCGTCAAATAAATGCTTCTTTCCCACCAGGATAACTTTGATTTTGTGACATTCTCTGACTAATGAAATTAAAAAAAAAATATCTGTGAATATTCTTGTAACATCTTCATTATATTTCTTGTCATTTTGTACCCGTGCTTCATTATTGAAGTACAAAATATTAAGTCATCCTGCCTAAATACATTTTACGGCCTCGTTCTCCTGGACAAAAGAACTGGAGATGTGCAGACGTTGCAGTCTGACAGATGTTTAATTGAGTTGTACAATTGATGTAGTAGCAGTTAATAATCTGTCTTCACCTTGATACTCCGCCCTGATCTTTATCTGCAGCCGTGTTTTACAGGCCTATTTTCTATTACAGCTCTTACACCTTGTGTATTGTGTGTGTGTGTGTGTGTGTGTGTGTGTGTGTGTGTGAGAGAGAGAGAGAGAGAGAGAGAGAGAGCGAGAGAGAGACACACAGAAAGAGAGAGTGTGTGTTACTCTCTCTAGCCCGAATGGGCTGCAGTTTATGGAGCTATTTTTTTTTTATTTTTTTTTTTTACTAATCTCATTATGGACAAATTTCACCTCAGAACCTTCTCATGGATGTGGGACTCAAGCCAGAACCAAAACACACACACACACACACACACACACACACACACACACACTCTCACACACACTCTTATTTGGATCCACTGATATCTAAAGCGAAATAAATAGATATTCTTCCCGTTAAATAAAATACTACTTCTAATTATGTAATGGGATTGCCAAACTGATTATTAGATTTACTTTTATTTACACAAGCCTGCGATTAAAATGCCACCTGCTCTCTTTCTGTGTGTGAGTTTCGCTGGAGATTTATAAAATGAGCAATTCCAGGCTTGGCTTCTGATTGGTCAATACAATGCTCTAGTCATGTTGAAATCCACAAGTCTGTGATTCTATTCATAAGATTGCATGGTTACTCATACTTTATTGCTTGTCATACTTTATTTTACTTTATCAGTGGTTCTCAGGTTTGATTTTCACGCTTCACTTCAAAATGAGTGAAAAACTTTTGTGATCATCTGATTGCTAAGCAGTATTGGTGCCAAATGCTGGCACTTAATAATGTTAAATAATGAAAAATTATTTACATGTATTAATTTAGTAGATCATTTGTCTAAAAAGAAAAGAGGAAAATCACTACCCTAGTGAAAAAAAAAAAAAAAAACTAAAATGTATTTGAAATACATTTATGATGTTTTAAAGCTGCAGTCCATAAGTTATGCCTCTTTGTCGCCATCTCTGTTTGAAAACGTGGAATTGCAGCTGCTTGCGGAATTATCTTCCTTGTGTGGGGTTGTGCTCCGGCACGGCTGCAGCGCGGATTAATCTAATGTTTTGCGGTGAATGTGTTGCTGTCAGTCACCGCACCGGTCTGGATGTTTACTGTACTTCACAATCACAGATTCTAGCCTACGTCTTGGAATATATGACCCAAATAAGAATTTTCATCGTATATTGCCATCTGAACAAGTAACAAGTCTCGTTTGTTCTGACCAACTGAGGAAAAAAAAACATTACAATAAATCGTGCTACCAATGGTGATTTAATCTAAAGATTGGTTAGCTCATATCACATCAAACCGTGCAAATTATTATTATTGTTATACTTTATTCTCAAATTATTAATGTTAACAACATCAGCATTGCGTGACTATGAGTATAGTGTGTATTAGTGTGTAGATTTCAATTTCTGTACAGTCTAATCTTGTCATGCCATTCAAATTTCATATTAAGAAATTCTTTTAACCCAAAAAGTAAATTATGCTCCCTTCGAACTGGTTTTCTTTAAAATACAAATCTTGTGTAATAAGGCTATCTGTAATCAGAAGCACATTTAAAACTGGAATATAATTTAATTTCATTCACATGTGTTTCATAAACACATAATCCTTTCTGGATTACAATTGTACTTCACAATCACAGATTCTAGCCTACGTCTTGGAATATATGACCCAAATAAGAATTTTCATCGTATATTGCCATCTGAACAAGTAACAAGTTTCGTTTGATGATATTCTAGCTGCTGTGAGAAAAGGCTAACGATCCACCACCTGCAGGATCCTCACATGCTATAGCCTAGAAGCCAGGACAACTTCTTTATGTTTACAGATGTGACGTAATGACACAGTGCCATGCACGAATTTCCCACGAAAAAACCTACACGTACCACTCAAATTAGAAAACATTATTATAAGCTTACTGTTGTGAATCGGGCTAAAGTAAGGCGATAGTTTTGAACACTGGCTGGTTATGTACTTGCTCAAATATTGATTTTGGATAATTTTTAACCAAAAAAAGTTTTGGACTGCAGCTTTAAGTATACTATAAATACATTTATATATGTATTTGCTTTAAAAAAATACCTTGCAATTGTACCTTTGCTATACTAAACTGGTATACTTAAAGTCTGCTAAATTGGAACAACTAATTTTGGCTTGTGCGGAAGTAGTGCTGAAGTCCAACTAAAGATACACTGAGGTATATTTGATTTGATTTTTAGTACATTATGGCATAGGCTTTTTTTTCTTATCTTTTTTTTTTTTTTTTAACTAAGGTAGGAATTTTGCCAACAATATTAGCCTTGAAGTAAAAGCCTTTGTGACTTTTTTTTGTCTGTTATTATATTATATTATATTATATTATATTATATTATATTATATTATATTATATTATATTATATTATATTATATTATAAACAATAAACAATATAATACTATTTCATCACAATTTTGTTGTTGGGAAAAAATGTATATCAAAACAATCAACAATGTTAACCTAAGTGAAAGTTTTTCTTGTAACTTGTTTCTATCATCTCTATATTATTATATTATATATGTCACGAATCCGGTCTATGAACTTCCGTTCACTCACCACCAGAAGTCACCCGCAGAAGTCAATCACACACCCTACATAAGCCATGGACTTCCTCTCTCTCACTGCCGAGTATTGTTTAGCATTTATCACTCTTCTAGCGATAGCTACTTTACGGAGCCAGTTCCCGGTCTAGTTCTTAGTTCCTATAGTTTAGTCTAGTCTCGCCTTGCCTGTTTTCCTGTGTGAAGATCCTTGCCTGTGTATTTCGGATTGCCCTATCTTCTTGCCATTTGGACTCTGTTTGCCCCTGTCTGGACTATTGTTTGTGTTTACGGATTAGCCCTTTTGTCAAAGCTCTCTGGATTCTGTTCGCCGATCGAAGACCCATGCTTGTCCTAGGATTACTCGTTGTCTTGCCTGTGTTGTACCTGTTTGCCATTGTCTGAACCGTGCCTGCTTTATGACCACGTCTCTAAATAAAAGCCTTGCAAATGGATCCACACGTCTCACGTACTGTTCGCCCTGTAACTATATTATATTATATTATATTATATTATATTATATTATATTATATTATATTATATCAATTCAGATTATTTAAGCATGATTAGTTATTGGAAAGAAAAACCTACATTTTTATTCTATGTTTTGTCAGTGTTGCAAAAATACATTTTATACATTTGGCATTTTAATGATATGTAATAATGCTACATAAAGAAGAAAATTATTTACATTTATTAATTTTGCAGATGTTTCTGTCCAAATAAAAGGCAAAAAAAAAAAGAAAAGAAAAAGGGAAAACACTTGCAATTTTGCTTTAATTTGCAATTTTGGAGCCAACACTATTAGCCTTGAAGTTATATTGTATTATTAATAATACAGTGTTGTATAATCAATATTATATTACATAATCATTGAAAAAACTCTAATAATACACTTTTTTTTGTCCTATGTACTTTCATTTCTGTAATAATACATGAGGCATTTTAATAGAAAATGACTTTTTGAAATATTTAAAATATATTAAATAAAATGTAAAAATTATTCATTGTTGTTTATGTTTATGTGCATTAATAATACAGGTTAGAACTTTGCTTGCAGTGAGCGTATTTGACCATATAAGGAGAAGGGGAGGAGACAAAACTGTCTGAATGAGCTGTCTGAAAAGCTGAATGAGATTTCAGAAGAGAAGTCTTCACACTTTGAACACCACTGGCATTTAAAACTCTCTTTAAACACTCCTCCTGGTGTGTGTGTTTGTGTGTGTGTCCTCAGGTTGATGGGTCACTGGTGCTGTAAAAGCCAATAGTCTCTGTAGGTCTGTGATGTACTGCTCGCTTTCAAGGGGAAACCCTGAGCACTCTGCAAGCCGACGATCTGATTGGATGAGGAAATTGGCCGCAATAATAGCTAGGGCTCTCATTAATATCAGTTCAGTGTCCGCAGGGATCTCTTATTCATCTCTCTCTCTCTCTCTCTCTCTCTCTCTTTCTTTCTTTCTCCCTCAGTCTGACTCCCACCTTTGTGAATAGCTGAATACATTGAGAATAGAAAAACACTGCGTAAGTAAACACTTGGTATTCTGTTTGGTTACAGGCATCTCTAGTGCCTCTGGTATATGGGGTCTTAGCCTGAATATCTCACACCACATGAAGGATGGTGCACAGTCTCACAATGACAGTTCTTGTGCTATTCTACAGCCTTTTCTTCTTTACAATATAAAATTAAAAATGTCGTCCTTTTTCCCTGAAGCACAGTTGATCGTTTAAAGATAGAAAACAGAAATTGAATATGTGTGTATGAATATCCAGGCAGACAGTATGGGGTTATAAATCTCCCGATTTAGCTGAAGAACAGCAGAGGCAGAAACAACACCAAGAATTGTATATTAGATGCCAGAAACCAGAACACACTAGACTAATCAGGATTGGACTGGTTCTGATCTACAGATCTGATTCACTGAGACAAATCAGCCTTGTTCACAACTAAAGGGGCAGATTCACTGGACAGTTGCACCAGTTTTGCACAAACCAATTTATTCACTAGCTTCCCACAGTGTAAACAATAAATCCATAAAATAACAGAAAAAGTACTGGCAGCTCACAAGGGACATTATCCATTTATTTTACAGACATAACTCTAAAACTCAATGCAATGCAGTGTAAAATTCAAAATACTGGTAAAACACCTGTAAAAAATATATACGGAAAAATTTCTTCAAAGTATACAGTACATTGTGCCCTATTTCTACAGATATTTTTAGTTCACAATCTAGTTTGATTATTTTAATTTATTTCAATTATTTATATTAATTGTTAAAGGGTACATATTAGTGTGTGTTTATGTACTGTTCAAAAGTGAGGGGTCAGTAAGATGTTTTTTTTTTTAAATGTTGCTGAAAAGGCTGAATTTATGTGATCAAAAATACAGTAAAAACAGAAATATTGTGAAATATTATTACAATTTAAAATAACTTTTCTATTTTTATATACTTTTAAAATGAAATTTATTTCTGTGATGCAAAGCCGTCTTCAGTGTCACATGATCCTTCAGAAATCATTCTAATATGCAGATTTTCTATTAATATCTTTTTGAAATAGAAATCTTTTGTAATGTTATCAATTCAATTCAATTCGATATATCAATCTATATGTATATATATATATATATATATATATATATATATATATATATATATATATATATATATAATATACATAAAATGTATGTATGTATGTATTATAAAGTTCCATGGATGGTAAAGGTTCTTTGTGGAACCATTGATGCCAATAAAGAATCTTTATTTTTAACGGTGTACTGTATACACACACTCCATGTTCAAAATGAATACATTGTTCTCTGTAGAATCATCCACATATAGACTGATACATATCTAGGAACACCAAGGCTCGGCTCAGCTCAGCTTAAGTGTGTGTCTTTGTGCAGTGTTCAGGTGTGTGTGTTTTGCTCTTGAAGTTCACAGGTTGGCACAACAGCCAAAGAAGAGGAAGGGCAGGAAGCATGAAATGAACCTGTCTGAGCTGTTCTTAACTCAACACACACACACACACACACACACACACCCCCCCCCTCCATCAGACAGTGTTCTTTTTCAGTTGTCACTCTCTTTAAATGGGAGCGTGCCGCTTTGCTCTAGCTTGCTTGCCTTTGAAGCAGCCCAGAAGTGAGGGCTTTTACAAATCATTTGACAAGAATGTGCCACACTTATGAAGTGATATGTGACTTCAAGGTGTTTCGCTGTTGTGTGTTTGAGTGTGGAGAGGAAGCTGTGTGGTTTTGGTAGCAGCTTCTGGTGGATGTCTCCAGTCTTGTTTAGTCCTTTGACGATCATAATATGATGCACATTGCCATTGCAGCTTGTTCTGGCAAAGAATAACCCACTGAATATGTAAACTGACACTTTATTTACAGGATGTTTACATAAGTATCAAGCTTTGAGTATGGGAGATGATGATACACATCCCTTATATTCTTAATTGGAGCTGTTGCCCTTTGTCGTCTTCCTCATTATTATTATTATTTTTTTAATTTTTAAATTTTGTTTTCAGTTTTTTTATTTAGGTTTTTTTTTTTCTGTTTTCTTAGTTTTTGTTTTCTCTGTAGTTTTTAAGTTTATTTATTTATTTAATGTCATTTTATTTTTTTTATATTATTTTACTTTGTGTAGAAACACCTTTATAATCCTTCTTGTCATTTCTCTCTGGAGATTAATTTTTTTTAAAATGGAATTTAAAATTAAATTTATTTGTTTATTTTTTTTTAAATTGCATTTATTTATTTATTTATTATTTATTTATTTTGTGTAGAAGCACTTTTTTATAGTCCTACTTGTAATTTCCTTCTGAGCGTCATGTAATATATTCAACATTGCTGTGTAATATGTAGTTATTTAGAGCAAAATATTGTACCAATAAGAAGTGAGTAAATAATTCATATTAAACATTTTGGGAGTTGTTACAGTCATAGCTGGTTAGGACACATCTAAGGTGGTGAGTAAACAGTACAAAACCCCTTGCTGGCTTGCTAAGTGTCTTAAATAAAACACTTTGAAATTTGGTCCAATAACCAGTTCTTCCTCAGAAGTGCTCGCTGTAGCAACCTGGTACATTGTAAGCGTTTCTTTGATTCTCAGGGGACTGATAAAGCATCCTGACTCACGGAAATTGCGTAAATCCAGCCAATCAGATTGTAACTTGTTTTGGGAATGCTGTCCCAGGCTGAGACAGCTTTTAACAGTAAATCAGCTCAGGTTTTACTGTGTCTTACTTTGGGAGGCCAGTGTAAATGATTTCCGCCATTTCCTTGTGGGGACATATTTATAAACATAATCAGGTTACATTTATTGTTTTTGTTCCTGTTTGATTTGCTAGAAAAGATTTGCTAGGCTTATGGTTTGTGCGAGCCCAAAGTGTGTCAGAGAGCGCAAATTTCATCCTCCTTTTGAGAGGCAGAAATGTCTAGAGAAGCAATATCTCCTCGTAAACTGTGTAGAACCTGAATTACATTGGCAGATACTGTTTCATAAGGTTGTGTGCTTCTTTTTTTGCGGACAACACAAGCACAAAACAATTTGAGAAGCCGTGGCTTCCTCATCTCACTCGCTGAAGTTTCAGAGTGGCGGATGAGCTTTTCTCACTACCTGAGTGTGAACCTCAAATGAAGTGATAATTCAGGACGACAGTCTGATTTCAATCAGCTTCCTTTAGAGAATAGCTGGCTCACAGCTCACCCGGAATTCATTAAGCTTATTGGCTCTTTGTTTGATCTGATAAGATGCATCTCGTGCTCTCCTGCTCTGTCAGTGGCACTGGCCCTCTACCACCAGGCTTTATCTACAATATGTGTTTTTCAGTCTTTCTAATATAAGCAAGACTAATGAAGTACAGTATCATGTCCAGATTATTGACTGGGGCCCATATGGGGCACAGCCTCATTCAACAGTGACAAAGTATAAACAGATCATAATACCTAAAATTAATAATAATAATATGATGATGATGCTGATAATTAAAGAGTTAATCAATGCAAATTTTAATGAGAGAATGAGAGAATGAGAATGAGCTTTATTGCCAGGTATGTTTACACATACGAGGAATTTGGTATAGTGACAGAAGCTCCACAGTGCAACAGAATGACAGTGACAGGACAAGACACAGATAATAAAAAGAATAATATACAAATATACAAAATAGACAATGTGCAAAATAGCAAAAACACAATATATAGTATAGACAATTATGTATGTACAGGTATGATATGTGCAAATTTGAAATGTAAATAAGTATGTGTGTTAAATAAATAATGTATAACAGTGTTGTGTGTTCCACGTTTATTGTCAAGTGTTCATGAGATGGATTGCCTGAGGGAAGAAACTGTTTCTGTGCTGGCCATTCTGGTGCTCAGAGCTCTGTAGCGTCGACCAGACGGCGACAGTTCAAAGAGGGAGTGTGCTGGATGTGAGGGGTCCAGAGTGATTTTGCCAGCCCTTTTGCTCACTCTGGATAAGTACAGTTCTTGGAGAGTGGGGAGACTTGTACCAATGGTTCGCTCAGCAGTCCGGACTACCCTCTGTAGTCTTCTGAGGTCAGATTTGGTAGCTGAGCTGAACCAGACAGTTATTGACGTGCAGAGGACAGATTCAATGATGGCGGAGTAGAACTGTTTCAGCAGCTCCTGTGGCAGGTTGAACTACCTCAGTTGACGAAGGAAGTACAACCTCTGCTGGGCATTTTTCACAATGTACTCAATGTGATTGTCCCACTTCAGGTCCTGAGAAATTGTGGTGCCCAGGAATCTGAATGTCTCCACTGCAGTCACAGTGCTGTTCATGATGGTGAGTGGGGGGAGAGCAGGGGGGATCCTCCTGAAGTCCACGATCATCTCCACTGTTTTGAGTGTGTTCAGCTGCAGGTTGTTAAGACTGCACCAGACAGCCAGCTCCTTAACCTCTTGTCTGTAGGCAGACTCGTCACCGTCCTCAATGAGGCCGATGACTGTGATGTCATCTGCAAACTTCAGGAGTTTGACAGAGGGGTCTTTAGAGGTGCAGTCATTGGTGTACAGGGAGAAGAGCAGTGCGGAGAGGACGCAACACTGGGGGGCACCAGTGCTGATCGTACGGGTGCTGGATGAGAATTTTCCAAGCTTTACTAGCTGCTGCCTGTCTGTCAGGAAACTGTTGATCCACTGACAGACAGAGGTGGGGACGGATAGCTGAGTTAATTTGGGCTGGAGGAGTGATGGGATGATGGTGTTAAAAGTAGAGCTGAAGTCTACAAACAGGATCCTCGCATAAGTCCCTGGTCTGTCTAGATCTAGCTCTGTAGGCAAACTGCAGGGGGTCCAGTAAGGGTCCAGTGATGTCCTTCAGATAAGCCAAAACCAGTCTTTCAAATGATTTCATGGCCACAGACGTTAGAGCCACAGGTCTGGTCTGGTGTCACACCGTCTGGGCCTGGTGCCTTCCTTCTCTTGTTCTTTCTGAAGACCTGACGCACATCATCTTCACTGATCTGCAGTGCAGGAGGGGAGGAGAGGGGGATTGCAGGAGGTGTGAATGGTGTTTTTTCAAACCTGCAATAAAACTCATTCAGATCATCTGCCAGTTGTTGATTCTCCACAGTACTGGGGGATGGTGTCTTGTAATTGGTGATGTCTTTCAGACCTTTCCACACTGAAGCAGGATCACTGGAATTGAAAATTGAGAATTAAGTAAATATTTTAACCAGTAAGTGATTTTTTTTTCACTATCAATATGAACTGGCTTTTAAGTATTAATTAAAAATACTAATTAAAAAATTAAATAAAATAAATATTTCAACCAGTAAGTGAAGTTAAAGTAATTACTTAATAAATATCAATTAAAACACTGACATTTTAGTATTAAAGGAGTCACCGGATGCCAGTTGATATGATTCTTTAGGATTTTCATGAAAAGTCTATAACATACTTATATGAGCTCTGCTCATCCCGCCCCTCTCTTCCGTGAGGTGACAGCAGATCTCTGAGGCTGTAAACTTTAACTGCAATTAGCCGCAGAACATGATAACTACCACATTATTAGGAAAGGCGATTTTTAAATTCATAAAAAAAATGAATGGCCGTTGCGTGAATCCCTATTCAGAAAGGCACGGAAAACAAATAGCAATTGCTAACGGTTGCCTGTTACATTACAGTACATAAAATTTCAATTACCACATAAACAGAGTAAGGAGAGAAGACTGAGGACGATGGCGAATGATTTACCCTTGCTGGCGTTATGTTGCATCATTCACCTTTAATTTTGAGACCACGCCCTTCCCCAGTCAAAGAAACTTTTCTCATGCAGAGATATGTTAATGTGTGCGTGTCTGTGTGTGGAAGCCCACAGTTTCCGAAGTGAGGAGGGAATATTACAGTATTTATTAGTTTCAGGTATGATTCTCTCCAACAGCTTACTTTGTAATGTTTACTCTTCCTGCAAGACAAGCAGATGTATGTGTGAGAGAAAATATCATATATGGTGTTGAAAATGAATAACACAGCAGATGAGAAGAGTTCCTATTCTTTGTTTTTATTTGAGCTCCATAAGATGTTAGGGCCTACATCGGAACATTCTCTTGCCGTTTACTGTTGCTGTCAGGAACTATTTTTAGCGGAAGGAAAGCATTTAACGAACTTACTTCAAAAAAAGTACCTTAACAATGCCCTTCAGCCGTGACTTATTCACAATACAGCACAGCCTCTCATTTCTTACACGACTAATAACAAATTATCACAAACATATTTGTCTTTTTAGGAGCCTTAGTGTATAATTATTTATTTTCCTATTTTCTGATGCTAATTTACTAATGGTTTTCCATTGTTGCTTAATTAATATCCGGTATGTAGATAGGTTGTTGTGATATGTTTGTGGTGCCGTACGGGACCCTGGAGGTGTGTTTCTGGTTGTGCTCTTTGATATTTACTCAGTGTTCAGATTCTTTTTTCCACTCCGTTTTATCCTCAGCATTCCTGTCTGTAAATATACAGAAGGGATAAAGGGATAAAGAAGCACATCAAGATATTTGAACTTACCCAGAAGATCTCTCAATACAGCCATAAAAAACCCCCATCAGCTCAGCTTACATTGATAAGTACAGCATTTTGTTGTGTAAATGGATCCGCAAAGCAGGGTTTACATGAAAGATGATACATTTACATAAATAAAATTAAATTTTTATTTGCTATCAAAGGAATCCAGCTGTTATAAATAAAACATTAATAATATTATTCACGCTATTTGATATCTTCAACTCTACAGAGACCCTGAGGTCTGGATTATGGTGAAGAGGGATTTGTGAAGATGAAGATCTGGATCCAGATCCACATCCGGGTCTGATCCAGATCAGACCTCAAGGGGATTTAGGGGCAGATGTGTTCAGGTTTCAGCCATGTTAAAAATGTGCAAAGCTTAGTGTACAGTGTACAGAACATGAATAATTCACTTTGTTTGACAGCTGGATTGAAAATAAGGGGAGCCATTGGAGACTGTATGTGAGAGCGATCCGCAGAGAATCTTGTGCTGTGTAGAAACCAAAGGAGGATTTTGGGTAGAGCCGCCCAGCAGGGGGATGCGATCTAAAACCAGATAACCTCACTTAGCCTGCCAATAAAATCTCATATTATTTACTGTTTTGCATACAACAGAATTTGCTTTTGAGAAATCTAGCGCAGAACAACACATTCACACATGTTTTGAAACACAGATGTCTGTGTTGTGAGTGTGTGCGGTTGTAAAGGCTGTGATGGCCAGCTCTAGTCTATAGATAGTCTCTATCTTTGGCGGGGTATGATGTAATGGAGATGAAATATGTTTTCTGACACCATCAACTTTTAAGCATCATTTTAACAGTCAGAGCCTATTCGAACAGCAAACTATCACAGTCTCCCTTACTTTCTGCTTTCGCTGTTATTTACCCTTCACCTTCATTTCTGTTCTGTCCTTGGAGACTTTTCAAACGAGTGGCGTGTGTAACAGCTCTGGAATTAAACTTGTCGGCGATGTAGTTGCCTGAATATATTGCAAACTGTATTAGATGCGGCTGTTAGGGATGGACGCTGGTACACGGGTAGCGACAGCAGTGTTGTTCATGTAAAGGTAGTGGGACTTTTTTCAGTTTACAAACATTTCATTTTTGCAGTAGTTATGTCATTGGTAATGTACTTCAGTTTGTGGTATTTTGTGGATTGGTTAGGGACTGGGCATGTTCTTGCTAGGGATATATCAGGACCATATTGTTTGTTTGACCTTTTTTTCATTTTAATAGATTTTAATAGATTCATTCATTTTAATAAATTTTATTAATAATTGTACATACTGTGGGTTGTCCAGATTATATTCAAAATGTGTATTCAAAAGTGACCTGAAGAATAAGATCATAGGTAACACTTTATAATAACTTTCCTTAATAAATTATTAACAAACATAATGTAATATATAGATTATTAGTTTGTGTAAATTAAATTGCTTACAAGGGTTATTATTAATGTTCAATTCATATATAATCATGCACATTCATGATTTTAACAACACTTTATAATTTTCATTTTTAAATCAATGCTTAGCAGATCATTAGTTAATATATATTCAGATGGCTATACAAATATGACATGTCATTGAGAATGTTTACTAATGAACTATTAAACATTACATAATGATTAACAGATCATTAGTTCACATGGATTGAAATGCAAATATTATTAAACCTTGAATTCATATGCTGTATTATCATACGCTTTTGAAGAATGTACAAATGATTTTAACAGATATTACATATTAATGGTCTCTTAAGCATTATATAATTTTTTAAAGATGTTTTAATTACATTTTAAGTAAAAAAATAAAATAAAAATTACTTTAATATTATTGAAGATATTAAAATATTTAATAGTCAGTCTCAAATTGTAATTATGCATGATATAAATTTAATTATCCATGTTCGTTTTTACATTTTGATCACCTTTGCCATCAATTAACGTTCACTTAAAGTTAATCTTTAAATTTAAAAATATTGATTGATTGGTTTATATTTTTATTATTTTTATTTATTTATACATATATATTATTGTAACGGGAACAACGAGACGTGAGGCATGTGGATCCATCTGCAGGCTTTTATTATGAAACATGGTCAAAACACAAGCAGGGTCGGACAGTGGCAAACAGGTATAACACAGGCAAGATAAAGAGTATTCCTAGGACAAGCGTGGGTCTTCGATCGGCGAACAGTATCCAACAGGGCGAGGCAAAGAGAGATAATCCAGGTACACAGCAATAATCCAGGGCAGGGGCAAACAGAGTCCGAATGGCTAGGCAATGGGTAAATCCAGGAAACACGGGCTAGGGTCAGAACACGAAAAAACAGGCAAGGCAATACAAAGACTAAGGTTACACGGAATGGCAGACTCGGACTAGGGAAACACGGAATGGCACAGTAAGGCAGCTAGCACTAGGGGAGTGCTATACGCAGATCAATACACGGCAGTGTAACTGAGAAAATCCATGGCTTATGTAGTGTGTGTGATTGTGTAATGAGTCTCAAGTGTGAGTGTGTGATTAGGGAAATGGCTGCTGGGAAATGAAGCCCGGGGTAATGTGTGACAGTCTGTATGGTGTGAGAGTCAATGTGATGACTGAGCGACCTCTGGTGGCGAACAAATGGAAGTCCATGGACCAGATTCATGACAATTATTATTATAAATATTATTTATTTATTTATTTATTTTTATTTTTTTTTTTGCAGTCGCCACTAAAAATGTCAGAATTCATGTATGGGCATATATTACTAGGTGTGACTCGTAACAACTAATATAGTATAAATATATGGTAACACTTTAGTATAGGGACTAATTCTCATTATTAGCATGCCTATTATTAACATATTGGCTATTTATTATTACTTATAGAATACATATTGTACATGACCATTTTCTACATCCCTAATCCTATTCAATACCTAAACTTAACAACTACCTTACTAACTGTTACTAAGCAGCAAATTAGGAGTTTGAGGCAAAAGTCATAGTTAATGGTTTGTTAATAACGAGAATCGAACCTTAAAATAAAGTGTGACCAAATGTACAATAAATAAATATAAATAATAGTAGCCTAACATTTATGTAATGTTCATCAGATGCTCAGTTGAGAGTGTTATGTGGATTGTGGGCAGCTGGCAGTGGTGTGATGTGAACATCCGCTGTGGTGACTGAGGTTCACCACTGATGTGTCTCATTCTCCATCTGGAAGCGGTGCGCATGCTCACAGACGACTCCAATGTGTGAGACTCGCACAAGCCTGTCTGATCACAGGCGGATTTGCCTCAACTTCCTCAAAGTTTGATTCTCTCATGGTATCAGTGGGGGCTTTTTGGTTTTGTTGCTGTTTTCTCAGAAAGTTGTTCCTTTTGAGGTGTCTTTTACAGAGAAAAAAAGACTGTTTATTTGAAATACTGAAGCTGGGTTCTGCCAGGCTTGTCTTACTGTATGTGTGCAGGCCTGTTGTCCTGTTAAATCTGTCTTTGAGCTGTTGCCAGTTGCTGAGAAATGTCTACTCAAAGTCATATAGCAGATGTTATTTTTAGTCATTATTGATGAAGACTTTCTCTAATGAGATGGGCTAGGGAAAAAACAGGGAATGGCATTGGGAAATGACCTGAAACAGAATCAAACTTAGCCTGCACATAGGACGCTACTAGGCTTTCATAACATATATATGACTATATACCTTTTTAAATGTGATATTCTATTATAAGTGCCATCATTTATATACGAGCAGTGAAAGCTACATTATGGATGTTGCTGTTGGTTGGTTCATGTTAGCAGAGGCTCAAGACACTGTGTACAGCGTGTTAAATCATCTTGACTGCTCTCTCGTTGTGTGTGTGCGTGAAGTTGTCTGATTTTCAGATTAAAGCTGATTTCAGCAGTGATATAAGCAGCTACTGCTTACTGGCTTGAGCTTTCAATGGACATAAGTGCTTTTCGTGGCTTTTTTTAACTGCTTGAAAATCACTTGATATGTATAGTTTTCTTTTCTATGTCAGTGTAAATCCTTTATCACTTAATAGTGCTTAATAGTGTGTATGTGAAAAAGAAGTGAAAGTGAAAGTCGTGACATATTGTCAAGTATGGTGACCCATACTCGAAATTGGTGCTCTGCATTTAACCCATCCAAGTGTGCACACACAGCTGTGAATAGTGAACAAACGCACACACACACCGTGAACACACACCCAGAGCAGTGGGCAGCCATTGCTCCAGCGCCCGGGGAGCAATTGGGGGTTCGGTGCCTTGCTCAAGGGCACCTCAGTCATGGTATCGAAGGCAGAGAGAGTGCTGTTCATTCACAATCCACACCTTCAATTCCTGCCGGTGCGAGAATCGAGGTTACAAGCCCAACTTCCTAACCATTAGGCCATGACTTCCCCACATGTCGTGGCCTAATGATTAGGGAGTTGGGCTTGAACATGAGTGTTCTTGCATTAACACTCATGGGCATATTGTTTTCTAAACTGTCATTTTCCAGTGTGAACACACATAGAGCTGGGCTGTATGCTGTGCTGCCTCTGTGGGAGGTTAAATTAGCAGACAGACAGGCAGTAGATGTAAAAACAGATGAAAGTTTTATAGTGTGCCGCTAATGCTTAAAATCACTTCTGCTTGAACCACTAGTCAACTTTAAAGACCTTCTGGGTTCTCTATATGCTAGTGCAATTTCAAAAAAAGGGAACTATTTATTTTCTTGTATACTACCTGAGACAAACAGTAAATATATTATAAAGATTTATTTTGGTCACTGTATTAAAGCATTTTTTATTATTATTAATAGTGTGTATGTGATTGTGTATTTATTTATTTATTTATTTATTTATTTATTTATGTATGTATGTATTTATAAATTTATTTTAATCTATTTTAATTTAGATTTAGATTTAATTTATTTAATTTAGATTTAGATTTATTTTAATTTAGATTTAGATTATTTTAATTTATTTTAATCACTGTATTAAAGCATGTTTTATTATTATTAATAGTGTGTATGTGATTGTGTATTTATTTATTTATTCATTCATGTATGTATTTATAAATTTATTTTAATCTCTCCTTCCTGGCAGTGTTTGTTTTGTGTGTTTTTTTTGTTTGTTTGTTTTTTTTTCCCTTTAAGTGTGCATATGTATGTTCATTAATGAGGTTTTTTTTTTTGTTTGTTTTGTTTTTTTTTTTTTTTTGCTTTTTGTTTTGTATTGTTCTGCCTTCCTTTGCTTTGTTTTGCTTTGTTTTGTTTAGTTTTGTTTTGTATTGTTCTGCTTTCCTTTGCTTTGCTTTTTGTTTTTCTTTTTGTTTTGTTTTTTCTTTGTTTTGTTTGTTCCTTGGAGCATGCACCAGCTCATCAATCAGTTTGTTTTGGTTTTTATTGTTTTGATTAATTTAGTTCCTTGCAGCATGCATAGGTTCATTAATGAGTTTGTTTTGTGTTTTTTAGGTTTGTAAGGATTTTTTCCTTGCCTCTGTCACCTTTAGATTGTTCACTAGCTATATAACACTATATTCTGTGCAAGTAGAATAATATTTATTATAAAATATACTATCCAAACAATACTGAAATATTTTCCAGGTAATAATAATAAAAAATGCTTTAATACAGTGACCAAAATAAATCTTTATAATATTATATTTACTTTTTGTCTCGTGTAGTATACAAGAAAATACATAGTTCCCTTTTTTTGAAATTGCACTAGCATATAGAGAACCCAGAAGGTCTTTAAAGTTGACTAGTGGTTCAAGCAGAAGTGATTTTAAGCATTAGCGGCACACTATAAAACTTTCATCTGTTTTTACATCTACTGCCTGTCTGTCTGCTAATTTAACCTCCCACAGAGGCACCACAGCATACAGCCCAGCTCTATGTGTGTTCACACTGGAAAATGACAGTTTAGAAAACAATATGCCCATGAGTGTTAATGCAAGAAAGACTTAGACATGCAATTATACTGCCGAACAAGACAAACTGAAGGAAATAGTCAGTTAATACTGTACAGGGAAGAGAGAGAGTGAATGAGGAACAGGATAGTAAAGGAATGAGAAAGAGTCTGAGGGAAAACGTGTCATGGAAGCGAATGAGTTTGAGATGGACGGCATAATACAGATCAATCAGATTTTGGCCCACAGAGATAAAGAGGAGGGCATGTGTGCAAATGAGAGTAGGAGTCAGTGACATTGATCCAGCCAATTGCGGTGCTCTAGCACGATGACATCACAATGATGGGCGGGAGCGGGAGGGAGGGGATCCCTGTGTTGAATCCATAACTGTTTTACTACGTCAGGCTTTCTTTATTTGTTTGTTTTTTGTTTGCCTGCATTTGGTTGCATGCTGAGGGGGGAATTCACTAAGAATGCATGACGCCAGCTGATAGTGCCATGTATTTGCATGTATTAACTTGCATTTGCATACAGTATATGTGCAGTTATAGTATTCTTTTAGTGCGTTTAGCATTGGATTGCATGGATTCATTCTTTTTTAAATTAATTGTAGACCTATACGTTATGCAAGCCTCAAGTGTGCATGAAAAACTGACTTGAACACAGGTAGTAGACCATTAACGAGTTTTTGTCTGTTATACTGTATATGGAGCTTTTACTGGTCCAGGTGTTTTGTGATGTTATGCAGCAGTACTGCTTTAGTCATGCTACATAGTATTCAGTCAACCTGATAAAATGTTGATTTGCGCACACAGATGCACACACACACACTGACAGCATGAGATGACACTCACCGATGTGTGAACACATCAAACTTTGTCAGATAGTGTTGGTAGCTGATGCTTTGCTGTGGAATGTGAAGGCAATATTTGCTTGAAATCAATATAGTAGTTCAACAGCCTCTCTCTCTCTCTCTCTCTCTCTCTCTCTCTCTCTCTCTCTCTCTCTCTCTCTCTCTCTCTCTCACTCATCCGCTTATGTTTTTACACTCAAACTCTACCAGTTATCATGTATCTGATTTATTCGGTCATTAGAATTCTCGGTGTATCTGATATCATCCGTTTGAATGTAGTCTGTCTGATTGTGAATTATAGCCCACAGGTTTGCCTTTCCCAGTCAAAATCTCCCTCTTGTCATTTTACACTATAATTCTGGCAATTATCAAAAATGTAAACCCTAAATGGGTTTATTTTGTGATAATGATTGGCTGAAAGTGCATTGTCCTCTTATCCAAATTACACGGCTGTTTACTGAATAAAACATGAATAGACATTAAATATTGATTGGTGCTTATTCTATGTGAGAAGAAAGACAGTTTGCAGCGATACAGGCAATATGAATCTAGCACAGCTATGTATGAAATCAGTTGCCTGGGTCAGCGTTCAATTAGTGTCATCAAGTATTGCACAGAGCCCTGCATACAGTAAGAGATCATTAGAGTTCCTTTGTATCTCTGATGTGATTTTTTTGCATTATTTAATGATAATGTTGTAATTCGATTTATTGTTCATTCAGAAATGTATTTAACCAGCATTATAGTCCACATATTTAAAATTCTTTACCTTCTTTTTGTTTTTCAGATTCTATAATTTCTTTAATAATTTTGTCTTTCTAAAATAAAATAAAAATGCAACATAAATTATTGACCCCAAACATTTATATAGACTTAGAAAAAAGTAATACTTTTAGTTAGCAAGGACACATTGATCAAAAGTGATCAAAAGTGACAGTAAAGACATTTATAATGTTATAAAGGAACGTTATATTTATCAAAGAATACTAAAAAAGTATCATGCACAACTGTTTTCAACATTGATAATGATAATAAGAAATATTTCAAATCCACATACTAGAATGATTTCTGAAGGATCATGTGACACTGAAGACTGATGCTGAAAATTCATCTTTGCATCACAGGAATAAATTATATTTTAAATTACATTTAAATAGAATATAACAAAATATTAAAATTTTAATTTGTAATAATATTTCGTATTTCATATTACTGTTTTAATCAAATACTGTAAACACAGGCTTGGTGAACTTCTTGTAGATGTACGTCATAAACATAAGCCATGCAGCAGTATATTTTGCGATAAAAACATAACATGGCCATTTCTCAATTAAATAAACATATAAATAAATGGACATGAAATAGTTTGGATTTTAATTTTATTATTTGAGAAGAGAATGTAGGGACATGAAACTAGTGCAGCTTTGTAGAATATTGGTTACTTGCACCAGGGGTCATTTATAGAAACAAAATATTAATTTAACTGAAACAAGAGAGCTGTTGCAATAATAAAAAACAATATCAGATCATTAGAATTATTTTGTAAAGTAATCTGAATATTTTGCATTATTTAATGCTGATGTTGTAATCTGTTGTATTGTTCATTGATAAATGTGTTAAACCGGCATTATAGCCTACAGGTTTGATGCTTGAAATGCTTAATCACAGCACACATCTAACCTCTCTCTCTCTCTCTCTCTCTCTCTTTCTCTCTCTCTCTCTTTCTCTCTCTCTAATCCTCTCTTGCATCTCCCCTCCCCTCTCTCCCTCCCTCTCTCTCTCTCTCTCTCTCTCTCTCTCTCTCTCTCTCTCTCTCTCTCCCTGCGCTGGTGTGTGTGTGCGCGTGTTCCAGCAGCTCCTTGTGTGTGTGTGTGTGTGCGCGTGTGCGTGAGGGAGGCACTATGCAGTCGGAGCTCCACACACACAGAGCATGCCTGTGAGTGCGGGCTCGGGCAAACATGAGCCTTCCCAGCCCAGAGATCGTCCACAGCAGCAGCCTGAACTCCCGTCTGAGCCCCCCTCTGCCCTCCCCCTCTCCTCTCTCCCTCTCTCGCTGCCTCTCTCTCTCCCTCTCCTCATCTACTCTCGCCCTGCGCAGCCTCTTCCCCGCCACCTCTCCAGCACCAGCCGGGGGGACATCTCCCGCTCTCCGCACGCCGACGTTTGCCGAGCGCCGGCCGGCCCCATGGAGGAACCCCAGGGCAACACACTGGTCGTCCGCATAGGCATCCCTGACCTGCAGCAAACGGTGAGTTCTGTCAGTGCTCCAAACTCTCTCTCTCTCTCTCTGTCTTCTATTGCCTTTCCTGTTCTCTTCTCTTTCAAGCATGCACTTGTTCTCTTTCTTTTTGTACCTTTTTATCCTCCTCGCTCTTTTTGCTCTTGAATGCAACCCGTCTTCATTAGTGCGACTGCGGCGGACTTTGAAAACTGGGCACTTGGAGAGAGACGGAAAATCAAAGGTAGATACAGTGACGGGCGGGTTATCGGAGCTTTACTGTAATTCACAGGGACTTTTTCCCGCCTGTCGCGAGGCTGTCAGACTTGTCAGTTGGGTTGCAGCGTATTGTACCACGTCCCCAGGGCCCTCTGGAGCGACATATGGTGCTGATGGATATGAGAGCGCCGTGTTGAAGTGCAGTTACTCACCTGTTCCTTTTGGACAGATACAGGTGTTACGGTTGCAGGTGGCATATTTAATTTAATAATTTTTTTTCAGTATTGCACACACTGAAGCCAGGATTTGGAGGCATGCTTGAACTTTGAGTGCATATGAGCATGGCTTTCATTTCTTTTTTTTTAACCTTAGGTTAGTTGTGATGTGTTGAGGGCATTTAAACGTGATTTGCAGCGAGCGGAAGTCATTCGATTTCAGTGAGAACTGGCGATTTTGATACATGACTGGACGAGGTGAGCATCTGTTTCCAATTTGTTCTTGTAGTACCGGGTGACAGCTAACCATTAGCATTCCCAATACAAATATACTATACTTATGATATATACACTAGCGTTCAAAAGTTTGGTGCCGGTAAGATTTTTTTTATCAAGAAAGTCTCTTATGGTCACCACCAAGGCTGCATTTATTTAATCAAGAAATGCAGTAACAACAGTAATATTATGAAAAAATATTTCAAGTTTTCTTTTCCAATATATTTTAAAATTTAATTTATTCATGTGATGCAAAGCTGAATTTTCAGCGTCATTACTCCAGTCTTCAGTGTCACATGATCCTTCAGAAATCATTCTAATATGATGATTCACTCTTATTATTAATGTTGAAAACAGTTGTGCTGCTTAATATTTTTGTGAAAACCATGTTTTTTTAAATAGAAAAGAACAACATTTATTTAGAAGTATTTTTAATGGTGTAAATGTCTTTACTGTCACTTTTGATTTAATTTAATGCATCCTTGCTAAAAAATCTTACTGACTCTAAGCCTTTGAATTGTAGTAAATGTTGCTTGCAAAAAAACAACAAGTTTTTCATTGGAATACACAGGTAATTTTGGACAGGTGCTAACAGAGCCATGCTAACTATCCAAACCTTGACCCCTTGGAGCTGAGCAGGGTTTGTGGGATTGACAGCAGTGTGGAGTATAATGTGAGAGCCTCAAAAATGCTTTATGCTTTATACCTTAATGCAAATTATAGGCAGCTTCCAGCCAATGGCTGTGAGGATCTCAAAACATCTCAAAATTTACCAGTAGTGCTGTAGCTTCTGGTTGGTTCTGTATTCTAACATATATTTAAACCCGATTTCAAATGCAATTTCTGCACTTTAATTAAAGCTCAAATATGGCTGAGTTAACAAAAGTGTCACTTATGCACAATTACAGCAATTGCAAAAATGTACAGATGTCAGAATGCCTAAAGTGTATGTATGATGATTTAGTTGACTCTGTTTTGAAAGCAATCATTGACCATGCTGAAGGCAACCAAATGTGACATATTTGTGGTGTTTTAGCCAGTGTTTCCTTTTTTAGCCAGTGACCTCCATTGGCAATACGCTGAGCAAATGTGCAAACAATGAAGTTCACGTGATCCTGACACAGATGAATATGACAGTTGAGTAGAAACACCCTACTAGTGATCAACAGATAGTTAGTCATTAGTAGCTAATTGTGGGTGGGTTTTTTTCTGTTGGGTTATGGATGGTCTTGTCCACTTGTTCAGGTTCCACTCTGAGGTTTAATTGTTTGGATTGAGATGGAGCTGATGTTGTGTTCCAAGGATATAATCAAATATTCTAGATCGGGGGACCAAATGGAAAAGTTTAAGAAATTATCTTAAGAAAAACATTCTGATTGATGAATATTGTGTGAATCTGTGTCTAGCCCTGGTTGAGTTGATTGGTTGGTCATAAGAAGGTATGTTGCATGTTTCTCAGCCTGTTTAGTCGATTCCTTTGGTGCATTTGATGCCAGTGAAATGAGTAACTGCAGTAGAATGAGTGAGCATCAGATCAATGGCTCATTCTGCCTGTCAGAAATGTGTTTCTCCTCAAATCCTTCATCCTCGCTCTCAGCTCTGTATGAGTGTGCATTGGTGACCATGCATGCATTAGTGTGGACTTCTGGTTGCACGTGAGTGTGTAAGTGTGTGGTGATGTGTCAGAGTCTCATTAAAAGCAGAAAGCCATAGTGTTAACAAGCGCTATCCTTTAACAGGGCCCAAGTCTCTATGTTAATAACAAGAGGTGAATGAGAGCAGAGAGAATGTGTTAAATGCCAGATTTTCACTGACGCATCCCACCGCCACACGCCTTGCAAATGCTAACTCGCACCCGCTAAATCCTGATAGTATCTTTGGGAGCATTATAATCCAAATAAACAATATCAGATTGCAATCGCTATTCTCATATGCCCACATCCGGCTCCTGAGAGCACGAGAAACTCTTAGAAATCATGAATGGCTCGCACTAGGTATAAATGCATTTTTGAGGGGGAAGGGGTCTTTGGTGTTATGTTATATCAGAGGTTTTCAAACTTTTTGATGTGAAGGACAGCCAACTATGATGGTCCTCTTATAAGAGACCCCCCTTCCTAAATTATAATGCATAATTTTTTATATAATAAAGTGTGTGTAATATATGCGATTTGATAAATGTTGATCTGTTTTATTCAATTTATTTATTATTACTATTATAATAATAGTAATGATTATTATTGCTCTTTCATAGCTCAGGATATATAGTCTCAGTTATGTTTTAAGCATCGACTTTGTCACATACGAGAGAATTATTGTCATTATATTCAACATTTATTATATTCAACATTTAGTATATAGTGTTTTAAATTTAAATAATATAATATGATTGATATGATTATAAAGTGCTCTGGGTCTACAGTAGTACTAAATCACTATATAAATGCCTCATTCATTCAATATTCAAAATAATAATCAGATAATTCACCTTGAAATGATACTGCTTTGCATGGACATATTTAAAAATGAATTGAAACATCATCTTTTGCCTTCAGTTGAAAATAAAAAGTGTACTTTTTTTTTTTTTAAATCCTCTATTGACTTCTGTATTCAGGTTCTTTATTCATCTATTGCAGAGCTGCCTTTGGCAGTGATTACAGCTGCAAGATTTACTCTAAGTAGGTTGTGCGTCTTCTGGATTTGCAGAACTGGATTTGGTCAGTTATTCCTGTGTCCTCCATGGAGATGCTTTGTGGATCATCTGTGAACTGTAATCTTCAGGTCTCTGAACACATTTTCTGTGGGGTTTAAATCTTGGCTTTGACTGTGCCAATTAGAGACGTCCAGAAAAATGTCCTTACTGCAAGTATTGGTCATTGTCGTAGTCTAAGACTGGTGGGGTTTTTTTTTTTCATTGCAGATTTATTTTTGTTCCATTCAGTTAGTTCCTTCAGATGATCAGATCTCCCAGTTTTATCCCAAAAGCTTCCTGCTCCATGAACCTGCTTGACTCATGGTTTTAGCGATTTTTGCAAGCCAAAGAGAGAGATGCTTCTCTCATCAGATCTAGGAAGCTTTTTCTATAGTCTCCTCAAAGTCCTGGAAGTGCCAGTTGGCTAAGACTAGGTTCTGGAACAGGTTTAGTAAACAGGAGTGGCCAGGGTCCTCATTACTCTTTTTGGATGGATAACCAGTCTTTGGGGTTTTAAACGTCTTTAATTTTTTCAATAATGGTCTCCACACTGCTTTTAGAAACCTTCAACATTTTGACATTGTATACTATGTGACCTCATGTGGGTGAGTGTATGATTATGCATGTCCAACCAATTGAACTATGGATGTCTTGTGCACTTTATTTGTATACTTTCTAAAAGCTAGTTATCACAAGCATTCATTTTATAGCTAGAATAATATATAATTATAGTTAATAATAAAAGTGTCCCTTCTTAAATGAAAGCCAAGATAAAAAAGTGCAAGTTAAAAAGGTTTGAATCGTTTCTGTAAGGTTTATACCTGAAGGTTTGGTTGCACTCGTTTGGCAAATCTCTCACCTTGCATTAATGACGCATCTGCTTACAGTTTGTCTTGCGAGCGTTGTTGGCTGTGTTCACTGCAGGGTGGCTTCTAAAAGACTGTGTATATTAATAAAAAGAGGAAATACAAAGAAGAAAAAGAAAAGGTGGAGAAAAAAATGATATGTAGAGAAGAGCACATGTCTCTGGAGGGTTTCGGTTAAGGATTTCAAAGTGTGACAAAAGCCCTATTCCCTGACGTTAATCGCAGAGGGACACCTGTGATGTACTTACACATGGCACAGACTACAGGGACCTCACTGCTGGGAGAGAAATGTTACGTTTTACAGTAGATTACAGGCTAAAGTTTGACTGTACGTGTGTGGGTGTGAGCACTTTTCATCTCAGGTAAAAGGATGACTAAGGAAACTAACCTGCTCGTATCGCTTCTGTAAAATTCAAATAATTTCCCAAAGAGAAATCATGTTCATGACTTCAGCTTTTCCTTTTTCTCATATTAGCTTTGCTTAAAGGAAGAGCTCCCTCAAAAATGAAAATTCTGTTATCATTTTCTCACCCTCATGTCGTTCCGAAGCCTTATGACTTTCTTTCTTCTGGGGAACACAAAAGAAGACGTATTGCACAATATCTAGACTATTCTTTTTCATAATGGGGACTGGGTCTGTTTAGCTCCACCAAACGATAAAAAAGCCACACAAAAGCAGTCCATATGATTCATGTGTCTTTGTGTGAAATTTAAGTCATTACTATGTAGCTTTAAGTAGTTCTCAAATCTCATGCGTCAAGATTCGTTGTGTTAGATTTGACATTAATATCGCCTGACATTAGTGACATAAAACTTCTTTGCATGCTGTATTTGAATTGAATGTCATTTGAGGGCTACGCTGAGGGGATTTTCAGTAAATAATCAGGCTACTTATATTTTGGTCTGTTTCTCAAACAAAGATGGCTTCTGAAGATTTGGAATATATTGCAGTACTTTTATGATGCTTTTTCATCATTTTTGTAACTTGACAATCCACATTATGAAAAAGAACATTCTGCAATATTTCTCCTATTGTGTTCCATAGAAGAAATAAAATCATACAGGTTTGGAACGACATGAGGCTGAGTAAATGATGACAGAATTTTCATTTCGGGTGAACTATCTCTTTATTGGTTTCATATTGACTGGCAATCCCACTCACAGTGATGTCTGGCATGAGGTAGTTCATTCAGGTTGATTACCCAGCTGAGCTGTGCTGCTCAAATACATGTATTACGGGTCCCGGGCGCAGAACGTGCAAGCAGATTAAAATTACCTGAATTATCAGGAGAAACAAAAGCACACGCAAACTTCAGTGTCTTTCCAGAATAAACTCTTCTTCACATAAATAAATAAATACATAAATAAATAAATAAATGTCAACAACAAAACAAACATTGCAATTGTGAATACACAATAGTGTATCACACACACTCCTCAACAAAAAAAAGATGGCTCCCGCCAACATATTCTTTCAACACCTCTTTTATCTTTACTCTTCTAGTATGTAGTTTTCCATGTATTGAAAGATGTTTGTTGGCTTCATCGCCTGAGAGTACTAAGCAGTCAATGTAACTTGTGCACTATATAATATTTTGGAGCCATATAGAAGCTTTGTGCGAAGAGTTGTTGTTGTTTGGCAAGCATGAGTAATATTAGAGCAATTTTCATTGAATATCATCTTAAATTTTGATCTTTTTATCACACAAAGCTATCATCTGACTTTAGAATACTTGGAATAAAGTTCACAAATCATATATTTCATGTTTCCATGTCAGAAGAGTGACGACTCATAGCTCATTCCTTTCAAGGGCTCAATCTTGAGCTTTAACCACTGCGCCACATTATTACTGAGTACAGAAATGAGTAGTTTGTGAAATTTGAACATGTTTTCTAGAGTTTTAGGCATTGTTATCTATGCCATCTTTATCTTTTTGTATTTTGGTGGGTGTCTCGGATGCCTAACATCAAACACTACACAAAATACTCATTCCCATGATTTGTTAATTTGTGGCCATGATTTACTGATTCGTTTCCTCTATTTAGTAAATTGTGGCCATGTTGTACTGATTTGTTTCTTAGATTTAGTAAAAACAGAAAACAGTCAATGTATATGTGTATATATATATATACATATACATTGACTGTTTTCTGTTTTTACTAAATCTAAGAAACAAATCAGTACAACATGGCCACAATTTACTAAATAGAGGAAACGAATCAGTAAATCATGGCCACAAATACTATATATATATATATATATATATATATATATATATATATATATATAGTATCTATCTATCTATCTATCTATTTATCTATCTACAGGTGCATCTCAATGAATTAGAATGTCGTGGAAAAGTTAATTTATTTCACTAACTCAACTCAAATTGTGAAATTTGTGTATTAAATAAATTCAATGCACACAGACTGAAGTAATTTAAGTCTTTGGTTCTTTTAATTGTGATGATTTTGGCTCACATTTAACAAAACCCACCAATTCACTATCTCAACAAATTAGAATATGGTGACATGCCAATCAGCTAATCAACTCAAAACACCTGCAAAGGTTTCCTGAACCTTCAAAATGGTTACACAATAGACTATACAATCATGGGGAAGACTGCTGATCTGACAGTTGTCCAGAAGACAATCATTGACACCCTCCACAAAGAGGGTAAGTCACAGAAGTTCATTACTGAATGGTTGGCTGTTCACAGAGTGCTGTATCAAAGCATATTAAGTGAAAAGTTGACTGGAAGGAAGAAATGGGGTAGGAAAAGGTGCACAAGCAACTGGGATGACCACAAGCTTGAGAATACTGTCAAACAAAGCTGATTCAAACACTTGGGAGAGCTTCACAAGGAGTGGACTGAAGCTGGAGTCAGTGCATCAAGAGTCACCACGCTCAGACGTCTTCAGGAAAAGGGCTGCCAAGCCACTTCTGAAACAGAAACAATGTCAGAAGCATCTTACCTGGGCTAAGGAGAAAAAAAACTGGACTGTTGCTCAGTGGTCCAAAGTCCTCTTTTCAGATAAAAGTAAATTTTGCATTTCATTTGGAAATCAAGGTCCCAGAGTCTGGAGGAAGACTGGAGAGGCACAGAATCCAACTGCTTGAAGCCCAGTGTGAAGTTTCCACAGTTAGTGATGAATTGGGCTGCCATTTCATCTGCTGGTGTTGGTCCATTGTGTTTTCTGAAGTCCACAGTCAACGCAGCCATCTACCAGGACATTTTAGAGCACTTCATGCTTCCTCCTGCTGACAAGCTTTATGGAGATGCTGATTTAATTTTCCAGCAGGACTTGGCACCTGCCCACACTGCCAAAATCACCAAAAATTGGTTAAATGACCATGGTGTTGGTGTGCTTGACTGGCCAGCAAACTCACCAAACCTGAACCTCATAGAGAATCTACGGGGTATTGTCAAGAGGAAGATGAGAGACACCAGACCCAACAATGCAGATGAGCTGAAGGCCACTGTCAAAGAAACCTGGGCTTCCATACCACCTCAGCAATGCCACAAACTGATCACCTCCATGCCACGCCGAATTGAGGCAGTAATTAAAGCAAAAGGAGCCCTTATCAAGTATTGAGTACATATACAGTAAATGAACATACTTTCCAGAAGGCCAACAATTCACTAAAAATGTTTTTTTTTTTTTTTATTATTGGTCTTATGAACTATTTTAATTTGTTGAGATTGTGAATTGGTGGGTTTTTGTTAAATGTGAGCCAAAATCATCACAATTAAAAGAACCAAAGACTTAAACTACTTCAGTCTGTGTGCACTGAATTTATTTAATACACAAGTTTCACAATTTGAGTTGAATTACTGAAATAAATGAACTTTTCCACGACATTCTAATTCATTGAGATGCACCTGTATCTATATATATAAAACAGTCAATGTGTGTGTGTGTATATATATGTGTATATATATATATATATATATATATATATATACATTGACTGTTTAATGAAAGCTGCTCATATTGGATTTTAAACCAATTAAGTGTCAATTTTAGCAGTATCCCGTGTGATTTGGTGATTGTACTTGTTCGTGATGCTCTAGTAATCAGGCTCTTGGTCCCAGATCTCCTGTTGACAGATGGCATGCGGGGCTCAATATGGACGCAGAGCACAGTGACAGCTGTAATACACACCTTACAGCCCACCTGGCCTTCCTCTGTGGATGTCTAATGAGTGTTTAAAACACGGAGTAGCATTCTCAGCACATTTTACTTCCATAATGTGATTTTTGAGTTTTCAGTGAGAAATAATGTAGGGAGGTACATGATTAATTACAATAAAACCGAAATCGCATTATGGCTTTGTAATGATCAGCCTAGCAGGGTTACAGCTTAGTGCGATTCTCAAATCAGAAAGACTGTGATTTCATTAAATAAATATATGCGCTGTGTGTTTGAGAGCGAAGCGCAGCTCGAAGTTCTATTACACATGAGCAGCTTATGATCCATTGTTTTCAGTGTCTCGGTTTGCGGTAAATTCTGCTCCACACAAACTCATCCCTGCATCTGCTCTGAGTTTGGGTCACTTAAGGCGCTTTTCCACTGCATGGTACGGCACGGTATGGTTCATTTTTGGGGGGTTTTCCACTGGGTACAGTACCTGGTACCTGGTACTTTTTTCAGTACCACTTCGGCCGAGGTTCCAAGCGAACCATACCGTTACCAAAACGTGACGTGTAAACTCTGCTGATCACTGATTGGCCGGAGAAAATCACTACCTGCGTCACGAGACACAACAGACCCGCTAGATTTAAATCAGCACAACCAGCGAAGGATCGAACGCAACTGTTTTGAATGAGCGCACCTTGCTTTTAACAACCAAAAAATGGCTGGTTCGTTGTCTGTTGAGGAAGTACAGACGTTCCTCTCGTTGATAGCCGAGGAGCGGATCCAGTGAGAGCTTGATGGAGCGACGCGGAATGAAAAAGTTTTTAAGGAGTCATGGCAGTAGAGGCGCTGCAACTATAACGACATGTGAATAATCCTGCCCACTCTAAACTGCAGTGGAAACAAACTCAAACCGAGCCGAACCGAGCCGAGCCGAGCCAAGCCAAGCCGTGCCGAGCCGAGTCGTACCACGCAGTGGAAAAGCACCATTATAATGTGCATTTAGAAACATGCGGCAAACATCTTCCCAGGAAAAAATGCTTATAACTTTAAGAACTTCCTGCGGTTTTCTGCCATAATAAAAGCTCAATGGTTTAATGTTTCAAAATGAAAAAAAAAATATATATATATACATATATAAATAAATATTAGTATTGTCATTGCCATTTATGGTTGTATTGTGAAATTAAATTATTAATATAACTTATTATTTTTGTTAAATATATATATTTTTTTCATTTTACCATGAAATGTTACAATAGTAATATTTCTTATTTTGTTCATATTTGTATTTAGTAACAGCAATAATTTATTATTATTATTGTTATATAATATAATAAAATCATATTAATATATAATTCCAAAATATTTGGCCAAATTATGCATCCCTACAAAGAAGCATAGCAAATCTGGAGCTTTTTATTTATTTATTTTTTAATTGCATTTTAAATCGCAATCACATTTTTTATCAAAAAATTCAAAATTAGGGTTTCCCCCGAAATCTTGCAGGCATTGGCCTGTGATTGATTTTTTATCCTACAGGTTTTAATTAGGCGGTGAATTTTCAGCTATGATATTATTGCATTCATTTCATTTCCCCCACCCACTCAACCTCGATTACATTAGCAGAGAAGAAAAACGGGAAAAAGTTCAATTTTGATCAAACATTGATTATACATTTCTTTTCTTTCTCTTTCTCTTCTGGACATTTATTAAGAAAGCAAATACAGTATGATTAATTTGTTGCATTTGGCTTTACTGTCTTACAGTGAATAGCAGCATAGTTTAAACAAAACCTCCTGGAAACTAGTGCCAGGTATTTGGAGTCAGTCTTGATGTTGTGTTCCGGAACGATATGTGATGTTATTGAGGCGAGACGGCATCATCCGAGCTTGAGACAGACTGATGGGTCTGAGACAGCAGAATCTCTGGAAGACTGGTGGCTGACTGCAGCTGTCCGATCTAATGCTCGTCTTGGACTCGCCGCTCGGGATCTGATTATTTTTGGGTTAGCATTATTAGCAATGAGTTGTGAGCATATTAGCCCCACGTCGGCTGCCCTGCTGCTTAATAAAGGCCATTAATTGAGAGCAGCTTTTGTTTGGACCTCAGCAGAAAAGATTAGCTGTTCACCTCAGCCACAGCAGGCTGTCTAAATGACATAAAGAGCCTGCTTTCCATCCATCGCTGTCTCCGTCTCCGTCTCATTCTCTTTCTTTCTTTTTCTGTCACTCTGTACTTAAATAGAAGTGATGGATGCATTAACACCACAGCGTGCTTGCAACAGTAATGCGTGGTCATAAATATGCTTTTAACTCACAGCGTTCAATGGTGTCACTTCACAAGGATCGTCTTTTTCTTTCACACTTTCTGTTTGATCATTTAGCCTCCCTTTCTTACGCTGTCAACGCTACATCGAGACATCCTAGTCTCCTGCGTTCTCTCTGTCTGCGTTTCAGAAGGCATCTTGCCCCCTCTTCTGGCAAACACAATCGCTCGGCACGACGATGCCATCCATCACTGTGGAGATGGAGATGGGGGGCTTCATTTGCGGAGGCGTCTCACGTTCTTCCGATGCTATTTTTAGCTCATTCAAACCCAACCTGCACTAGCATGTCTGCTGTGGCCTCTGCCAGCCCGTCTGGACACGGCGCACACTCACATTCACACAAATGAGAGCTGGGTTTTAGGGCTGAATGTCTGGAGCTTGTTATTCAGGTGTGTCCTGCATTCATCTGAGCAGGTGAAGGGAGCCGTCCCCGGTGGACTCTGGGATTGATGTGCATATGGCACTGAGAGCAGACCTCGACTGAGCTCTACGTTGCTCCGGGCATTTGCACTTTCCTTTGTTTTTTAAACGGAGTTTAAGCTTTCTTTTCCCTCTGAAGCTGTGAAAGAAGGAACGATCTTAAAACATGCCTTTAGTATGCCTGTATATATATATATATATATATGTGTGTGTGTGTGTCTGTCTGTCTGTCTGTCTGTCTGTCTATCTATCTATCACATATATATATATATATATATATATATATATATATATATATATATATATATATATATATATATATATATATACATACATACATACATACATACATACACATATACATATATGTGTCTATACACACACACACACACACACACACACACACACACACACACACACACACACACACACACTATTATTCAAATGTTTGGGGTCAGATATTTTGGAAAAAAATCTCTTGAAAGAAGAATGTTCACAAAGGCTGCATCATTTATTCAATCAAAAATACAGTTAAAAAAGTAATAATGTGAATTATTACTACAATTTAAAATAACTCTACTTTTATTCAACAAGGCACATTAACCTGTGCAGTAAATACATTTGTAATTTTACAGATTTAAATTTTTTAAAATAAATACTTTTCATCAAAATACTGTTGATCAAAGAATCCTGAAAAAAAATGTTGCACCATTTCCATAAAATATTAAGCAGCACAACTGTTTCCAACCTTGATAATAATAAGAAATGTTTCTTGAGCAGCAAATCAGCATTTTAGAATGATTTCTGAAGGATCATGTGACACTGAAGACTGGAGTAATGATGCCGAAAATCCAGCTTTGCATCACAGGAATAAATTACATCTTAAAATATATTTAAATAGAAAAAAGGTAATAATATTTCACAATATTACTGTTCTTAGCAGCCTTGGTGAGCAAAAAAATGAGAGAGTTCTTTCAAAAAGATTTTAAAAACCCAACCCGACCCAAACTTTTGAACGGTTTGTCCTCATTTAAGTAAGTAAATGTATGTGAGAGAGAGAAAAGAGGATTTCCTCAGCTTTACTACGGCACGGTACAGTCTCTTCCCTGCGGCAGTGCTTCTCCAGACGGCGTCCTCATCCCATTATTAATTATCTTCTTCATTCATTGATTCTTAAACTCCAGCCTGTAGCACAACACACACCTGTAGTAATCGGTGCAGAGAGGTAATGATTGGATATGACGAGGTCAACACATGAGAAATGACTGTGAATTTAGGATGGCTGTTTGTTTAGGAGCAAACCTGTAAGCGTCAGAGACTCCTGACAACTGGTGTTAGATCATGACCCTGCTAAAAAAAAAAACATAGAAGTTCACAGAAGTTTTAATGGTTTCCACTACAAATATCATTACAAACATTACAAACTTTTAACTGTTAGAACTACAAACTTGGCAACCAACCATTAATGGTAATTGTTAGCAGGGTTGCCAAGTTTGCAGTGTTCTCCCAGAATTGGGCTATTGCCGAAGGGTGATTTGTTTATTTATTTATTTTAATTTTTTTTTTCCCCCCCAGTGTTTAAAGATTTGACATATCGCAGAACTTTTAATTGACCGAAATGCGTAAATTTAAATATTTTATATTCTACCAATGACAATGCTGTGGGTAGATTATGAGTTTTGTGAGAGAAGGGCCTTTGAGCTCCTTTATGAAGAATGTTTATGATTAATACTAGTGATTTTCAAATTGAAATTGTGTATAATCCATAATAGTGACAGTACAATATGTAGTTTAGGTATGGGAGTGGCATATGTTGAGTTTTGATATTTAGATATGGTCATCGGGCTTGTTTTGGGTTATTTTTGATTGGGCAAGTTTTGTTGCACAGACCTGGCAACCCTATCCAGTAGTGTTTTTAGGCTTTATTCCATTAGCATTTAGCGGGTTTAACTTACCATCAATAGAAGGCAACAATTTACCACAGGGACCATTACTATTTCGATTAAAACCAATACAATGAGGGTTTCTGTTGTTGTTGTTTTTTTTTTCCTCAGCAGGGAGGTTCAGGCAGAAATGATTTATTTATTTGTTTGCTGATTTTTGATGATATAATAAAATTGCAGCTGGCAATTAGTTTGTTCTTAGAACTTTTGAATATTAAACTTATAATGTTTAATATAAATTACAGGGCTGCCTCAGAAATGTACCTTAGTTATGGTTATTATACACAGAGCTTCTTGTTTAAACACTGTTTCTGTTTTTATTTGTTTCTTATGGTTTTCTGTTTCTTTCTGCAGTATTCTGCTCTTTTTCTGGCCATATCTCTCGTTTCTCTATTAGAGTGGCTGTGTTTGTGGATTCTGGGTGTTCTCACTGTTTAAGTGCCAAAGGGAGCTTCTGTGCCCCGGGCAATTTACATCCCAACACAGACTTTTCTTCTGAGTTGATATAAGTGATTGTGAGCGATTGTTCTCTCACATCTCTGCAGTATGAGAAAGATCCTGAGGGAATGTGTTAGTCTGGCTTTTGCCCATCTAAAACGGTTAGTGTTTGTTTGTGACATGGCCAGAGTGCTGTATGTATTAATTTCTTGTCTAATGTGTTTGTGTTTATGTCACTAATTAAAAAAGTTATGTGGTAATACTGTGCTATTTTTTATTCTTTAAATTTTGGCCTACACTACTGTTCCAAAGTTTGGCATTGGTACATTTTTTAATGGTTTTAAAAGAACTCTTCTTCTCAAAGAGTCTGCATTTATTTGATCAAAAACATTGTTAACAGGAATATTGTAAAATATTATTACAATTTAAAATAACTAATTTCTATTTTCATATATTTTAAAATATAATTTATTCCTGTGATGCAAAGCAGAATTTTCAGCATCTTTACTCACACGATCCTTCAGAAATCATTCTAATATGCTGATTTGCTGCTCAAGAAAAAGAAAAGTTTCTTATCGATGTTGAAAACAGTTGAACTGCTTAATAGTTGATGTTAGATGCCCCAAAGGTATTTGGAGCAATTTGAGTTCTTCAAGATGAACCTCAAAAGATTGTGCCATGAAAATTGCCAATTAAATTGTGAATGTCTTATATTTCAGCATTTTTTTCCCCTGTAAGAGCAGCATATGTGGATATGTTTTTATGTGTGTACATGTTTGTCGTTTTGTGAGTCTATAGCTACAGTCATCCAGCAGATGAAAGGAGAAGTGCAGCAGTCCTCTCATTTGTACAGCAGATAGAGCTGTAATTTCCTGCTCTCTATAGAGTGCCTGTGAGGGGAGAAAACTTAGGCTCTCAACCAAACTGACATGAATGTATATTTGTGCATAGGCTATATCTTGCCACTGTTGTCTGTTATGGAGTTGGTGGGCTTTTTTTTTTTTTGCATTACTTCACTTACTCACCAATAGATCCTCTGAAGTGAATGGGTGCCGTCAGAATGAGAGTCCAAACAGCTAATAAAAACATCACAGTAATCCACATGCAAGTCAACTATAAGCTGTGTGTTTGTAATACATCAATCAATAAGAGATTATTTAACTCATAAGATGTTAATTGATGGACTAGAGTCATGTGTATTACTTGTGGATTTTTGTGATGTGTTTATCAGCTGTTTGGACTCGCATTCTGACGGCACTCATTCACGGAGCATCGATTGCTGAGCAAGTGACGTAATGCTAATTTTCTCCAAATCTGTTCAGAAAACAAGCTCATCTACATCTTGGATGGCCTGAGGGTTAGTATATTTACTAACTATTCCTTTAAAAAATAATCATGTGTCTAAAATACATAGTCTCACCATGATGATTTTTATTTATTTTTTGTTAGTGCAGTTCTGCTTTACCTCGATGTAAGGTTCTGTAGTCATCAAAACCTCATGAATCTGCTAATCAAAGTCTTTGCGTTCACCTTAACATCTCACTCAACATTCATCTCAAAACTTTTGCCTTCAGCTTGAGTCATTTTCAGTGTTGACTTTGAGTTAAAGATGACAGCCTTCATATAAGATGTTAGCATAGTAATTTACACCCTGACACACATGGGAACAGGTGTGTCTCAGAGAGAAGAGCTTGACTGACGTTAGTGTTGAAGTAAGCTGATGGATGCTCTTAAGCTTGTCCGTAAAGAGTGGAGAGACTTTAATTGCATCTGAAATGGAGACTGCTCTTTCTTCACGTGTCCATCACCTTTCCTTTCCACTTCTCTTCCCCAGCCCCTTTACCCGCCTCCTCTCTTTCCTTTAGGAATACAGCAACTGCTCCAAGACTGGGCTAAATCCAAGACTGGATTAAAAATATATTTCATTCCATATTATGGATGAATTTATTATTGTGAAAAATTATTAAAATTGAATTAAAAAAATAAATATTTTTATAATAGTCGTAAATAATATATAAAAAAAAAAAAATTTAAATGTAAGCTTTTTCCTGTACTTTTGTGCTCATCTTTTTGTGCATAAGTTAATCAAGCCATTAGATAAGGATCTTGCTAACATCAGACTCTATTGGAGTCAACTGTGAGCTCTATCTGTGTGGCATGTATGAGTGAGCGTTAATGTAGTTGTCACTCATGAGGACCATTTTAAATCATTGACTTACTGTATGGGGCTTCATTTCAGTTAGCTATTTAGAAAATAGCTGCCAGTATAAACTGTTGTTAGTGAAGCAGCTCACTAGGGTTTGCTCCAGAACTGTAGTTTATGCACCAGATATGTTCATTATATATATCCCAATGTATAATGTATAATGTATAATTTATAATGTATAATGTATAATTTATATTCTGAACATTTCTTTGTCACTAACTAAATAACCAAATTTGTGACACTGAACTTTTCATATGTTCTTGCTTCAATTGAATCGAGATGTTCTTGTGAAAATTCTCAAATCAAAAGAGAACATGATCATCAGGTTTTTTGCTTTCATTCTTTTTTTTTTTCCCCTTTTCACTCAAAATGACTTCATGGAAGCCCATTTCCGCCACTGAATAAAAAAATAAAAAAAAGGTTATTGCGACTTTTTATCTCACAATTCTGACTTTTTTTCACAGAATTGTGAGATATAAACTCGCAATTGCGAGTTATAAAGTCAGAATTGTGAGATATAAAGTCAGAATTGCAAGATATAACTCACAATTCTGAGAAAAAAAAAGTCAGAATTGTGAGTTTATATCTCGCAGTTCTGACTTTATTTCTCAGAATTGTGAGTTTATATCTCACAATTATAACTTTTTAACTTGCAATTGCGAGTTTATATCATGCAATTCTGAGAAAAAAAGTCAGAATTGCAAGTTTGTATCACGCAACTATGAGAAAAAAAGTCAGAATTGTGAGATAAAAAGTCGCAATTACCTTTTTAATTTTTTATTCAGTGGCGGAAATGGGCTTCCATACTTTTTTAATGATTTAAAAGGAGTCTCCAATGGAATAAATTACATTTAAAAATATATCAAAATGGAAAACAGTTCTTTTAAATTTTAATAATATTTCACAATATTGCTGTTTTACTGTATTTGTGATCAAATAAATGCAGCCTTTTAACTTTAAGAAGCATTTTTTATCTGAATTATTCCAACATTTATATATTAATTTAGAAAAATGGACTTTTTTTGTTCAGAGAGGTATCTCTGAAAATAACTAATTTAATGAATAATTCTTTAAGTACAAGGTTTCTGGTATATTTTGAATGATATTTTGAACAAAATGCTGAGCAGTAACCCTCTCCTTCAGCTCTAGCACTGTGATGCTTGTGTTTGCTGGTGTGATTTCTGTCAGCAGGTCAGGAGCAGTTCAAGTGTGGGGGATTCAGTTCAGAGAGTGGGTCAGTGACCAATAGTGCTTTGATAAATACTGTACACCACTGACACACAAAAACACATTCTATCCACACACATGCACTGGTCATGAATATTCTCAACCTCTTTTGCCGGGCTTTTTTTGGTTTGATGTCTTTTAATTTAAAGACATTGATTTGAGACTAGTTAGATGATACAGGCACGAGCACACACACACTTTCACAAACGCCTTGAGGTCTGTCATACATTTTTTCCGCTCTTGCACACTCACTTTAACATGCGTCCCTCATGTATCCACACACTTCTGCTCAGATGGCAGTATTCCCTAAAGACGCACAGTTGAGTTTCTTCTGAGGATAGAGAAACTCTAGAGCATTTGTCCGGAAATACAGTCTCTGTAAGAACATGCAGATGCGAATGCTTGGCCAACACATTGCAAGTTTGTGGTATCATACATGCAGTGAGGTGCAGATAAACCTGATGATTTCAGAATGTTCTCAATAGCGTCTTGTGTCTGAGTGGAAGCAAGAACAAATTTGGGGTTTTCATCAAAACAATAATAAGTTATAAAATAAGTTTAATATGGCTTTAATTTTTTTCCCCGTACATAGAAAGTGTTATGTTTATTTTATTTTTAATTTTTTTTCTGAACAAAAAAATAAAGACTATCATCAATTTTTTTAATGGTTGTCAAATGATTTACAGAAGACACCCAATAAAATATCATTGTGTCTTGTCAGGCATATTTAGAATAAGAATCATTGGATGACATTTAAAGAGTCTATCTAATGAAGTGTAGCCCTTAACAAATTGTAATTTTAAATCTTTACCAATTTTGCCGCTATTCCCAAACCACTAGGTTTTACCCATTTGTCAGTTTTTGAACATTTAAAATACAATCAAATTTAGTGTAATCACTTACTGTTTTATATATTTTATAATATATAGTACAGGTCAGAGTTATTATGTTGTTTCATTTTTACATGAATATATCTGTTACGATGAATGATGATGGAACATTATTTCACCCTTATTTTGACGTTTTATTTTAACAAAAGTTATCTGAAACATTAAAATAGAAACTTTACTTGCATTTAATATGTTTTGAAAATCAGTTTTGTATATTTAATTTGATGCAGACACCAAAATGGGACATCTCGTCTTTGACCAAGATATTAAATATTTCATCTTTATTTTCTATGTTATAATTGATTTAAATGTATTTTATTATATTTTTCATTTATTAAGTATTTATAAAGTATATTTTTTCAGTTGCAGCAGTTAACAGCTCATTGGAGGGGGATAACAAAGTAAATTTTAATCTGATTTTCATTTAAAGCTATTGTGTGATATCAAAAGGCATAGAGTGCAGTGCATGGGTCTTCCGGCCACTTTTATGAATTTTATTTGACGCTTTTGCCTCCTTTATGAAGACTCCAGTTCTCTTCATTGTAATTTCGTGGAAAGGAGCGTCCAGTGTCCATTCTTCAAAATATCTGCTTTTGTGAAAGTCATACAGGTTTGGAATGACATGAGAGTGAGTAAATGATGATATAATTTTCATTTTTTGGGTGAGCTGCCATAAAATGCACTTGCATCTGAGCGTTTGCCCATTTCTCAGTGTGACAGGTTTGAAAATACAGTCTTTTTGCTCAGACTAGTAAAGCACAGAAGCAGAACACTGGCAAAAAAAAGCCTTCCATCTTTCCATATTACTCACATTTTTTCTTTTCCTTCATCCCTCCGTCTGTTCCCGTCTGTCACGCTCCCCGTCTCAATCGACTTTTCCCTCTTGTTTATTTGCTTTTTGTTCCCAAATGGCCTGTGGTAGCACAGCAGACTTGAAAGACAGACGCAGAAATCAAATCTTTTCCCTGTGTGTTGGTCATCCTCACATGCCCAGCTGAGCCCCGTCACCGCGCCATCCCGCCAGGCTTTAACAATCTCTCAAGCACACATATTGAGGGGCGTATGTCAACACCCATGGGCTTTTTGACACTTAGAGTCACCGTAAATGTCATTTCCAAGAAGCTCTATGGATTTGCCATTATGAGCTTTTGACAAAAAGGTGGGTTAAATGAAATTTAAAGTGTAAGTAATGCCATATTTCTACTCAACCAATTATTAGTTATCACATTTAAAATACTTTCTTATTTCCTGACAGTGAACTAAGACTCATAAATTTCCAAATATTAATGTGAATTTCCATTGAAAAGGCAGACTTGCTGTTTTGGGAAGTGACAAATATTTAATGGCTTGTATAAATTTTGCAGTAGTTGACAATGGCATTTGTGCTTCATGCACATGTAATGCAGTGTAACATTTATGACTTCATCACTGTGTACAAATAAAACTTAATCAGAATTTCTCATTTTCAATCTGTAATTTGATTGTTTTAAAATTTATATTCATTTATGTGTAATAAAGAAGGAAAAGTAAACAGCCTTTTTATATTTTCTGTACAAACTATGAGAAGTGCTCACTATTCGACAGTGTTTCAGATGGTTGCTAGGGTGTTTTGGGTGCTTGCTTGGGTGTTTTGAGTGGGTGCAATGGTTTCTGAGGTGGTTGCTAGGATGTTTTAAGACGATGCATGATTTGAGGCATCATTCATGTCTGTAGCTCAAACAGTATAGGAACACTTAAGATTAAAAGTTTGTTCAAATCTGTGAAAGCCTGTTTCCACAAATGAATACATTAAAAAAAAAAAAGGTAATTGAGACTTACCTCACAATTCAGACTTTTTTTTCTCGCAATTCTTTAAAACTTTATGCAATGCTAACTTTTTTTTCTCAGAATTGATATAAATTTAAAATTCTGAACAATAAATTCACAATTCTGAGAAATAAAGTCAGAAATGCGAGGTATAAACTCACAATTCTGACTTTTTTTTCAGAATTGCAAGTTTATATCTCTCAATTTTGAATTGTGAGTTATAAAGTCAAAATTGTGAGAATTAATAAAGTCATAACTGAGAGAAAAAAAAAATCTGAATTGCGAGATGTAAACTCACAATTGAGAGAAAATACATATATAAACAGAAAAAAGTCAGAATTGTGAGTTTATATCTCCAGTTCTGACTTTATAACTTGCAATTGCAAGTTTGTACCTCACAATTCTGAGAAAAAAGAATTGCGAGTTTATATCCACAATTGTGAGAAAAAAGTCAGAATTGTGAGTTTATATCCACAATTGTGAGAAAAAAAGTCAGAATTGTGATATAATAAGTCACAGATACCTTTTTTAAATTTTTTATTCAGTGCCGTATACTTCCATACCTATCCCTTTGTATGAGCAATAGTAAGAGTGATGGTTGTCTGAGCAGATGCCGCTAATAAAGTTTGTTTAGTGATAAAAACAGAAAAGTATAGACGCGTGTAAGTAGTACATTTAGTAAAGTGTTTTATAGGTCTCTGCTTTCTATGTAAAAATCAACCAACTGAGATACAACCACAGTGTTGTCATGCATCAGTGTCTCTTAATTAGAAAAACTTAAGCCTCAGCATGTCCTTTAGGATGTGTGTGTGTGCATCTTTTCAAACACTGACAAAAGCTAATTGAATGACAAGTGTGTCTTTCCATAAACTGGTCTTGTGCTCTTCAATTTCCCCAGGCATCTGTTATGTGGTGATAAAAGAACCTCCTCCACCTCCAGTCTCCTACATGTATGTAAGAGATCCAGAGACTCTTAAGAGTTTATAGCCATGTAAGACTTGACTTAGAGGGATTTGACCCTTGTGAATTACATCTAGGTGCTTATGCAGAGTCAGATGAAATCTGGTCTACTTTGTAGCCTTTTCTGGTCGTAATCCTTCCACTTAGACAGGAAGAGACTGTCTGACTATCATATAAAATGACCAGAAACAGTTTATTTTAGATTTACGTCACATTTAGCGGCAGGGAAATTTGAAATCAATGATGCCACAATAATAAACCAGTGTGTGAAAATGTGGCCAGAATGTGTCCAAAGTCCTGATTAGATCATAAACTGAACTCTGAAAGCAAAGTGCATTAAACAGCTAAGTTATAAATGCAACTGTAGATGCAATGCCACAAATTTTTACCAAAACCTTGGTCTGGTTCTTGCCCAGAAATGTTCATTGGAGCAGCTCGCTACCCTGTAAGCACAATTTTGTTGCCCAGCGGAGCACTAAAACCTGTGTGCACCCGACTCCTAGAAATTACACAGCAGGCGGCCAGCGTTAGAGCTGTTTTGAGAAACCATTAGAGTTTTTTTTTTTTGTTTGTTTTTTTTGTATTTTTACTTAAATTAATAGGGCCTGGAGCCACTTTTTGAAAATGTAGAGTCAATGGTAAAGACGTACAGATTTGTACAGCATTGGGTCTATTAACAGAATTGTGTCATCTTTGGTAATTGATAAATGAAAAAATTCAACAATATAGAGTTTGTAAATGACAATATACTGTAAAAATATATATGCATCTGCATTGGCTATTGACATACCTATATGGACTATACACTATCATAAGACAAAGATTCATTGATAGGATTGACAGACACAATAAATACTTATTATATAAATATATATAATATCTGTATATAAATACAGATTTAAAATATATTTAAATTGGTAGTAAACTAAGATTTTTCTATGTGCAGTGTGGCCTAATGGCTCTATGATTTGTTCAACCAGCAGCTCTGAATTCTGTGCACATACAAGACCACAGCTGTCTCACAGTTGAGAGAGAGAGAGAGAGAGAGAGAGAGAGAGAGAGAGAGCGCGTTTCTAAACTAGACTGTAAGGCTGAGAAAGAATCAACACACCATGTAGACTGAGCTTCTCCCTCCATCATGCTTCTCTGGCTGTGTGTGTGTGTGTGTGTGTGTGTTGAAACCACAGGAAAGTTTCACACAGCCAAACTTTTAACTCCTCATGAGTGTGTGACCCGCGTTTCGGAGATGTGTTTGTCATGTCACATAAATAAGTTAGCACTCTGTTGATTGTTGTGTGGATGTTCTTCTCACTCCCGTTTCCTCTGGAAATTTTTTACAGCTTGTCAACATCAGGTAGTGCTGACATCCATAAGATCTGGGCTCGTTCAGAACTCACTTTGTGCATGCTAGGCTGATTTTACAGCAAAAGTGTCAGCACATGACACAGAATCTATAGTATAATAGCTATAAAGGTATTAGTACTGTTCAGCTGTTATGTCATGCATGCATTGTGTTATGTGATGATGTGTCAGGTTAAAGTCGATTAGAGCCAGTATAATTTTTGTTTTGTTGATATACTATTACAGTTTTTGTTTATATTATGAATCAGATTTTATTTCCAAATTTTGCTTTCTTTTTTATTTTAATGTATTTATCTTATCTTATTTTAGTACTTTTGTTGTGTGTTTTTGTAATTTTTATTAGCTTTAGTTTTTATTAATTAGCTTTAGTTTTTATTAATTCTTATTTTAGTACTTTAACAAACTAACAATCTTAATAAAATATATATATATATATATATATATATATATATATATATATATATATATATATATATATATGTATATATGTATATATATACTTTTTGTTAATATTTTGTATTTGATTTTATGTTGTTTTTCTCTTTTTAATTTTAAATTGTTAGTATTTTTGTGCATTTTTGTTAGTTTTAGTTTTCTGTATGTCTATGTAGTTTCTATTGATTTTTATTTTAGTACTTTTAAACAAAACTTAGAAATGCTGAAATAAAACTGTTTTATATATTTTATTAATATTTAGTTTATTTTAAGTATTTGTTTATGGTTTTAGTTGAAGTTAACTATAATAACCTTTTTTAGAGGATAATGTGCAGACATAATGTTTTGTCAGACATAATACAGGTTTGAGGATGAGTATATGATAACAATGTTCATTTTTGGTTGAATTATCCCTTTAAGACCTTGACATGCTGAGAAAGCCATTCGCCAGCTATCTCACAATGACTTTTTGAGAATCAATCATTAGTAACGATCATTTTCCAGCCATTATAGCACCTCACCGTGTGCCTGAACTCCCATCATTTACATCAGGTCCTGCTTACCTTTGATTACCTGAATGAAACCAGCTAAAGAAACGATAAGAATGAGAAATCTGCTGATGTCTCCCTCCATCTCATTATAACATACAACATATGCTGCTGCTACAATTAGATGTTGCTACAATTAGATGTTCCTCAGCGCATCGGGATTTGGTTTTGATGACAGAGAGAAAAAAGAAAGATGACCAGTCAAGTGTATCAGCATAGAACAGAACATTTTCCATAACTCATAATTACTTCACCACATAAGAAACAAAACACACACAGACAGGAACAGGAGTTTTGTAAATCTCACACAGATTATGCAAACAGCTTGTTCATGATGTATTTTACTCACTGATGTCTTAGAGGACTTCATAAATACCACAGTAATCAGTGTCAGATGTCACGGGACATAATTTTTGAGTGCAAATAGCAGGACTTGATCCAGGCTGAAGTGTATTTGTTACCTGTACGGGTTGAATAACTAATTCAAGGCTGCTAACTGATTACTAGTGACCCAACACAATTCCAAACCTATATTTATTGTCTCTTGGGTCATATTGTGTTTTACCTTACACAGTGTTGTTCATGTGTTTTGATGTCACAAAACCTGCCACATCCGTTTAATCTGGCCAGCCTGGACAGGTTGTATGAAAAGCCCTCAGATCTATGAATAAAACAACACAAGTTAAAACAAAATATAACACGGACTATATTATATATGTTAAATACAGTCAAGTACAGTCGTGTAAATTAACAGAACTGTTTTGGTCCTAAAAACTATAACAACTTTAATAAAAAAACTCACATTATAGGCCTAGTAGTAAATATGGTGAAAGTAATATGTAATATGAAAGTATAAGAAATATGATGAACAAAATATTCATGAGAGATCATTTTTCATATATTATAGTACAGTATAGTATAGTATTGTATAGTATATCTGTCTAATTTGGCAAACTTATACCAAGTCAGAGATAATACGTAAAAAATAAAATAATTTAAAATAACGTAATAAATAAAATCATGTGTATACTGTACACACACACACACACACACACACACACACACACACACACATATATATATATATGAAAAAAGTGCTATTTTAACAACTATTTATTGATCGTTATTTAGTTAGGTCGTTGTTATAAATGTAATCATTCATCAAGCATTAGTGTGTTTAACCATATTGCTGTTACCGCTCCTAACAGTACTTTTACCATGGTCATTTACCATATCATTCTTCTCTACAGACTCACAAACACAAGTGTTGAGTTCCTTGTTAAGGACTCCTTGTCCTCCAGTCAACTCTGGATAAAGTGGTGACCACTTTTCTCAATGGATCATACTCTTTTTACGGTGTCAAGTGTAGTATAAAGAGTTTGTATTTAAATGATAAAAAAAGAAAGATGGTGGTTTAAAGTTTTAAGATTAAAGTATGAGATGTCAACTAGTCTCTCTGCCAGAACTGATCATGACCTCTATTTTCTGTACCTGTTGCAAGAAACTTGACACTTTAGTTTCCATGTTCTGCTTGTCTTCTTGTCCTTGAAATTCTTCATCTCGCTGAAGATGTCTGAACTGTAAGAGAATTGTTTTTCTGTACATGCTTGTATCGAGATTGTATACGTTTGATGTGCCTCTTAAAGTCAGCACATGCTGGATATACGGCTTTATAAAGTTTATCAATTGGGCTTGGGCTTGTTTTCTGTCTCTGGTGAAGAAGGTGTTTCATCTTCACTGTGGTCAGACTGACAAAAAGAAACAGCAGCTCAGCTTGACTGTGTAATGTGAAAGCGTCTTGTTCTCTGTCTCTTCCTGTGTCTCTAGATATTGCTCTTATCATTAATTTTTGTCCTTCTCTCTCTCTAGTTCAAGCAGCTTAGATGAAAGCTTTTGGCTTTTTTGACCAGAGCAAGTCCTGTCACCTGTAATTCAGACTTAGTGTCAGACGGCCAGTGTTGGGGGCAACATGTAATAGATTACTTTTTTCATGTAACTAGTAATGTAACGCATTACTTATTAATTTACAAGAAAATATCTGAGTTACTTTTTCAAATAAGTAATGTCAGTTTTTCTCATTTATTGACTGACAGCTCTCCTGCCCCCATGTTGAGAGGAATTGGGAGTAAGTGCAGAGGCGTTGTTTGCGGCGTGTAAACATGATGGTTACTGTAGTTCTACACTAAATGTGAACATGCATTTACTCATCTCACTTGCATGAAGAAAGGATTCAGTATTTCTCAAAATGAATAAAAACAGTGAAACGCAAACTCAGAAAATGACGCACACTTGCAATAATTACATGATAAATAATACCCATGTCCTTTATTTATAAAATAAAACTTTTTTATATTAGAAACAAATAAGAAAGCCCAGCCCAGATTAGAACAAGTAATGAAAAAGTAACATAGCACATTACTTTCCATAAAAAGTAATGCAATTAGTTACATTTTTAGAAAGTAATGCAATATTGTAATGCATTACTTTTAAAAGTAACTTTCCCCAACACTGCAGATGGCATGTGTATGTACTATTCACGGACTGTCTGGTTAGAGTTTATTTTTAGACAGTGTTGTTCATTTTGTTTTTGTTGTTTTTTTGTTTGTTTGGCTTCACAGAAATACCCTTTAAATTTGTTCATTATTTTTTCACATCAAGTAGTCAAATTCAATCTTACTAAAATGGTATCTAAATATTCGTCTATGAACATTTGGTCCCACTTTATATTAGGTGGCCTTAACTACTATGTACTTACTTTTAAATTAATCATTTGATACAATACATTTATTGTGTATGTACATGTTTTTACATTGTATTTATATTTTTAAAAATACCTATATGTAATTACATCTGTAATTAATTTCTGTAATTACATTTATAATTACACTGTTGACCCATCTCTTACACCTTAATCCACCCTTAAACCTATCCATACCACCAAACCTGTCCCTAACCTTACCCGTATCCCACCTCAATAGCAGCAGAAGTGTTTTGCAATACAATATGACCACAATAAGTACATTGTACTTACTTTTTGATGCAAGTACATAGTAGTTAAGGCCACCTAATATAAAGTGTGACCGAACATTTTATTTGAAATAAAGGTTGCAAATATTTATATAATCAATAACAATTATCCATCAATCCATCCGTCCATCCATCCATTCTGTAATATTCTATAGCCATTAAGCAATTGTGTGTGTGTATGTATATATATATATATATATATATATATATATACATATATACACACAGTGGGGGAAAAATTTTTTGATCCCCTGCTGATTTTGTACATTTGCCCACTGACAAAGAAATGCTTAGTCTATAATTTTAATGGTAGGTTTATTTTAACAGGTTTTGCCACCAAGTACTAAGTCATGTTTTGCGAAGGGGTCAAATACTTATTTGACTCATTAAAATGCAAATCAATTTATAACTTTTTTGAAATGCGTTTTTCTGGATTTTTTTTTTTTTTGTTTGTTTGTTATTCTGTCTCTCACTGTTAAAATAAACCTACCATTAAAATTATAGACTGATCATTTCTTTGTCAGTCGGCAAGCATACAAAATCAGCAGGGGATCAAATAATTTTTTCCCTCACTGTGTGTGTGTATATGTGTATATATATATATATATATATATTTGCTGGCAACAACTTTAACTTTTAACACTAATATCTTGCAGTGTTTTTTTCTTTCTTATATGTTTGATTGTTGTAGTTTTTAAAATAAATTCATTATTATTAATGAAACCAAACAAAAAATTCTGTATTTTTCTTTAGAAAATGAACACTGCCTGTTGCATACAAAAATCCCAAGAGCCAAATTTCAAGCTCCGATCTGATTGGCTGGCTTTACACAATATCCTATAGTTTTTTAATCAGTTCGCCTGGATACAAAGTTCCCAGGCTGCGAGTTTATTCTTCTGCCCTTAATTCATTTACAGTTGTGAATCTTTAATGCAACAGTGTGAGGATGTGAGCTTTTAAATCATTCCTGCCGTGTGTTTTCCCCACTGTATCTGTACCAGTTTAATAATTAATACTGTTGCGAATGCATGTGCAACATGTTCACACACTAACGCACACATTAGCAAACTCCCATGGTGGTTGTGGCGCGCCTCATTGGTCGATGAGCCCTCGCTATGAGTGTTTGTGGAGACATCACACCCTCTCGACTCAATGAGCTCTCGTCCTCTCTCTTGGCCGAGTGTGTATGTGTTTGTGTGTGTAAATGATCCTCATGCCGCAAGGTCTCCATCCCGAGCATCGCTGAGTAAGACTTTTTCATACCAAAGTAGCCAATCAACATGACTCTGCACTGCAGAGAGGAGAGAGTTTGTTCGTTTGACTTTTTCAAGTCTTTCTCATTACCGGGACCCCTGGAGACCCTGCATGTGGTTTTAGAGAGCAAAGACCTAGCTTGCTCATTTCCAGCACCTGTCAGCTCACACCGTCAGAGGACTGGAGCTGATCAGACTGTTTAGAGGGACAAAATGATAGAAGAAAGTTACTGTAAAGGTGAATGTCACAGAAACATGTCCAGGTCAAAAGGAAATAAAAGAAAATAATAAAATAATATAAAATAAATAATTGTATATATGTGTATATATGCGTATTCACACACATACATACATACTGTGTGTGTATATATATATATATATATATATATATATATATATATATATATATATATATATATATATATATATATGTTAGGGCTGGGCAAGTTAACACGTTATCGCGTTAATGCATTAATTGATTAACGCCGACAATTATTTTATCGCGCATTAACGCAGTCCGTTGCTCACTGGATCTGAATACACATACAGACAAACCATGGGTCACAGGAGGGGTGGGATGTTGATCAGTACTGGCTTGGGATGGGTGTCATCACATGTCTCAACCAATGAGAGCATTTGGGGTTGGCCTAAGACTGCAGCAGCGCTCACATGAACGCTCCCAATAAAATTATTTAGGCTAAGCATCAACTTTCACAAACCACTGTTCACTGTTATTTTTAACAGAAAAGAATGCAACGTGCTCGTAATCACGACTTTATAAGTGGGAAATAGGAAGTTCCAGCGCTCACACTCACTGATCTATATATAACTGAATCGTGCTCTGGCCCACCTCTTCCAACTGAGCCAGGGACGGCTAAACTAACTGCGCCCGAGCGTGGCACGGAGCGATCACACTTGTAAAACTAACCGGGCTTTGGGGGTCAAACGCGCTCGGCCACGGTTAAGATTGCCTAGTGTGAGTACACCCTTATTCTCCTACATCCCGCACACACGAGTCTCTACCCGCCCACACCCGCCTTCGCCCTCGTCCCATTAAGTGTTGTCCCGCGCCGCACTCTGCTGCGTTGTGTCCCGCAGGAGTGCAGGTCTCAGCTCGGAAGGTGCCTGTTATAATGTTATGATCGAGGCTCTGGACTCTGAGCATAACTTGTTTTTCTATAACAAACTATAAAATATTTTCTATAAAAATGTTAATGCCCTGGCAGTGGCAAATAGCTTGTATTATATTTAATTTGATTACATTAATGTTATAAGTTGAGATTTACAAGAAATATTTTAACTGCTACTATGTAAAAGGAATATTGCTGTAAAAAAAGCACCTTATTTGTTTAAAGTGTCTGCAAACCAAATGTTATTCCACTTTTGTTCATATAGCAGTACTTTTAAATGAAAAAGTGTGCAATACACTACTTTTGCATGCATTATTGAATTTTGTGCATAACAATGCGATGAATCGTGATTAAAAATTTTAATCCTTGCCCAGTACTAATATACACACATACATACATGTATGTACTGTACTGTATGTTTGTATGTATGTGTGTGTGTGTGTATATATATATGTATATATATTTAGTCATTGTGTGTGTGTGTACTGTATTTTTCATGTTTCTATAGAAAATGTTTTTTATTTTTTACATTTTTTGTTTTTTATTTCGTAAATCTTTAAAAAATATGTTTTGTGTTAATTTATAATATATAAAAATTATAATAGAACAATTACAATATATACAAAATACATATTAATTTAATTTATAATAATTTTATTGAAAGTGTTTGAATATTTGACTTAAATTTCCGCTTTTCAAATAAAATTTTCATTGACTTTAGATGCCATTTTAGTCAGCTTAAAACTCACCAATTGATGTGACAATATACTGACTAAATTTAAAGGATATTTGTGACAAAAGACAAATAAGACAAGATAAAAAAGATAATTATTATGTCAAACTGAACACTAACCAGACCATCTGTGAAAAGATCATGTATATACTGCATTGAATATTTATTTGTATTATTTTAATAGCAATTAAGAACATTAATGACCTGTTTTTGAAGTGTTCTTGAAAGAATTTTGGAGAGAGATAGATTTGTGGAAAGGGGGATTTTATCTGCATATGTTGTCCTCTCTCTCTCTCTCTCTCTCTCTCTGCAGTAGATCGTGTTCAGTGAACTTATTCATCTGAGGCAGTGCAGTCTTCCTCCGATGATACACAGCATTGTGGATCCGACTCACACCAGTGCATTCAATTTGCCATCAACATCCATTCACCTGTTACACAAACATACATGGCACTCACACATAAACTGTATTTTTCCACATAATTACCTTTTGTGGAACAAAAATATCACTTTTTGTCTTCTCTCTCACACACGCTACCCTAATGCAGTAAAAGCCAATTTTTGCTGTTGAATTTGGCCATAAGTAAATTCAGCAGAATAAAATGTAGCTCTTTTGATTTGAACTGATTTACATTTTAAAAAGTATTGGATTGTTGTGCATATTTGATATTTGAACCATTGCAGTAAAAGTAACTTTGACAGAGGTCATATCTGTGCATTATCTCTGGGAGGAGTGGCCAAAAAGCCATATCATCTGAATATTTAATTATATAGGCGTGAGCAAGGTATGATGGCTCATGGATAGATGTTGAGTTGTAGTTGTGTTTACAGCTCTTTTTATTGTTTTTTGTGCTGTTTTGTGTTAATCCTTATTTTATTGAAGATATTTCTAAACATAGGAGCAGTACACAAGTACGGATATTGTACAGTACTTATGTATAAGTACTTGGAAGAAAGTTACTTGCTTTTAATTGTTACTCTGCTATCTTTGCTAAAAATATGATTAAATAAGAACGTCAAGTTCAAAAATAGCAGGTCAGTGTCACTTCACTTCTAGCATCATATGGGAGCATTTATCATTCAAAGAGCATTAAATACTAATGAATGAAGAAACAAATTGTATGTAAGCTGATATTTGAGACCAAGAGTCTTGTAAGTGAGAAATATGGTGCTTTTAGTTGTTGTTTGGAGTCCATGAGCCGATCCTCTTACAGGGCTCTGGAGAACATTAATTGCCCACAGTTAATCACTTAAATAAATCACCATACTAATAACTGATAATCAGATTTTGCAGTATATGGTTGAACTGTTTACTGACAAATTCTAGATCATTATTTATGGGTAGAGACTGTGACAACACTTTATTTAAAGCCTCTATACTATATAAAAATAATATGTATAAAGATATGCACTAGTACACTACGCTTAATATAGTAATCAGTATGTTCTTGTGAATAACTGCAACCCCAATTATATATTCATGCTTATTTCTAATTACTCCTTGAAATGGTTTAATGCATAAAAACGCTGCGTTGCGGCATTTTCGGTGCATGTGTGCATGGCGTGATGTGTTTGTGTGCACCTGCATGTGTGTGTGACAGTGATGGACTGTCCCTGTCTCATTCTCCAGATGTGCTTTATATCTCTACTCCACGTTTCTCTGGAGGCCTGCTGAAAACGAACCTGCTTACCAAAGCCCTATTGAGCAAATCCACAGTGTTTTCCAGCCAAACAGAGTCATTGTGCGCGGCTGTATGCATGCAGCTCAATCAATGCATTGTTAGGAATCTCTCTCTCCTAAACTGATGCCAATAGAGGCCCGTTATTAATTTCCTCAGGCTAATACTATCAGCATCAGTCCATGAGTTCAGGGAATCGCATCGGCACTGCTGCATTGTGGGAGAACTGCCCTGCCGATATGGGCGGGGAGTGTTTGGGGACGTGTGTGCATGTTAATTACACGTTGAAGTTATGGACAAAGAGACAAATGGAAGAGGTGTTTGCTTATTTGTAAAGTGATAGCTTTGTTCCAAAACCTGATGCCAACTACAAGTATATAGACAGCAATTCCTGATTCAAAGGTTGTGTCAAAAAGTTAGCAGCAAAATTAACCTCCCCTTTATGATAACTTAATTGGTCTATATTTTAAATCAATCCAAAATTAAGGCAGTTTAAGGCAATTCTAAACAGGCAGTCCCAGAATGCACTGCTGTAACCTCAGTGAAACCTCAGTTCAGTCAATGGTGAAAGATATCAATAAATACAGTTCTGTCTAATTAAAAATAAACTATGACACAGTCCCAGACCCTTCACTAGTAAATATTCTGGGCTGTAATACAAAAGCAGACAAGATATAATCGTTATCAATATTTATACTTACAATATTTTACTACATATGTATGTGTACAGTATATACACTGCCGTTCAAAAGTTTGGGATCAGTAAGATTTTTGATGTTTTTTATTGTAGTTTCTTATGTTCATCAAGGCTGTATTTATTTGATAAAAAAAATACAGAAATACAGTAAATATTATTGCAATTTCTAATATTGGTTTCCTATTTTAATATACTTTAGAATATAATTTATGAACTTTAATCAGCCATTACTTCAGTCTTCATTGTCACATGATCTTCCAGAAATCATTCTAATATGCTGATTTATTATCAGTGTTGAAACTGTTGTGCTGCTTAATATTTTTTGGAACCTGTGATACTTTTTTTTTTTTTTTTTTTTTTTTGATTCTTTGATGAAAAAAAAGTTTAAAAGAACAGCATTTATTCAAAATAGAAATCTTTTCTAACAATGTAAGTCTTTACTATCAAGTTTTATCCATTTAACACATCCTTGCTGAATAAAAGTACTAATTTGCCCCCAACTTTTGAATATTGTAACACAAAATTTCTATTTTGAATAAACACTGTTCTTTTGAACTTTTTATTTATCAAAGAATCCTGAAATAAGTATCACAGGTCCAAAAAAATGTTAAGCAGCACAACTGCTTCCTTCATTGGTAATAATTCAGCATATTAGAATGATTTCTGAAGGGTCATGTGGAGTAATGATGCTGAAAATTCAGCTTTGCTTCACAAGAACAAATTATATTTTAAAGTATATTAAAATAGGAAACTAATATCAGAAATTGTAATATTTACTGTATTTCTGTATTTTTTATCAAATGAATACAGCTTTGATGAACATAAGAGACTACAGTAAAAAAAAAACAGTAAACATATATATTCAGTTTATATATATAAATTTGTGAGTATACTGTATGTATGCATACAGCTTGCAAAACTTTACGAAAATACACAAGTATGAAAATACACATGTAATTTTGAATGCCATTCACTTGGCCCAGCCTAAAAATTGAACTTTGGCTCTGCTCTGATTGTAAATTTTTATTATTTAATTTGTAATGTCCATATGTTCTTGTCAGAAAAAAGAATGTAAGTGTGACGTGAGATGATTGTATTATTGTATTGAAGCGTCAGTTCCATTTGTATGTTGAATAGAGGTTTTTCGTTTTCGTCTGGTTTTCCTCTTGTTCTGAGTTTAAATAGAGCTGAATGCACTCCAGTCGCCTGTCAGCCTGAGCGAAGATAAACACAGAAAAGAGTGATGAAATTTAAGATTGAAAATCAAGAGGAACGACCGCGGTGGAGGCTGTTGTTATCCCCGGGAAAACAGAATGAAACGCAGGCTTAACTTCAGGGAAATTCTGCACACAATTACAAGTTTCTGAGACACTTTTCTTTTTATGTTAGTGTGTGTGTGTGTGTTTCAGACTGATGTCCTCTCTCCTCCCCATCTTTGTCTCCTTAATGCTGGGCTCTCTGGTAAAATAAATGCAGTAGACAAGAGTTCAAAGCTGCATTTGATGTCGTATTTGCTGAGAGGAGAAGCGAACAAAAGCGCTGAAAGCCTCTCTCACTCCTGCCTTCTCTCTCTGTCCCGGTGGTCTGCTGGTTCTCTGCCTCTAGTAATCACGGGGCTGTGGAAAGGGCAGGGGTTGTGTGTTATTAGTAATGGTATAGAGGACAAAGACATGGGTGAGAGGCTTTTATTGATACACTGCTTGATTGGGCAGTGGGTTCACTCTCAAATCTTCGGTGTTGATTTTGGGGCAAAAGCTCCACAAAGTCACAACACAGAGTAAACTCTGAAAGACCACGAGAGGAAGGAATAATAAGAAATATGACTTATCATGTCTCTCCTTTTGTTTCTTCTGCAGAAATGCATGAAGTTTAATGTGGAGTCGCCCATCTGGTTGTCTAAACAACGAATCCTCTGCACACTCAACCAGAGCCTGAAGGATGTGCTAAACTACGGCCTCTTCCAGCCTGCGTACAACGGAAAAGCCGGGAAGTTCCTGGATGAGCAGCGAACACTGAAAGAATACCCACTTCCTGCCGTCTCTCCTGTCCCATACCTAGAGGTGAGGGTCTTCTCTGACTCATGGAGCAGACTCAAGTCTATTGTGGCCATGCTGTAAATTTCCCATAATGCTTTTCCACTGCCCACCCATTTTCTGCTCAATGCCTTTATAGTTGTCTTTATTTATTTATTTATTTATTTATTTATTTTTTACTACTTTTGCCTCCTCTCTCCATATCATCCTCTGATTAGTTGTGTCCTGTGATTGCCTAAGGTAATGTTACCCATGTGTATTTAATGCAGTGTTAACTAATGAGACACTGCAAAGTTACCTAAAAATGTATGTGGTTACATGGAAATATATACACTTGTAAGGATACAGTGGGTAAAATAAGTATTGAACACGTCACCATTTTTTCCAGTAAACATATCTCTAAAGGTGCTGTTGACATGATATTTTCACCAGATGTCGGTAACAACCTAAGTAATCCATACACACAAATAAAATAAAACAAAACAAATAAGTTCAGAAATTAAGTTATGTGTAATAAAATGGAATGACACATGGAAAAAGTATTGAACTACAGGAATTTATTTAATACATTGTACAAAAGCCTTTGTTGATAATGAGAGCTTCAAGACGCCTCCTGTAAGGAGAAACTAGTGGTTTTGGCCCATTCTTCCACAGAGTCTTCAAATCGTGAAGGTTCCGTGGGCCTCTTCTATGAACTCTGATCTTTAGTTCTTATTTTCTATTGGATTCAAGTCAGGTGATTGGTAGGCCATTCTAGCAGCTTTATTTTCTTTTTCTGAAACCACTCGAGAGTTTCCTTGGCTGTGTTTGGGATCATTGTCTTGCTGAAATGTCCAGTCTTGTTTTATCTTCATCATCCTGGTACTGTAGGTGTTGGGACTGAAGCAGCTAATATTAATTTCCACAGACAAGTGGCACGATTGCTTTCTAATTACTGATAGATTTCAGCTGGTGTCTTGGCTTTCCATGCCTTTTTGCACCTCCCTTTCTTCATGTGTTCAATACTTTTTCCCCATGTCATTCCATTTTATTACACATACTTTAATTTCTGAACTTATTTGTTTTGTTTTCTTTGTATGGGTTGTTACCAACATCTGGTGAAAATTTCAAGTCAACAGCACCTTTAGAAATATATTTACTGAGAAAAATGGTGATGTGTTCAATACTTATTTTACCTGCGGTATATACTTGAGAATACTAAGTAGTTGAATCCCTACTTAGAGGGTCACACCCCCAAATCCCACCATAATTCACACCCAGGTTTTGACACTCAATATGCGTGCCAATAAAATAAAAGCTTGGCTTGCTTACAGTTGTGTTCAGCAGATCTCATTTTGGCACTCTGCCTTCCTGAGTATATCTCCATTGTTCTATCCTCCTCTGTCAGCCTGTGTTGTCAGGAATACTCTGATTGTCATTTCACCTGATTTATCATTCCAATTTTGACTTTTGGGGTCTGTGGAGAAAAGCGCATTTGAGAGAGAGAGCAAACAAGCTCTCTTTGAAAAATGGCCTCTCCATATTTCTGCAGTGAGCAGATAAATGACAGAAAGAAATCATTTTCTTTATGCTGTTAGGCTCTTTCTGAATGTGTTGTTGAATTTGGAGCTGTACTAAATTTATTATGAATGTCTCCTAGGTGCCATAAACCATAACAAGCATGAATTAATGTCTCAACCCGTTTGTCATCAGTTAAAGACACACACCTATAGTAGCCTCTAAATATGTTTTACTCTGTTATAGACTTACTGACATAACCTACAAATCCTACAGTCAGTCAGCGAAACACTGAGTCTATCTATCTATCTATCTATCTATCTATCTATCTATCTATCTATCTATCTATCTATCTATCTATCTATCTATCGTTCTATCGTTCTATCGTTCTATCTATCGTTCTATCAATCTATCTATCTATCTATCTATCTGTCTATCTATCGTTCTATCGTTCTATCTATCGTTCTATCTATCTATCTATCTATCTATCTATCTATCTATCTATCTATCTATCTATCTATCTATCTATCTATCGTTCTATCATCTTTCTGTCTGTCTGTCGTTCGTTCATTCTGTTGTTCTATCTATCTATCTATCTATCTATCTATCTATCTATCTATCTATCTATCTATCTATCTATCTATCTATCTATCTATCTATCTGTCTATCTGTCTATCTATCTATCTATCTGATTGGATCCAAAGTAAAAAAGGATTCTGAAGTTGGATTATATCACAAAATTCAATCTTGGTTTTGATCTACATCAAATCGTCAGTTTATGTAGTTCAAAATATTTTAGTAAAATTTTCTGAGAGAATCAAAAGCAATGGCATACATTTTTTTTTCTTTTCATCTCATATTTTTTTCCCCCATTACCATGTCCCTTTAGGGTTTCTGTAGAGCACTACTAATCCAGATTTGGTAATCTGAAAAATTTTGTATCTGGATCATTGTGATCCAATCCAATTTCGCTTTGAAAAACCAGCAGAAAAGTAAGATGGATTACCTGATCCTTGACAGCGAATTTCCAAATCCAGATTAAGCTTTCTAAACAACTGGCCCCAAGAGGCCCCAAAACTTGTTGCATGTTGCTTTATATTACTGATTAGAACATGAGGCTCACAAAGACGCTGTATACATGAAGATTATTATGTGATGAATATTTAAATGGTTAAATTATAACATTATACGCAGTATCTAGACCCAATGTCTGATAAATAGCGAAACTGTCAAACGTGAGCGATATACCACGTGTGTGTGAGGACAGAAAGAGAAGCGTTGTGTTTGTGTGTGCTTCATCATTCCCCAAAGCAACCCGCTGCACGTGAACAGTCCACACTCGTTTATTGTGCTCACATTGCTCCTGGCAAAGCATTGGCACGCTTCATACAGCTCAGACCCGTCGCGGTAGTTCAGGCACCATCACTGCACAGCAGACGCTCCATCAACACACTAGCAGGTCTATAGATCCACCACACGCTGGCCTGACAAACACAACTCCCATAGTAAACAGAGCCCGCCTGGGTTTGTTTGATAGACTCGTATATGGACAGATAGAGCACACAGTAACGAAGAGATGTGAATGGTCAGATCCCAGTGGAGGAGAGGGATGTAGCTGTGGGTGTCTGCGAGGTCCTGCCCTCTTCACGAACACATGGTTTTGTGTACAGCGTTTGCTTCTTCGCAGCGTTCGCAGTGATGTTTTGCAGTATGGTGTAATTGTTGGTGTCATGTTTTGGGATTGATGGCGCTGAGGTCCAGGACAGAGGAATTCTGGGTAGTGGTGAGAATTATAGTGTCGGTTCACTTGCACTGCTACTGCCCACAGCCAGAGAGACACGTAACACAGCAGCAGGATCCTGTGGTGAGTTCTGAGCGTGTAAGATCTATTCACTCTTGTTGTTTGTAAGTTTTTGAATTGTTTTCCGTTTGATCATGACATTTTGACTCGGTTGTTCCTGAGGCGTTTGTTAATGGCCTTGAGTTTGACAGCAATACATAACTTTGAGTTTCCAGTCTGCCTCTTCAACTTTGCTGTTGTTGTCATGGTTGAATTTTTTTTTTTTTTTTTTTCCTTCAACTCATAACTCAAGAAGAGTTTTTGTCTCATCGGTTTTCTTGGTATTTAAAGCGATAGTCACATAAAAATTAAAATTCTGTCATTATTTACTCACCCTCAAACCTCAAAGTTTATGACATAGACTGAAATTTAAGCCATCATTCAGTGAAATACAGACATCCGTCCCAGCTCTTCTCAACACATTAATGAGAGTTAATGAAAGAAGTAGACCAGTGAACAATGACAGCTAGCATCTGGATTCAAAAGGTAGGGAAATATAGCGTATTAATAGTATGGTCTACTTTTATGGTGCCTTTATGTCCTTTTTGAAGCCTGAAAACTCTGGTCTCCAGTAAATGATGACAGATTTACACATTTATGGGTGAACTATCACTTTACGGCCAAATATTTGTTTTGATGTTGAAATTTGAACTGAAATTTAGGTCATTATTCTACGATAACTTTGAAAATGTTGTCTGTTTTAGTGTGAACTTTACCCTTTCTGGACCCAAATCAGGAAATCTGATCAAAAATCTGATTCACTTGTCTTTTGTCAGTAAGACAATATAAGAATAATTTATTCATATTATGCTGTTATTGTAAATTTTTTCTCCCTAAAAGTGTCCAAGTGTTTCAAAAGCCTTCTGTTGTCTTGTTCCTTATGCAGCTCTGCTCGTTTGCATCGTGTTTTAACTGAATGTGCAGTTTGTTGATTCACAGCAGGTTCTCTGTTAGAGGACTGTGTGATCCTGAGCGCAGCTGTAATGTAGTTGTGCAGATGTTTTAGCAGCTCACAGTTATGATTACAGCAGTTCACACTCAAACAGAGTCTGTCTCCCTCCACTTCACAGATTCAGCAAACATTGCAATCACTGAAGAATGTTAGCATGTGCACTTTAATGAAGACCACATAATCAATGCTGTGTTTTTGGTTTTGGCAGTTTCGCTACAAGAGGCGAGTGTATACACAGACACACCTGGATGAAAAACAGCTGTCGAAGCTTCACACTAAGGTAAGACAGGAGTGTTAGACTCTTTCTGTACTCACAGTGCTTCTGGCTGATCTCAGATTAGACTTCATCAATGTCATTATTCAGTTTTAAATTAAGAGGATGTCACATGGTATCTGTTACTTTTGTCAGCGATGGACGAATCAGGGATTACATGATGGGGTCATTTCATAGTGATTTCTGTGGCAAATTTCTTCAGGAAGAAATCATTCTAATTAATGCATTTTAAATTTTAAAAAATGTGCTTTTTAGTTGTGCCAGTATCTCAAATTAGAGATCCTTGTGTCTTTATTTAAATTTTAATTAAGGTGATGGCACATGGTACCTGTTACTTTTCTCAGAGCTAGACCAATCAGTGATTACATGATGATACATGATTTTTATATAATTTTTGGAGATTGCCGTGACAAATGATTTTTTTTTTCTTCAGAAATCATTCTAATTAAAAAATATGCTTTTTAGTTTTGTCTCAAATTATTTAGGTTTAAATTAAAGGGTTAGTTCACCCAAAAATTTAAATTCTGTCATTAATAACTCACCCTCATGTCGTTCCAAATCCGTAAGACCTTCGTTCATCTTCAGAACACAAATTAAGATATTTTTGATTAAATCCGTGAGCTTTCTGACCCTTCATAGACAGCAACACAACTGACACATTCAAGGCCCAGAAATGTAGTAAGGATGTCATTAAAATGTGACTAGTGGTTCAACCCTAATTTTAATTTTCAACAATTAATTTCTTCCGTGTTCTCGGATTTCATCAAAAATATCTTAATTTGCATTCTGAAGATGAACGAAGGTCTTACGGGTTTGGAACAACACAAGGGTGTGTAATTAATGACAGAATTTTCATTTGTGGGTGAACTATCCCTTTAAGGTGATGTCATGCTTGTTACTTTTCTCAGCACTGGACCAATCTGTGATAACTTGATGGGTATTTTAATATCATTTTATTGAGATTGCTGTGGCAAATTAATTTTTTTTCTTCAGAAAGAAATCATTGTACTTAATAGATATGAAAAGTATGCTTTTTAATTATACCAGTGTCTCAGTTTAGACATGCTGAGATGAAAATGACAACCCTATGTAGTATTCGGTTTTCTAAGCCACCTAGCACCTTGCAGAGGAAGTTCGTGCCTTGTAGAAAACGGTTATTAGCTAGTCACATCTGCTGCCTAATGGTTCCTGGAATGCTGAAGATGTTGAGGTTGTCATTGAGCTGTTTAGATAGATGATGATGATGATGATGATGACGACGACGGTAATCATGAGAAGCATGAAGCTCTGGAAGCGTTTACATGACCGTAACCTCCTCTGCTCTTCACAGATCAACAACACTTCTCATAAACACACACCGTGATGCGCTGCAATTACCAGCCAGTCCAATCAACTCCCCTCTCATCATGTTAATGCTGCTGTTTTTGGCCCATCTGGCCTCCACGAACGAAATCTCCTCTCATCTCTCCTGGAGAGTAGATGTAACCCAGATCACTAGAAACCCTGTTGCTGGGGAAAAAAAACTACAACATTCTCGAATGTGTAAAACAGTATTTTATTTTATTAATATCTGTAAAGAGAAAAAAAAGGAAGTGTATAAAGTTAAATTTAAAAAACTCAATTAGAAAAGTTTAATTTAATAAGATGAAGATTGGTCCAATTAGACGAGTGGAAAGTTAGCCCCGCCCTTACGGGTGGAGGCGGAACAGAGATGATGCAACGCTTTTTTCTGAGAGAAGCAGCTGATGCGATCCTTAAAAAGAGGGAGAAAAAAAATAGAATTTGAACGAACAAACTAACAGTTGTATTAGAAAAATAAATGATAGATAAGATTTTGAAATAAGTGTGGATTGAATGTCATTAGAACGTCAATGACCAAGGGTGAATGCTAGCGTGAATAATACGGGGAAGATACAGGCCTGAAGTTGCAGTTTTGCCTTTCTGGAAACTTCATAACTAAAAAAATCTAATTTTTTTGATTTATTGGGATTTTTATTTTTCTACTGTTTTTTTTTTTTTTCCTTTTACATTCTACTGTATTTTATTTCATCTAATTATTTGGTTTTATATATATATATATATATATATATGTGTGTGTGTATATATATATTTCTTTTCCTGGAAGACAAGGGTGAAAAGGGTATTTCAAAGGGTTGTCATTTGGAAGAATTGTATTCAAATTTAAGTCATTCTCTACATATAAGCCAATTAGAAACAAATTGAATAAATAGGTGAAAAGACATTTTATACACATATTGGCCGAGTAAGGGTTAATTAACTTTATTAGCTCGAATCTAAATAGGTCAAAAAAAGAGATAAACAATCAATAACAGTCATGAAACTAAATAGAAAATATAAATGTATATAAAGGTTATAATAAGGTAAAATTTAATTTGTTTGGAACAAGTCTTTATTTGAACATTTTTGCCATTATTTTTCTTTTGTCATGTTGTGATATTGTTTTGAATTTCACTGCATTATTTTATTTGTATTCATTATTTTTCCCAAATACATCTTACCTGTTTCTAACGCAGCCAGTGTTGTCGCCATTGCCTTTCCTTTTGTTGACACTGTCTCTTGAGCGAGTATAATCTTCTGGTCACTGGTCCAAACCTAGAAATAGTGCACTCCCTTCACGCTCATTTTCGTTATTCACTGTTTGAGAGGGAGGGTTGCACTCGCGCCACGACGTGCGTTACACAGAGTTATGGCCTAAATCAAAATGAGCCATTAGCGCAATAAATGGAAATCAATGTTGGCTTCGTACCAATTTCGGCATCATCATGTCAGTTTGAATCCTCTATTCCATTTAATTAGACGAGAGCCTTTCTTTAGATGACGGCGATAATACCACACGTCTGACAGCGTCACCCTGTTTGACCGTATTACTTCGGTGAATGAAATGAAAAAAGTCATAATCATAAAATAATCCACACTAGTGCTTATTAAAGGGTTAGTTCCCCCTAAAATTTAAATTCTGTCAGCATTTGTTCACAGTTATGTCATTCTAATGATTTTTTTATTATTCACTGAAATACAAGTGGACATTTTTAGCAGAATATTCACGGTGCTCTTATGTACATAATGAAAGTGGATCTTGATACTGTAAGCACTATAGACACTGAGGGCACAAATATTCAGATTAGAGCTTGAACAATATGGGTTTTCCAATTCTTTTGTAATATTGTCTTGAATATTAGTTTGCATTTTTTGCTCTCAAACTCCAAAAATTACAAATAAGCATCATGAAAGTACCATTTTTGTAGTACCAAAATGTTCTGTAGTCTTCTGAAGCCATATGAAAGCTTTTTATGTGGTTAGAAAATTATTCTTATAGAAATCCAAAAAAAAAGAAAAAAAGAAAAGAGAAAGTAAGTTCCAGTTTTGCATGTGTCCCTCTATGATTACCTCTATGTATTTATTTATGTATTTGTATTGCATATATATGTATGTATGTGTGTGCATGTATGTATGTATATGTATATATATATATATATATATATATATATATATATATATATATATATATATATATATATGTATATATATATGTATATATATATATATATATATATATATATATATATATGTATATATATATGTATATATATATATATATATATATATATATATATATATATATATATATATATATATACTTTTTGGGGGTATTGATGAACCATCTTATTCTGGTTTAGCAGTACGAATACAGTACATAGAGGTAATCACTAAAAAAGTATATAAATAAATAAATGCATTGGTGAAGCAAACAACTTCACAATTTTGGACCCCTTGGGATGGACTGAATCATATATTACACCTTAATATAAGATAAGTTACAAATGGTTTGTGATAAAGTTTGACTGAATTACTAGTGTTTAGTTTGTGAATCAGACATCTCTATTTGTATTTGGTTTGTAATTGTTCAGTGTGGCACACTGATATTTGAGGATTATGTGTGAGAATTTGGAGCAGGCATATTCCTTGGCACTCTTTAAGTGGTGCCTACACTGATTTCCCTTCCAATTTGTCCAGGCCATCGTGGTTCACTGTTGCATTTCTGTCATTATGGTTTTGTTGTTGTGAAATTGTGGGGTTTTTTGACGGCCCATGCCATTTAGTTGCTGGACTGCGCCATCTCCTGCTCGCACGGGGGGCCAATGAGGGCCGTAATCCGCTTATATACTGACATTGTTTCGTTCGTTGTACTGACCTCTCCTGCTGGGTGCACACGCAGATGATCAAACAGCTACAAATGCACGTGCCTGCACATGCTCGCAATCCCTTGCACATATGAACTGTCAATTTGTGGCACAGCCGTGTGTGCAGTGGTGTGTGTTCAGGTCAAGCATTAGCCTAGTTTTCAGTCATTCACTCTGTTTTTACTGAGCCAAGATGAAACCTAATGCACTGTGTGTGTGTTTAGTAAAGCCTGGAGGTCAGAGATGGTCATATGACAGACGGTAGAAAGATGTCTTTCTTTAGCAGAGACAAGAAGCCATCAGTGCTGAAGCAGCTGATGTTAATGTGGAAATGAGAAGTTATCATTGCATTACTGAGCTCATAAAGATGCGTACAGCTTGACCCCGGCCAACCCCATCACAGTCTCACCAGAGCTGCATTACAGAGCTAGCAGGACACACTGCAGGCCCAGGTGTGTGTTAGCAAGTTCTGCTCTCCAGAGAACGAGACGAGGAGGAGGAGGAGAGGAAGCCTCCTGAGGCACACAAACACACTTTACACTGTATTTGCAACATGCGTATTTGCATCTATCTATCTATCTATCTATCTATCTATCTATCTATCTATCTATCTATCTATCTATCTATCTATCTATCTATCTATCTATCTATCTATCTATCTATCTATCTATCCGTCCGTCTAACTATCTGTCTGTCTGTCTGTCCGTCCGTCCGTCTGTCTGTCTGTCTGTCCGTCTGTCTGTCCGTCCATCCATCCATCCATCCATCCATCTGTCCGTCTGTCTGTCTGTCTGTCTGTCCGTCCGCCATCCATCCATCCATCCACCTATCTATCCAATCATCCATCCATCTTTCCATCTATCCATCCATCCGTCCGTCCGTCTGTCCATCTATCTATCTATCTATCTATCTATCTATCTATCTATCTATCTATCTATCTATCTATCTATCCATCCATCCATCTGTCCGTCTGTCTGTCTGTCTGTCTGTCCTTCCGTCCATCCGCCGTCCATCTGTCTATCTGTCTGACTGTCTGTCCGTCCGTCCATCCATCTATCTATCTATCGTATCTATCTATCGTATCTGTCTGTCGTTCTGTCTATCAATCTGTCATCTTGGCACTATGTTTTGATTCACTGAAGAATCAGTTCATAAGAGTCATTTGTTTGTGAATCTTACAACACTGGTGATGCTATGTAGTCTGTTGTTGTGTGCAGCCTGTGAGGACAATAGAAAGATGTGCTTTTTTTTGGCATTATTTTTTTTATTACACACCCTTCTTATCTGTATTTCATTCATTCTTATTTATTAAACTCATTCATACATTCCATATCTCACTCATCCACTAACTCATTTTTCACTGTCTGTATAAACATGAAGGGTGTTGTGGCGAGTGTGTTGAATGTTAAAATCTGATATCTGAACTGCTTCTTTCTGTCTCACTGAGATTCACCCCATTCCTCTCAGACTGTGTGTGTGTGTGTGTGTGTGTGTGTGTGTGTGTGTGTGTGTGAGAGAGAGAGAGAGAGAGATACTGAAGTCTCTGTATCCACCCTGAGCTAGTACAGGTTTGGAGCTGCTTGTTTGGAGAAACGTGTTCTGGCTGCTAACTCGTGTCAGTTTACAGGGCCAGTGTATATCTGTCTTGCACGTACACTCTTTCCTTTCTAGTTAAAAGTAAATGTGGCATGTTTGACTTGTGCTCTCTGCCTCACCTTTATCTGATTCAACCTCTCAGTGTCTCTCTAAACATCAATCCCTCATTCTTGATCTCCAATCATCTTCCCTTTGACTTCCACCTTACTCTTCTCTTGCCACACCTGAGGAAGCTCATTACTGACAGTCAACCTCCAGTGCAGAACACTCGTCTGATTCATCCCTCCATCAGGCAGACAGACAGAGAGAGAGAGAGAGAGAGTTAATGAGCTGAATGATGCAGCGAATGAGAGAATCTATATACTGTGTTTGTCCTCTTAGCCCAAAAGAGGCCCGGTTTCATTTGATTGTGTGTGTTGTGACACACAAAGCAGCTTCGTTTTCTGAATCAATTGTTCTCAACTGGTGAATCGTGACCCAAAATTGGGTCTGCAAACTGCACAGAAAGACGAATGCTAAATGGAAATAATTAAGTGCTGTATTAAACCAACCGTATCATTGTGCTTAGTTAGGGTTATAAAATAGTCCTATAACTTTTAAATGGGAGGTGAGAAAACTTAGTGTATGTTTTGACGTTGATGTCAAAGGTTGTGCATCCAATTAAAGTTTATAGAGCATTGGTGCCTGCCTACTTTTTCAGAGTTACTGTATGAGCAATGAACCAAACCAACCAGATACAGAATCGCAACATTGCAAATTTGTATTTAACCAAAAAAGTATTTGAAAATCGTTCAAAAAGGCAACATTGTGAATTTAATGGCTTTACTAAGGGGAAGAACTGAAAATGCCATGAAGTGTTGCAAATGACATAATCGACTGAAAACTATACTTATGTATATAGAAAGAATATATTTCTGTTTATTGCAGTATATAGTTTGAGTGTAGGGAGACTTTTTATTGGTGGAGATTTCTTTACAGAATCATGGGTGTCATGTAGTTTTTCATCAGGTATTCATGTGTTAAAAAATATATTTTTTAAAAATATTTTGAAATAATGAAACTGATGATTTCAGCAAAAGCATATATAATCAATTAGCCTACTACCTTTAAAGGTTTATAAATTATTATTAAAAATCCTCCTATGGAGAAAATGAATGGGATTTTTTTCTTCTGGAATCCAACTAATATTTTATCATTATTTCATCTGTCACCTGGTAGAAGCCAGTTAAATTAGACAGATGCTAACCATGAAACAAACAAAAAATTGAAATGAAATTAAGAAACCAAAATTGTCACATTTCCTGTTCAGTCTGTGTCATAATTAGTGTCATAATAAATTTAGCAAATTGTTGGACCTATTCAGTTCATAGTAATATTATTACTTTTTAATGTTTGATTTTAAGGACTTTTTGTTTGCGCAAAGCCAGTTTAGAATTACTGTGCTAAACTCTGTTGGAGTTATGATTATTATTGTTGGATGTCTGTCATTTCATGTAGTGATTCAGATGGGATTAGGATCTATTTCTCATTTGTCTAATACTTAGATGCAGATATTTTTGCAGTGTTTCTTGATTGGACTTTCCATATTTATTTAATTTTCACGTCAGATGGGATTTTAGCAGTGCGTGAACCACCAACTGTTATGTTTTGTCAGTAAGGTTTAAATCCACAGTGAGGGTGCAGTCAGAAGATTTGCACACAATGCGAAATTTAGCCTTCATTACAGAATTCGACAGCTGAGATGAGGTGAAGCATTGTGACAACAGCAAACATTTCTATCCAGACAGAATTAGATTTCTCAGAGGATGCCTGAGTTAACTGCAGAAAGTAGGTAATTTGTTATTTACACAGACGTGTTCGATTCAAACAGGATTGAAATGGCAATGTGCATTTGTGAAACATGACTTTACCAACCTGAGGGAACTACACCGTGTCTACACCGGACGCGAGCGGCGTGGCGCGACAAAGTATAATAGAACTCATAATCAGTGATGCTGTTTACACTGGAAGCGGCGCGACACGACAAATCTCGCGTCCGGTGTAGACATGGTGCTAGTCTGTTTCAGTAGGGCTATAGTTTCTTTCAGAATGAATTTCCCACACAGAAATATACAATATAAGACATGGAGCATGTTGATACAGTGTTTGAATGATATTACGGACCTGCTAACCACAGCGAGAGAAGAGAGCAGCCTCATATGAGTGTGTGTTTTGGCTTTTGTGGTTTCTTCTCTTGTAACACACCTTGAATGCAGTGTGTGTGTGTGTGTGTGTGTGTGTGTGTGTGTGTGTGTGTGTGAGTGAGAGAGAGAGAGAGAGAGAGAGTAAAGCAGACTGCAGCAATTGCCTGACCCTGTATGAGTTCATTATACTGGTATAAATTGTTTCACTGCAGTGGTTTAGACTAGTGTGTCTGTACAGTACATGCATGCTTATTAAATATATCATAGGCAAATATCAGTTAGTGAGGTTAACTAGTTTCTTATCCTTTCTTCATTTCTTCTTTACTTCCTTCTCAGAAAAGCTGCATCTTTCAATTCCTTCTTCCTTCCTTGTTTCCTTCCTTCCTTCTTAGGAAAGCTTCAAATTTCTTCCTTCCTTCCTTTTTCCGTCCTTTCTTTCTTGCTTCATACCTTCCTTCCTTCTCAGAAAAGCTTTCTTTCTTTCTTCCTTCGTCCCATTCTAAAGCACTAAAGCACTTCTGTTTGAGCCATACACATTAAGACGGACCTTTCAGCTCTTGCGTTGTTTCTCACACTGTATTTAGTGTCCTATTACAGCAATGGTTGTTAACCAGGGGTCCTGGACCCATAGGGGGCCTCAGCAAACTTTCAAGAAGAAAAAATTATTTAAAATTAACATTATTAATATCATTAATACAGTTCAAATTAATTATTATTATTATTATTATTATTATTTAAAAGTTATATTGTTAATATATTTAAACAATAACATTTAAAGTGCTAAAAAATACATGCAAATGAAAAAGTAATTTTCCCCTCAATAACTGTTTTTTCAAATAAACAATGTTAACAACTCCTGCACCAACTTTCAAAAATGCATCTCAGAATGTATACTGAAAAACTATATTATTCATTGACGATGCAGTCTGTAGTGCCTATCCACATCTTACAAGTTTATATCCATCAGGCGCTCAGTCTGTGCTTTCTCTAATATATAGACACCCTGGCGATATATTGTTGTATCACTACTGTTTCCAAGCAGTTTGAATACACAGTCATTTAATCAACCAATCACACGTCCCACCTCAGACATCAAAGAAAGAGAGAGAGAGAGAGAGAGAGAGAGAAGCATTACCACTCTGGTTTTTGGTTGGCCAATCACGTTAAGCTGGAGGCGGAGCTCATGTAGTCGCAGTCGTATCTGTTCTGGTCAATGAGCATGCTGCAGTCGACCTTATAGTGTGTGTGTATGCGCGTTGTCAGAACGTGGATCCGTTTCATCACTGCTCTCTATGGGACACACACCATCTGCGCGAACGAATGAGTGTGAATGAATAAACGTGAGCTTTTTCTTTACTGGCTCAACCCCAAATGGTTTCCCCCCTCCCCTCCTCAAAACTACCACCACATCTCCCCCTCTTCCTCCTTTTCTCCTCCCTCTCTCCCTCCCGTTCCCTCCCCGTCACCACATCCAGCAAAATCAGCCCTTCATCACACGCCAGACGCTAGCGTGTGTGTGCGCGTGCGAGAGAGAGAGTGTGAGCGGGCAGCACTCCGGCGAGACGTGAGTGTGTGGAGAGAGAGAGAGAGAGAGGGGACGAGGAGGAGAAGACAGGGCGATAGGTGAGAGGGCATGTGGTGGATGAGTGTGTGATGAGAGGAGATGGGGGGAGCGCTCGGACGGAGAGACGGCAGAGAGCGGAGGAACAGGAAGCCGCGCAAGGACGCCAAGAAGTCCAAAATCAACAGTAAGGTATCCCGTTCTCGCTCTGACACTTCTCTATGTGTCTGTCTCTCCTCGTCTGTCTTGTTTAGATTGTGTAAGAGTGTGTGTGTTTGTTGCATTGCATTCCATCAGTGTGTGTATGTGGATTTATAGCAGAGTAACTTCCCTTTGAATGTGTGAGACAGTTTGGTACAGAGAGACAGAACTGGCCTCAGGCTCAACAATAAGGATATTCTTCTGTGGTCATTGTTCATTTAATGGTCAAATTTGGTTACCAAAAAGCTGTGATGCAACTCTGGAACAGGTGTAAATTCATACACACAGTTTTGCTTGCATACTGTGTGAAATGTAACTGTTTGCTCATCATTTTGAAGTCATTCTTGCAATTTTTGTACATCCTATTCTGTGCAATTAATTGAGATAATGTTACCAAATCCAATCGTTTTTTTTTTGTTTTTTTTTTCATTTAGATATATTTGCTCCATCATTGTTACCAATTTACCATGTGTGCATTGACCAGCGAGAATCTCCACAAGAACCTTACAAATCCACACAACTTGCTAAAACAATCTAACCACTTAACATACAACTGGTTCAAATTAAGGATGTACAATATCTGTACCATATTGGTTGGTATAATATATAATTGTTTGGTATATCTGCCAATATTGGATGTTTAATTGTGCATGCTTATTATTTCTATTTTTACATTTGGATTTACATGATCCATGTTGTTCTATAATGCTCAGTTTGTCTGTAAAAAAAAATATATATATATTTTTAATATTTTATTTATTAAATTTTTTTTGTTGTAAAATTTAAAATTTTAATGTAATCTTTAGCAAAACTCAAAATAAATATCCAGTTTTATTTTGTACATTCTGATTTTGAGATGACTAAATTTACTTGTAGCATCTGTGATTTAGTGTTTAGTATTTTATTTATATTTATTTAGACAAAATGCATTTTTAAATATTTATTATTTATCATTATACCACAATATATCACTACTTATCACCAACCATAACATGAAAATAATTACCAGCTTGCTGTCATTATTACTTTTTTATCAGTGTTTTAGCATTTTTACTAATTATCAGTGTTACTTTTATTTAAAATTTTGTTTTCGTTTTAATTTCTTCATTTTTATTTTGTTAATTTGTGCTTTTGATATTAGATTTTTATATTTCTTTTTGTCTTTTTTTCCAATTTATTTTTCATGAATTTCAGTTTTAGTAATTTTATTATTTCAGTGTAAACTTATTTGTCAAGGCAACATTTCTAATTTTTAAGTTTAAAGTGTGAGTTTTTCATGTAAAATATATATTTTATTTCAGGTTCATTTCAATTACAATTTTAACAGTTTTTGATTTAGTTAGCATTAACTACACTGCAGCTTTTTGTATTGGCCAAAATGTTAATATCGGTGCATCCTTAGTTCAAATGCATCTGGTTGCAAATCCAAACATTTGCATAATGTAAAAACCATGATGTATATGATCAATGGATACAGGATAGGGCAAGCTTTGTCAACAGGCCTGAAACCTGAGTTCAGGCCATCAGACCATCCTTAGACAGAGACAAACCTTTCACTCCCAAACACTCTTTTATCAGCATGTGTTCAGTGTAGCATAAAATGTCAAGACAGCAGTGGAGCTGGAGTGTAACTGTGTGTGAGTGTTTAAGGTGTGAACAAGAACGATTCAAGCGTTGACGTTTACAGCATCAAGCATTTCCAGTGTATTCCCCCATTTTCTGCTGTTTTCGCTCTTGCTTGCTCATCCTTTGAATGCCATGCCCGGAATTCTGATTGCGTGTGGTACCTGCGCGTGGATTTGACAGCGTGCTGATCCGCGGTCTTGACGAAGATGACACAGGCTGTGATGCGTAATCTCTTGATCCTGTGAAGTGACTGATGGGAGATTTAACGAGGCCTCGGAGTGGCAGCCGCTTGCGCGATTGTGTAGTCAGTCAGAGATGACAGATTTGGGAAAACAGTACTGGAATGTTTGGGAGACTCTTTCCTTTAGGGACTTGTGAGAGCGCATGAGGTGAACGGGGCTTCTTCCCCCTCTTTTTATACTGATGATTCCATATAGTTCAGATCACCTTTACACCTCATATTAGCTTGGATTTTGGGTGATTGGATCACAATCCTGACCACAAAAAGGCAGGCATATGTGCACTTAAGATACCTATGTATATTGTTCAAAAGTTGGGGTCTGGAAGGTTTTTTGATGTTTTTGAAAGTCTCCTATGCTCACCAAGGCTGCATTTTTTTTTTTGATCAAAAGTACAGTAAAATCAGTAATATTTTTAAATGTTAATGCAATTTAAAATAACTTTTTAAATATTTAATATATAGTACAAGCACACACACATATATTATGAAAACAAACTCAATCACAATTAATCGATTTGACAGCCCTAAAAAAAAAAAATCTAATAATATTAGTGTAGTGGTGTATATACAGTGGTGTGAAAAATTATTGGCCCCCTTCCTGATTTTTTATTTTTTTTGCATGTTTGTCACACTTTAATGTTTCAGATCATCAAACAAATTTAAATATTAATCAAATATAACACAAGTAAACACAACATGCAGTTTTTAAATGAAGGGTTTTTTTTTTTTTTTTTTATGAAGGGAAAACAAAATCCAAACCCACCTGGCCCTGTGTGAAAACCCCCCTGTTAAAACATAACTGTGGTTTATCACACCTGAGTTCAGTTTCTCTAGCCACACCTAGGCCCGATTACTGCCACACCTGTTCACAATCAAGAAATCACTTAAATAGGACTTGCCTGACAAAGTGAAGTAGACCAAAAGATCCTCAAAAGCTACACATCATGTTAACATCCAAAGAAATTCAGGAACAAATGAGAAACAAAGTAATTGAGATCTATCAGTCTGGAAAAGGTTATAAAGCCATTTCTAAAGCTTTGGGACTCCAGCGAACCACAGTGAGAGCCATTATCCACAAATGGCGAAAACATGGAACAGTGGTGAACCTTCCCAGGAGTGGCCGGCTGACCAAAATTACCCCAAGAGCGCAGTGACGACTCATCCAAGGGGTCACAAAAGACCCCAGAACAATATCCAAAGAACTGCAGGCCTCACTTGCCTCAGTTAAGGTCAGTGTTCATAACTCCACCATAAGAAAGAGACTGGGAAAAAATGGCCTGCATGGCCAAGCTCCAAGACGAAAGCCGCTGCTGAGCAAAAAGAACATAAAGGCTCATCTCAGTTTTGCCAGAAAACATCTTGATGATCCCCAAGACTTTTGGGAAAATACTCTGTGGACTGACGAGACAAAAGTTGAACTTTTTGGAAGGTGTGTGTCCCATTACATCTGGCATAAAAGTAACACAGCATTTCAGAAAAAGAACATCATACCAACAGTAAAATATGGTGGTGGTAGTGTGATGGTCTGGGGCTGTTTTGCTGCTTCAGGACCTGGAAGACTTGCTGTGATAAATGGAACCATGAATTCTGCTGTCTACCATAAAATCCTGAAGAACAATGTCCGGCCATCTGTCCGTGACCTCAAGCTGAAGCGAACTTGGGTTCTGCAGCAGGACAATGATCCAAAACACACCAGCAAGTCCACCACTGAATGGCTGAAGGAAAATAAAATGAAGACTTTGGAGTGGCCTAGTCAAAGTCCTGACCTGAATCCTATTGAGATGCTGTGGCATGACCTTAAAAAGGTTTAGGGGGCAAGCACTTTTTCACAATGGGCCATGTGGGTTTGGATTTTGTTTTCCCTTCATAAAAAAAAAAAAAAAAAAAACTTCATTTAAAAACTGCATGTTGTGTTTACTTGTGTTATATTTGATTAATATTTAAATTTGTTTGATGATCTGAAACATTAAAGTGTGACAAACATGCAAAAAAATAAAAAATCAGGAAGGGGGCAAACAATTTTTCACACCACTGTATCTGTCATTGTTTTCATTTTCCTGAAAATTACATGAAGTTTGTCCATAATTACCTGACCTTGCAACAAAGGCTATGATAGCCGTTTATAAAGATTTAAAGAACTAAAATAATGTGCATGTAATGTAATGTAAAAGCAAGTGTTCATCTGGCATTGTTGAGATCTCTTCTGAAACTCTAGAAAAGAGACGTGAGATTACAAGGATGTTTAGTTTGAGAAGCAGTTGTTTTAGGCAAATATCTCCATTTGAGTTTATATTAATCTCATTGCTGTCTTATAAAAATGAAATATTTTTAATATCTCAACTTGGTTTTTTTTCAATGCCACTTTTTTCCATGGAAGCACGTGAAACTGCAGTGGAAAGTACTGTATGTGTCTGTATATATGCATGTCTTAGTGTGTTAGCAAGCAGTATATTCATTCCACATGAGAGCGTGAGTTAAATCTAATCTAGCATGAACTAGTTTGCTCCATATCTGCCAGCTGTGACCTCAGCCAGCGATGTTCTACTGTATACGTTCCACTATACTGTACTGTAGTTTGTTACATGTATGTTAGAGTTGATGGGGTTTGAAACAAACTTGTTTTCAAATGGTCTTGTGGTGGTTAAACGTGAAAAATTGCTGGTTTGGTCTAGAATTGAGCCCTTGAGTGAGACGCTTAACCTCAGGTTACTCCAGGAGGACTGACCCTGTTATACGCCACTTTAATGAAATCATTTGCTAAATGACTACTTACATATTACGAGGGAGGCTTTTGAAATGCATGTCAGGTTTTCAAGAGAGTATACATGTTAATATTATATATTAAAGGTTATAAAGTGGAAGAAATATTTATATGGTTAATTTCTGTTCAATTCTTTTGAAGTGCTTTTGAAATACCATGCATGTGAGTTTGGAGAGAGAGCATAGAGCTGTGAATAGCGTCCCATCCACTGAACTGTCCCGGGACTCTTTTATCGGTCCTGCCCTGAGGCTGACCATTACACGACCTAATTAAACCAGAGTGAAGTCCAGTACAGCCACAGAGTACTTACACATCAGCTGCTCATAACACACACACACACAGGGCTTTATTTCATCAGAAGTACTTAACCATTTAGAATCACTCATACACTGATATACTGTATTCATAACATCTAGTCTATGAAGCATCCATCCATCGTTATACAGCTTCAACAATTCAGGAGACATGCAGGATACGTCTTGGAGTGTTTAATGGAAAATACTTCATACATTAATTATCAAATTACAACTGAATATGAGCAGCACTAAACATTCGGTGCTCATAATAGCTTCTGTTTTGACAGTCGCTTAAGGTCTAATGGAACTAACTGTCATCTTACATTGACAGCTATTACTTATAAATTAAATAATATAAAAATAAAGTTATGCAACTTAACCGCAGGATGCTTTGCTAGATCTATCTATCTATCTATCTATCTATCTATCTATCTATCTATCTATCTATCTATCTATCTATCTATCTATCTATCTATCTATCTATCTATCTATCCATTGTTCTGTTTTATCTGTTGTTCCATCTGTCTGTTCATCCATCCATCCATTCATTCATTCATTCATTCATCATTCATCATTTTATCAATTCATCATCCATCCATTCATCCATCCATCCATCCATCCATCAGTCTATCCATCCTGTCATTCATCCATGCGCCCATCCATTGTTCCATCCATCCATGGTTCTATAAATCCATCCATCGTTCCAACATTTTATCTGTCTTTCTGTCTGTCTGTTCATCTATCCATCATTCTATCGTTTTATCTGTCATTCCATTCATCCATCAGTCCATCAATCCATCCATCCATTCATGGTTCCATCAATCCATCATTCTGACGTTTTATCCGTCAGTCCACCTGTCCGTTCATCCATCCATCCATCCATCCATCCATCCATCCATCCATCCATCCATCCATCCATCGTTTTATCTGTCATTCCATCCATTTATCCATCCAACCATCCATCCATCAGTCTATCCATCCAGTCATTCATCCATTCACCCATCCATTGCTCCATCCATCCATGGTTCCATAAATCCATCCATCGTTCCAACACTTTATCTGTCTGTCTGTTCATTCATCCATCATTCTATTGCTTTATCTGTGATTCCGTCCATTAATCCATGGTTCTATTAATCCATCCATCGTTCTAACGTTTTACCTGTCGTTCCAACTGTCCATTCATCCATCCATCCATCCATCCATCCATCCACCCATCATTTTATCTGTCATTCTATCCATCCATCCATCCATCATTCTATCATTTCATCTGTCATTGCGTCCATCCATCCATGCATCCATTCATTGTTCCATCCATCCATGGTTCCATAAATCCATCCATCGTTCCAACATTTTATCTGTCGTTTTATCTGTCATTCCACTTTCTAGTTCTGTCTGTCTGCTGTTCCTCATATATTCATGTTATGTTCATTACTGAGTAATTTTCATAATTGCTATTTTTGAGATCACGCAGGTCTTCAGAATGATGGTTGTGTAACTAACAGTCCAGTGTCCTCAGACTGCTCATATGTCTGTCCATTTTGTGAGACAGATGGATATGCGACACTGGGCACAACATGTATTCCATTTTTTCTTTCTGTTTACTTTAATGCGAGTTACTTTTGATGCACAATGCAAATGTAACCTTCACACAGCTGAAATTGTTTTATAATGTTAATATGACATCAAAACAGCAAGCATGATGTACAAGATGCATTTTTAAAGAGCATGCATGCTGCTACCTAAAATCATACCACCATAACATAGTATAAGGATGTGCTTTTTTCCTTATCGCTGCTCATATATCTTCCACCACAAATACATCACATACAAAGGTTATCTGTCGTTTTCTCTTTTTCAGACTACAAGAACTTATGTATAAAACTCAATACTGTAAATTAAGATCATGCAGGGTATGTTGAGGGTAAATGGAGGATACAGAAGTTATTTATGCATTAGGAACTTTTTGCATGTTTGACGTGTTTTACTTAATGTTATGATAGACTGAAAGACTTTGAATGCTGTGTGCGAAGTGTATGGGCTAGTTTTATGATACTTTTATGGCCAATTTTGAAGTTTAAAACCAGCTCCCATTGAAAATGGTAATCAGTACTTTTGTATTTCACAGAAGAAAGAAAATCAAAGAGGTTTGGAACAACACGAGGGTGAGTAAATAATGACAAAATATTAATTTTTAGGTGAACTATCCCTTTAAACGTCAGTCCTGCCATCGCTTATTGAATTGACTGAAAGTGATACATAAGAGCACCATCTTTCTTTCTCTGTGCACCAGTCAGAGGTTAATGGGCCAGTTGTTCATCCATAAACTGCACCTATGAGAGCTTAAACTACTCTTCTTCTCACCTGTGGACAGAGAGACAGATTATGTGGAGTCTGAGAGAGAGATTGTAAGTTTGTCACCATTTTTTGTTACCAAGAGGACTCGCTCCTGAAGTCCCATTAAGACAAATGGATCTCTCAAGGAGCCGTCTGTCAGGCGTGAAGTGCTGGAAAGCGGAGCAATAACTCAACACTAACTCACTGTGGGATAGGGAACTGACATCTGGCCGCCGGCCTGCCAATCTCTCGGCCAGTGTAACGGACAGCACATATGCCATTTACATGTCACATTAACACCAGTGTGCCGGCGGTCGGTTTCGTTATGCGCCATTAGACTAAATGACATGCATTATGAGCAGTGCTGAATGCATCGTGGGAAGACTTGGGTGTTTTTTGGATGCCATCAGATGTGTTAGCAGATTTGGGATGGATTGTTATGGAATGTGCCGGCAGTGATGGGTGTTTATGAGTATTGATGGGAATGTTATGGTAATGCTGGGTATTTCACTAATAGTAGTGGGTTATGTTATAGGCAATGTGTAATGTGCTGTGTTTCCATTTTTGGATATATTATTAGCTCTGCAGGCGAAATATGAGGTGTTATGGGCTGTGTTATGTGTTCACAGTGAGAGTACATTTAAGGTCACATTAGACGGGTAAAATGAGTTTACAACAGGAAATGTGTGTGCAGTATTGTGCATTTTGCTAGATATATATATTCATGTAATTTCTAGGAAGCAAATGGGTTCTGTAGGATGGATTATCTGACATGGGTCATTAGATTTATGATTATGAATACTGTGGAAAGTAATTTATTAGACGTATAATGGATATTTGTAATGTGATTCATAGATTATGATATGGATTACATATCCATATGTATACATAATGAATCTTATGATGTGCCTTTGTGGTTCATTAACAGTCATAATAGATATAATATGGGGAAAGTGTAATTCTGTACTTTATAAAATGTGTGGAATGTTGTGTTGGATGAACACTAGGCAAAGTAAAGTATATTACTAAATGAGAAAAGTATGGAATATTTTGGATTGTGTTGGATATATAGGCTAATTGTAAAATTATGGGAGCATGTAGGGAGTTCATAAAATAAATATATTTTTCTATATCCCTTCTTGTTGAATGACCTGCCCAACTCAATCAGAGCAGCTGAGTCTTTGGCCATCTTCAAGAATCAGCTAAAAACACATCTCTTCCATCTTTATTTGTCCCTCTAACTCTAGCACTCTCTATTCTAATTCTATTCTTTAAAAAAAAAAAAAAACTTGTCCCTTTTAGACTTGCACTCTATTCATTTACTGCTTGTTTTCTTAAAAAAAGAAACTAACACTAGCTTTTCTAATCTTTTTATATTCTATTTGTTTTCTTTTTATTTATTATACAATTAACAAAAGCAAAAAAGACTTCTAACACTAGCTTGCTCTATTCTTTTTCTATTCTGTTTTCTTTTTATTTATTATATAATTAAAAAAATTACGTGTACACGTGTGCTACGTGTACTGCGTTAAACTAACTGAGATTTGTTATAGCACTTGCATATCATTGCTCTTTTGTTGATTTTCTTTGCTTCCATTGTCCTCATTTGTTTAATCGCTTTGGATAAAAGCGTCTGCTAAATGACTAAATGTAAATGTAAATATCATCAAAGTATGGACAGTAATATGATGCATTAGATGGTAATAATGCCTATAAAATAATGCATTTATGGGGTGGTCTAATATAATGGTATGGATATACAGATAAAGTACATTACATTGTATATTATGAGAATTGTTGGGAATATAATGGACAATGTTGGATGCACTTTTTCACTTTTTAAAAGTTTGAGGACAGTACGATTTTTAAATATGTTTCTGAAAGAAGTCCTTTATGCTTACCAAGTCTTTATTTATTTGATCAAAAATTCAGTCAAATCAGTAATTTTGTGAAATATTGCAATTTAGAATATACGTTTTCAATTTTAATATATTTTAAGATGTAATATATTCTTGTGATGCAAAGCTGAATTTTCAGCATCATTACTCCAGTCTCCAGTGTCACATGATCCTTCAGAAATCATTCTAATATGCTGATCTGATGCTCAAGAAGCATTTCTTTTCTTTGATGAATAGAAAGTTCATAACAGCATTCTATTTGAAATAGAATTTTTTTATTATAAATGTCTTTACTGTCCCTTTTGATCAATTTAATGCATCCTTGCTGAATATTAATGCATTTTTTAAGAAAATGTTACTAACCCCAAAGTTTTTGAATGATATTAGTTAAGGTGAAGCATATAATGGGAAATGTGGGAAATATTACAACGGAATGTTATGGACTGTGTTGGGTATATATTGGCTAAGATGATTTATGTTATGAGAAGTGTGGGGAGTTTTATGGGATGTGTTGGATATATTTTGAGCAAAAGCGAGTGTATTGTGGAAGTGTGTGGTGTATTTTGGGCTGTGCCATGCTCCATTGGTTGGGGCTGTCAGAGGCACATGGATGGCAATGCTGACTCAAGCTTTTCTCTTTCTGTTGGTCTGTCCGTGATTTGATGATGGAAGGCATTCCTCGCATTCTTTACACACGCACACACAGATTCACAAACAGTATTAATTCACTCTCTCAAACGCGCACACACAATATTCATGTGTTTGTGTATATTGAAAGCTGAAGTCAGCAGTATGTGGAGTGACTGCACTCAGCTTTATGACTGCAGCGAATAGGTTCATGTTTATAAATCACATCAATGCCACGCCTGAGAGAATAAACAGACCCTGTTTACACAGCCCTGCTTTCATTGCCATTACACTGTAAACCTGTGGAACCCCAGTCATCATACATGTTTATCACCTTTAACTCAGACAGTATAACAAACACAGTGTTTTGAGCCATACATAACTTTGAATTACCAGGTTATCGGTTGGGTTTTGATTGTCTCTATTGCCTTTCTGAAATGACATGAATTACTTTTCTTTTGCTGAGTTGGGAATGAATAAGCATGTGTTGCACTACGGGTAATGTAGTCGTAATATGATACACAACTTCTGAATTATGGTTATACATTACAGGAGTAGAAAAATAAAAATAAATGCCAAAAATTTACTCACCCTCAGGCCATTCAAGATATAGATGAGTTTGTTTCTTCATCAGAACAGATTTGGAGAAATTTAGCATTACAACACTTGCTCACCAATGGATCCTCTGCAGCGAATGGGTGCCGTCAAAATGAGAGTCCAAACAGCTGATAAAAACATCACAATAATCCACAAGTAATCCACACGACTCCAGTCCATCAGTTAACATCTTCTAAAGTGAAAAGCTGTATGTTTGTAAGAAACAAAACCTTCATTTAGTTTTTAAATTCAAACCCTCACTTCTGGTCCATAATCCATGATAAAACTTCCTCCAGTGAAAAAGTCCATTCCCTGTTGTCCTCTTACATCAAACCATCAAATACACAGATATATTAAACTGTTTTAGACTGGTTTTGCTTGTAAACAGTGCTTGATCTGTGCGTATTTCTCTCCTGATTCAGGCTGAGATAACTTTTTCACTGGAGAAAGCAATATGGATAGAGGACTCGTATTTTAGCTGGAAGCAATGGTTTGAAGTTAAAAATGGCTTAATAATTAGTTTATTACAACATACAGCTTTTCACTTTAGAAGACGTTAACTGATGGACTGGAGTGGTGTTGATTATTGTGATGTTTTTATCAGCTGTTTGGACTCTTATTCTGACGGCACCCATTCAATGCAGAGGATCCATTGGTGAGGTAATTTCTTCAAATCTGTTTCAATAAAGAAGTGCAATGTGAGTCACTTTGGATAAAAGTGTCTGCAAAATGCATAATTGTGAATGTTCCGAGTAAATCCTACACCAAAAGTTTTTCAGTGTAGTTGGCAACAGGCGTGTGTGTGTGTGTTTGGGAGGGGCTGGTGTGGTCATTCAAAGTGTGTGTCTCTCAGCGGTCAGTCAGCAGCAGTATGTCGTGTGCTGTGGCAGAGTGCTGGGGATCTCTAACATTATGCTGAGAGTAGAAAAAGAGAAAACCGCCCGCTATCCAGCCATCGAGGTCAGAATGTCACTTCAAGTCATTCTTTCTTAGTTTTTCTTGTAGTCGACTTGAAGCTGCATACGCTCCTGTTCTGAAAATAACAACTCTGACTTCAGGCTAGACATCGAGAGGGATGTGAAAACATAGCTGATAGTGTCATAGAGGTGTTTCAGCTCCAGTACTTTAATTACAGATAGCAGTCATAGCAGATTAAGTTTAATTATCGTGTGAGGCTTGGCCGTGTGTGTTTAAGTGTATCTGTTTCAGAAGTCAAGCAGTCTTACTCTTAATATCTGTTGTTTTGGTTCAGGCTGCTGTTCTGGAGTGTTTAAAGGGGTAGTTCACACAAAAATTTGTCATCATTTACTCAAAAAGGATAAATGTTGTCATAATGTGCTCTCATAATGTGTCTTGTACCATGATTGAATATGCAAGTCAGTGTTATTTTAGTATAATTGTATAATAGTATAATTGAAATTGATAATTTTATTTTTGTACTTCTCATTTTCAAATTAAAGGGGTCATCGGATGCAAAATTCACTTTACAAGTTGTTTGAACATAAATGTGTGTTGTAAGTGTGTGTACACATCCATCCTATAATGATAAAAATCCACCCAGTGGATCCCTATTTTAAAATCCCCTTTCTCAAATCAGGCTGTTCTGAGATTCCTGTCAGAATGACGTAGTTCTGTACAGGTCGCTCCCACGATAGTTGATTGACAAGGCCGTCTTACCTTAGACCCGCCCTGAGTGAGCTGTCCGCCTTTGTGTCGACTCCGGTGCAGGCGAAGACAAGAATGTCTCCGATTAAGCAATTGAGGCGTTCTGTTGTTGGACAGTAACATTGTGATATGCTTTAAGTATTTTATATCTATTTTATTTTCGGCAAGTCGGAATTACAACATTGTATGACATTGTCTCATATGATGCTCATAAGTTTCTTCATATTGCATTAGTATCTGATAACACCAAATCAGTAAAAGAATAAAAATTGCACTATGAAAGAACTCCATGATTAGCCTGTTTTTGCGATTACTGTTTTCCCTGCTTGAGAATTTCCGTCCAATGAATGGATGACCTTAGCACACGTTTGGTTTTGTTTACAACTTCTGGTTCACTTGCAAAAAGGGCAGTGTGAAAGCGAACCGCACCAAACAAAAAAATCCACATTCTAGTTGGTCCGGACCAAAGCAAGTGAACTAGTGGACTTTCCTGGTGTGAATACACCCTTAGTAATTTTTTTTGTGCTTGTCATTTTTATTAGTTATTTTTAAAGGTCTAAATGGATTTATTAATTCCTACTTTAGTTTTAGTTTTTTTTTTTTTTTTTTTGGTACATTAAGTTGAAAATGCTTTAGCATTTAGTAAGACGTGTTTTTCATATATTTTTTTTTCTGTTAACATCTATATTTAATTTAATTTTTTAGTGGTTTTAATTAACTGTAATAACTCTGGTACAAGTGCAAAAATATTTGAGAACTGCAGCTGCGTTTCAAGCGAATAAATTGTCATAAATTTTAGTCTGTTTCTCACACAAAGTACATATGACTTCAGAAGACTTTGAATATTGTGCACAGCTCAAATGAACTACCTCTGTTTTCCCCGGTGTTTTTTTTTTTTTTTTTTTTTTGTGTGTGTGTTTTTGGTGTTTTGCTGAGGATTGACTGGTCACTATATGTCTTCAGTGTATTGAGTGAAGCAATTCAAAACATCTCCTTTTTTGTTCCTTGCAAGAAGGAAATAATTTGCATTTGCAGGTGAATTATCGCTTTAATATAATTTGAGTGAGATTAGCCTTTAATGAGCCAAGAGAATCAAACTATTCAGGGTTTTTAGGTTTCTGATTATATATTCTCACGTGTCTTAGAAAGCTGATCTAGCTTGCTAATAAAACTTGTATTGTACATTAGGAATTTTGTTGGCTCTGTGGTAAATTGCTTATTCTCTTCATAAGTCACTTTGGATAAAAGTGTCTGCTAAATGAATACATGTGAATGCTAATGTAGTGTTATCAAGCTTTGTTGTCAAGAAGGAAAATGCCAAGTTGTTTCTGTCCTTTTCTGTTGTATATGAACTCAAACCTCCACTGTAATTTAATTGCTTGATTCAGCTGAAACATTTATCTTCTAGGCTGTTTGCATAACTCTGTCTAGTGTGTTTGTGTGTGTCAGCACATGACAGTATGCAGTCTCATGTCACATGACTAACAGAGGCAGACAAAGGGAACACAGCTCATGACAATGGCTTCTGTGACAGCAGCACGTGTAGTATGCAGGGTTCATGTGGATTTGCGGTAGGAGTTTTATTCCTACTCTCAGTATGTGTGCATGCATGATGATAACTGATGATAAAAATATTTTGTGAAAATGGCATCTTTGACCATCAGTATGGCCTAGATGGTATTTTTGAAACAGTAATGCACATTTGAGGGAACTAACAATGGGTCTCCATTACTAATAGCTAATAAATAATAATACTAATAACTAATAAATAAATTACTAATACTAATAAATAATAATAATTTGTTTCCTTAAGTGCACAGAAAAGAGTTCACGTAACTCATTTGGAAAACCAATATACAACATACCAGTCTAACATGCTGAATTGCTGCTCAAGAAACATTTATTATTATTATCTTTTTTTTTATCATGCTGCTTCATGATTTTGTGGAAACAATATATCTTTTTTCAGATATTTTAATATCTGTTATATATTATATACTTTTTTAGATATTGAATATACAGTTCAAAAGAACAGCACTTATTTGAAATCTTATGGTAACATTATAAATGTCTTTTGAACAATTTAATACATCCTTTTAGTTTTTAAAATGATAAATATACTGTTTAATTGTAAAAATGCACCTGTTAGGGTTGGGGAATGGAAAATGTTCCTGTTTCAGATAGTGACGTGAACATTTGAGAGACTCAGTGAGTGTAAAGCTCATTACAGCAGCAGAACATGAGCTGTTAAGGTGAGTGATGTGTTGCCGTTAGGTAACCCTAGCAACACAACTCATCTTTTGAAAATTAAAAGGAGCTAAATTATGGTCATGAATCAGGAATGTCTGTGCACATGTGTGTAGTTCACACACACACACACACACACATATACACACTCACACACATCACATCACAGGAGTTAATATGTAATTTGTTATTTATGCATCTGGCTCTTTAATCGTAATGCCCCAAAGGAACACACACAACACATTAAACCAATGAGCTTAATTACATACACATTCAAACTGTGTCTCTAAACTCTTTATAATACATATATGACCTTACATGCATTAGACATGTAAGCTCACTGAATTATTCAGGTAATTTGGTGTGGTGTATTAGCACTTTTGTCTACAAGGTCAGTGCTTTTTCATAGTATTATAAACAGTTAGATAACAAATGTGGATGTCATGCACATGATTGCATTTCATCATGTACACTACTGTTCAAAAGTAAGAAGTAAGAAATTGTCCACCCAAAAATAAAAATTTGCTGATTATTTACTCACCCTCAATCCATTCAAGATGTAGTAGATGAGTTTGTTTCTTCATTGGAACAGGTTTGGAGAAATTTAACATTACATCACTTGCTCACCAGTGGATTCTCTGCAGTGAATGGGTGCCGTCACAATGAGAGCCGTCAGTTGTCTCATCACAGATCAAGCACTGTTTACAAGCAAAAACAGTCCAAAACATTTCTAAACAAATATATTGGTGAATGTGAAAGGATAACAGGGAATGGACTTATTCACTGGAGGAAGCATTATTTTGGATTATTTGGATGGACTGTTTTTTTGGCCAGAGTCAACAGTTGTTTCTTACAAACACGTACTGTAGCTTTTTCAATTCACAAGACGTTAATTGATGGACTGGATTTGTGTGGATTACTTGTGGATTATTGTGATGTTTTTATCAGCTGTTTGTACTCTCATTCTGACGGCACCCATTCACTACAGGAATCCATTGGTGAGCAAGTGATGTAATGCTATTTTTTTCTAATATGTTCTGATGAAGAAACAACCTCAGCTACATCTTGGATAGCATGAGGGAACATTTTCAGCAAATGGTAGTTTTTGGGTGAACTAATACTTTAGTACTTCTATTCCACAAAGATGCATTAAATTGATCAAATGTGACAGTAAAGACTTTTACATTATTGCAAAAAATTATATTTCAAATAAATGCTGTTCTTGACATTTTGTTTGTTTTGTTTGTTTTTGACGTTTTCTATCCTTGTTCTGTGCTTTTCCTGTCATTTCCATCCTTCTCGTCATGATCCCTCTCATCCATTTTCCCTGTTCTGTCACTTCTTCTCTCTCTCATGTATGGCTCTATCATGTTCCTGCATATTTCATACTGACATGCATATAAACCCCAAAACGGTGGGTTAGGCTCTTAAATAATATACAATAGACCTCTGCCTTAAAGCTGCCTCTTTTCCTGTGATAGCAGGGTTTATATAGAGGGAGTGTAGCTGTGAATATGACTTCTTTGGCCAGAATGGTTGCGGCCCCGCTCTGTGTGGGTCACTTAGTTTAGTGGTGTGGCAAAAATCGCCCTGCGGGCACTGACACTGCCCTACCCCAGATTCAGTGGTACGCAAAGTACAACACAGCCGGGCTCTGGGGGAAGGGAATTACATCTGTACGCTCCGGCATAACTTGCATTCATAGTGTTATGCACTAATGCTCTGTTGGAGATGAGTGTTCACTGACTAGCGATGTCAGTGTAGTAATTTATGTTTTGGGATGGCCCTTTCAGTGCCAGTTATCAGTTTTTTGCCCTGGATTTTCTGGGAGATTTTGAAAAGCAGATATTGGTTTGAAAAGAACCAAGAGAGGAGCAGTTTCAGGTTCACTGGGCAGCAAAATGTTTTTTTTTTTAAGAATTATTGGTTGTTTTTAACTGCAGGGGGCGCAGCTGAGGACATCAGTCGGGTTTGTGTTTTATAAATAAAAATCTCATTCATTTATGAATTTGTACTGTAGAAAATGAGATTTGGAATGATTCTGCCATATTTTCTGAAACCATATTTAGTGGTATATTCTTTTTAGTTCAATTTCATGAAAAAATGTGATATAAAGACTAGATAAAGTCCTAAGCCCCACCCATTTTCATGCAAATTGTCATTTTATAGCCTTATTCTATTTCTGTGATCAGGTTAAACAAACTGTAATGTATTTCTACACAAGTGTGGTCTTCCACTATCTTTGGCGCAAACATTTGGCGTGTCTCTGGAAGCTCCAGATGTTCAAATTGTTTCTTGGAAGCCAATGAGATTTAATTGCCTTTCATTTAATATCTGCTGCTGGTTTGTCCCTTCGCTTTTGGCATCAACATATTTCTCTCAAATTTCTTGACTAATGGCATCCCTTAAGATGATCAGTTTAAACCCAAGTTCTTCCATTTGCAATTATTTTTCAACATACAATTACGGATAAACAGTTTAATTGCTCTTCCTTGTGTTAATATACAAAATCCTTGAATTGTGAAATGAGGCTCTGGTTTTACACATTATATTGTTGATGTTTACTTTTCATAGAGTGAATTTTGTATTCTATGTCTACTTACTCATCTGTTTAGTATAATTATATAATAGAAGCGCAGCACATATCATAGAAGTTAGTCATCTCATCATGCCATTTGCATGTGTGTTAACAGTGATGTGTCCTGACAAGTATATGCTGTATATTGTGGAGTCCTGTCACAGTTAATTTCTCATATGTCGCCTAACTGACTCATAAAAATGAGTTAACAGTTCTGACTAACTAGGCAATAAGCTAGGCACAGGGTACTACATTAGCTATTAATCTATGATATTTTGGTGGAATTCTTGTAACAGGGCGAATGATGTGAGGCGTGTGGATCCATGTGCAAGCTTTTATTTAGAAACATAGTCAAACACAGGCAGGGTCAAACATCAGTAAACGGATATGTTGAGGGCAAGACACAAGAGTATTCCAAGAGCATGCGTGGGTCGTCGATCGGCGAACAATATCCAAAGGGCTTGACAAGAGGGGTAATCCGAGTACACAAGCAATAGTCCAGGCAGGGGCAAACAGAGTCCAAACGGCAAGACGATAGGGCAATCCAAAAATACAAAAGCAAGAATCAAAACACGGGTAAACAGGCTAGGCAAGACTAAGACCAAGAAACTAGGAGTGGCTCCATAAAGTGGCAAGCAGATGGAAGTCCATGGACCAGATTCATGACAGAACCCCCCCCCCCCCCCCCCCCCCCTTCCAGATGCTCTAAACATTACACAATCCAGGAGGGTGGTGGAGCGGAGGTGGAACAGGGGGAGGGACGGAGGGCCAGGTCCATGTAAAGGTGTAAGACCTTGGGACTGAGGCAGGACCAGCAAAACAGGGGACCATAATGGAGCCGGCAGAACGGGTGGAGCTGAGGACCACCACAGCAGAGCAGAGGGGTCCAAAGATCCCCACAGCGGAGCAGAAGACCACCAGAGCAGGACAGAAGGCCACCACGGCGGACCAGAAGACCACCACGGCGGAGCAGTAGACTACCACGGCAGAGCAGATGGAGCAGGCAGAAGACCCCCGGAGCCAGACAGAAGACCACCACGGCGGAGCAGACAGATCAGGAGCCCACCAGTGCGGAGCAGACAGGGTAGAAGACCTCCACGGCGGAGCAGATGGAGCAGGAGCCCACCAGTGCGGAGCAGACAGGGCAGAAGAGCACCACGACGGATCAGGAGAGCACCACAGCGAAACAGGAGAATACCACGGCGGATCAGGAAAGCACCACGACGGATCAGAAGAGTACCACGACGGATCAGGAGAGTACCACGATAGATCAGGAGAACACCACGGCGGAGCAGGCTGATCAGGAACCCACAGCAGAGATTGAAGTCTAGGGAGAACAGAGACAGACAACACAGACAGTGCACTCATGGTCTCAGGGACCGAGGCAGGGTAGGCTGACCGTTCAAAATCTGGTTCATTGACTGAAACTGGACAGAATGACAGTTCATAAACAGGATCACAGACTAGGATTGGTAAGGCAGACGGTTCAACAGACACACTTAGGGAAATAGAACAAACAGACAGTTTATGAATGGTCTCTATGGCAGTGACAGGGTTAACGTGAAAGACACGGGGTGCATTTATAGTCTCTGCGCTCAAGACAGGCAGGGTTAAGGGTTCAAAGGCGGGTTTTTGGGCTGTGACAGACAGGGCTGAAAGTTCTGTGTTAGTTTCATTGAAAGTGACTGAGCAGACAGACAGTTCAATGTTGGGTACATTGGTAAAGGCTGATTGGGTTGACAGTTCACAATTAGATTCATTAATTGAAACTGGACAGACAGATGGTTCAGAATCAGACACATTAGTTGAAACCAGATAAGCAGACAATTCAGAACAGGATGTATTTGCAGAGATAGGGTGAACTGACTGTTCAAAACCAAGAGCATTGACTGGAACTGGACTGACAAACAAATCATGGCCTGATACTGGGTAGGCAGATAGCACAACATCAGAATTGTCAATTGGATCAGAACAGACAGGTGATTCAACATCAGGCTCATTGCGGGAAACGAGACAGGCAGATAAATCAGAAACAGATTTTTGGGTTGATTCTGGATTGATTCTGGACTGACAATTCATAATCAGGTTCATTGGCTGTAACTGGACAGACAGACAGTTCGTTATTCCACTCACAGACTGAATACGGCAGAACAGACACTTTGAAACCAGACAAACTTGGCAAGACTAAACAGACAGATGATTTAGCATTAAGCTCACGGACTGAAACTGAACTGATAGACATTTCATTAACAAAATCTGAAACTGGATGGGCAGACCATTCAAACTCAGTCTCATTGGTCGAAACAGGACAGACATATGGCTCAAAACTAGACTTCTTGCCTGAAACAGGATAGGTGGACAGTTCATTAGCAGCTTCCATAGCCGTGACAGGGCAGGACGAGAGTTCACAGACGGCCTCCATAGCCATGACTGGACAGGACGAGAGTTCACAGATGGCCTCCATAGCCGTGACAGGACAGGACAAGAGCTGGTGAGTGGGTACCACTGACACCTCCGGAGGTTCTGCAGCGGCTGCCGCCACCTCTGGAGGTTCTATAGCAGTAAGCCTCTCCTCAACCGCGACACGACAGGCTGAGAGTACACTGCTGGGCCCTACCACCACACAAGGAGCTGAGGCGAGCACCGCCGCTCCGGGAGGTTCTGCAGCATGTGCCGCCACCTCTGGAGAAGCTGCAGTGGGTGCCATCGCCTCGGAGAACACAGCAGCATGCATCACTACCCCAAGAGGTTCTGCAGCTTCACCACCATCTCTAGAGACATTTCAGTGGGCGCCACCACCTCAGGCAGTTCGGTGGTGGTGTACGCAGCCCAAACGTAACAAAGCGATCCCCATCATGGGAAGCGCTTCATGCAAGGGAATAGGTTCAGGAGCAGGAGGGTTAGAGTGAGTGGTTTTGGGGATACCAGCTGTGCGTGCAGACACCAGCGGTGCATCCCTCACACTGGATACCAGACTGGGATATCGAAGGACTAACCTTGAATATCCGGATGTGATAGACGGGAAGTGACATGACTCTGGATGATCAGTTGTGACGTGACGTGACGCGATTCTGGATGATCAGCTGTGACGTGAAGTGCCTCTGGATGATCAGTTGTGACGTGACGTGACTCTGGAAGATCAGTTGAGACATGACAAGACTCTGGAAGATCAGTCGAGATGTGACGAGACTCCGGAAGATCAGCTGAGACGTGACGAGACTCTGGAAGATCAGCTGAGACATGACGAGACTCTGGAAGATCAGCTGAGACGTGACGAGACTCTGGAAGATCAGTTGAGACGTGACGAGACTCTTGAAGATCAGCTGAGACGAGACGAGACACTGGAAGATCAGCTGAGACGTGACGAGACTCTGGAAGATCAGATGAGACGTGACGAGACTCTGGAAGATCAGCTGAGACGTGATGAGACTCTGGAAGATCAGTTGAGACTTGACAGAGCATTGTTGTGGCCGCCATTTTGTGAGTGCGCCCCGGTGCGGCCGCCATTTCACGAGCAGGCTTAATCACCGGAGTAGCGATCAATATACTTGAATGTCTCTGAGCTTGTGGCTGACAAAATCTTGCGGCCGCCATTACCGGCCCAGATGTAATATCGTGTTCCTCCTCCGCGACACCCACAGTGAATAAAGAGCCAACAGTCATCAAAGCAAAGTCCAAAAACTGACAGAGTGATGAACGCAGACCCTCACGTCTAAGCCTAGACTTAAGAGATTGATTTATGCCATCACAGAAGAACTCTATCAAAATAATGTCTGGTAAATCTGAGTAGTGAGCAATGGCTAAAAATTCTTGAATACAGTTATCCAATGATCAAGTACCCTGTCTAAAGGCTAACAAAATCCTTGCCGTGTCCATACCTGGCCAATGTTCCTCGGAACAGCTGCTGGATCCTTGTGTGTCCGAGTATTCTGTAACAGGGCGAATGAGACGTGAGGCATGCGGATCCATGTGCGAGCTTTTATTTAGAAACATAGTCAAACACAGGCAGGGTCAAACTGTAAACAGATATGTTGAGGGCAAGACACAAGAGTATTCCAAGAGCATGCGTGGGTCGTCGATCGGTGAACAATATCCAAAGGGCTTGACAAGAGGGGTAATCCGAGTACACGAGCAATAGTCCAGGCAGGGGCAAACAGAGTCCAAACGGCAAGACAATAGAGCAATCCAAAAATACAAAAGCAAGAATCAAAACACGGGTAAACAGGCTAGGCAAGACTAAGACTAAGACTAAGAAACTAGGAGTGGTTCTGTAAAGTAGCTATCACCTATGACTGCGATAAATGCTAAACAATACTCGGCGACTTGAACAGGATATTAGTGAGTATTATATAGTGGGTGTAATAGCTTTCAGGTGAGCGAGAGATTGGTGACAGCTGTATGTACTGAGTGCAATGGATGATGGGAAATGCAGTCCGGAGTGACATGTAACAGGCTGTGTAGTGTGAGAGTCAATGTAACGAAAGAGTGACCTCTGGTGGCAAGCAGATCGAAGTCCATGGACCAGATTCATAACAATGCTAAACAATCTGCTATTATATATATATATATATATATATATATATATATATATATATAGTCGTCTTTTTTTTTACTTTATTTTATTTATATTTAATATTATGCCTAAAAATAAAAGTGGCGTTGGAATTATTTTATTTAAATGAACATGCATTAGCAGCATCACCTTATTCCACTGTTGAGACTTATGATTTTTCCATTTTTCCAAGTTATGAACTATGAATAATGGCAGAAGCAAATTGTTGTTTATCATAATGAGCTGTAATTTTGGATGTTGACTGTACAGTTTCGTTTAGTACATTATGTGTACTGTTGATGAAGAATAGCAATAATGCTTGCCAAAATTTCTTGGCTCTTTATTTTGTTGCAATAGTGCTAAATCACTTATCATTTTTTGTTGGGAAGTACAAAAGAGAAAATAAATATTAAAATATCAAAACACATCTAACTTATTCTGTCTTTAAACATCCCGAACATGCATCACATTATAATGATTTCCTCATAAGTAGAAATTGACTTGGAAGTCTGAGACTCAGGAGACTCAAAATAAAGGTTCTTCTTTGGTTCGATGTTGTACATTATAGGTTCAGCAAAAATCTTTTGTTATCCACCATTTTTCACTGTATAGGGAATATTGTCTAGGCAATATTGTTCTTAGGAATTCAAAAAGTTATTAATGTAAAAAATTCAAAAAATTTTGTAATAACAAGTTGTCTGTAATAAATGTTTCTTGAGCAGCAAATCTGCATTAGAATGATTTCTGAAGGATCATGTGACACTGAAGACTGGAGTAATGATACTGAAAATTCAGCTTTGCATCACAGGAATAAATTACATTTTAAAATATATTCAAATAGAAAACAACTATTTTAAATTGTAAGAAGATGTCACAATATTACTGTGTTTCTGAACAAATAAATGCAGCCTTGGTGGACACAAGAGACTTCTTTCAAAACCATTAAAAATTCTTGCAGAACCCAAAGGTTTGTATGCTATTGAATATTCGGCTGAACTCAGTCTTTATTAAATCTTACATTATCTATGTAGGAATATCTTATTGCTGTTGTTTTGTCTGTCTTCAGCAGTGGTTGAAGCAGTCATAGAAAGCCCTCAAGTGGTTGTTAGCAGCAGTCTCTCTCATATTAGTCACAGTCCTGCATTCTCTTTAGATCTGAACTATGAGTTCATCTGCTCCTGCCTAAGGGACGGTGCCATACACACGCTCTGAATGCCAGCATGTGGCTTGGCATTGTAAAGCCTGAATGGGTGAGATCCCCATTTTGAAATGATGCCATGGCTTGGATGGTGATCCTCACATCTGGAGATCATCTCTGAGCTTCCATCCAGTTCAAAACAACTAGTGTCAGAACAGTCCAGTCCAGTCCAGTATCTGCACATATACAGCCATATAGATGGGCATACAAAATTGTGAAAATTATCCAAACAAAAGCATTGCATTAATGTTCTCATATGGTCTTGTTTTTGTTGTTTTGTTTTTTTATTAAATGTATTTGACTTGTAGGTTAGATAGTAGTTGGTTTAATTAAACCAATACAGTTAATTGTGTCTGGTTGCATTGGCAAAAAACCCTGCACAACTGATTCAGAACAACTAAGTTTATTGTTTTCAGAGACAATAATGTCGATTTCATTGATTTTACAGTTATGCTTGAAAAAATGTTTCTCTCTGCTTTACTTGAGGGCTACTGTTGTATTACAGATTCCAGTCTGATGTATTTCATCATTTCATTGTGTTACACTCGACAATATTCATCTACATAACGCAGGAGTTGCTTCGTTGATGCAGCCGAGCAGCTGTGAAGGTGTATGTGTTTGTTTCAGGCTCTGTTTCTCTGAGCAGTAGATGGCCCATATATGTCACATCTGTTTCAGACTGGCCAAGAGCTCTCCAGAGACAACTGCTTGACTGCATGTTGGATATGTATCAATATATCTTTTCATAAATAGACTTGATTAAAAAAGAAAACTTTAACATGACCTCCATGATTTACACTAATTATGTGATTATTGCAGAGAGAAAGAGAAAGAGAGGGAACTGAAATTAGTACATGATGCAGACCAGAACTTGCATCACCCGCCGCAAGCATCTGGCTTCAATAGTTGTGTCCCAAATGATGTGATACTACACACAGTAAATACACACTACACACCCTGTACTCGGCCATATGTGTATGAAGTTTAAGCTCAATCAACAGTGTTAACCACAAATAATAACTGTGTATGTATGTATTTATTATTTGTATATTACTTGAGTTTTTAGGTGTCATTTTGTCAAGGCAACTTTACACAGAAAATATTTGTAAGTGTTGTTTTTTTTTCAGTAACACTTTAGTTTGAGGACCAATTCTCTCTGTTAACTAACAATTAAGTACAAATTTGCCTCAATAAACTCATAATTTGCTAGTTATTAATAGATAGTAAGGTAGTTGTTAAGGGATCTAAAATATGGTCGCGCAGAATAAGGCACCAGTATGTGCTTTATAAATAATGATAAACAGCTAATATGATATTAATATGAATGCTAATAGTAATAAGCAAGTTTTTTTTAGTGAGAATTGGTCCCTAAACTAGAATGTTACCTTTTTCTTCACATTAAAATCACATATTGCATATTCCTTATTTACTTCCATTGTAAGTGCCTCACTGTAAAACATAATTTTCTTGTTTTAAAGAAGGGACAAGTCAAAATTCATTTTTGTGGTAATCAATTTTTTCCCACAAATGCTGTCGAATCAGCTTAATCTAGAACAATCTTTTAAAGGTGTTTTTTTTTTTTTTTCAATAAACAAACATTTGTAATTTTTCCAAAAATTACTCAGGCTCTACATATAGAATAGAATAGTGAAGAATATTGACAAATATTATTACAATTTAAAACAACTGTTTTCCATGTTATTACATTTTAAAATGTAATTTATTCCTGTGATGCAAACCTGAATTTTCAGCATCATTACTCCAGTGTTCAGTGTCACATGATACTTCAGATATCATTCTAATATGCTGATTTGCCGCTCTTGAAAACCATTCAAAAGAACAGCATTTATTTGAAATAGAGACCTTTTGCAACATTATAAATGTTTTTACTGTCACCTTTGATCAATTTAGTACATCCTTGATTGTTTCCAAAAAATATTACTGACTCCAAACTTTTGAATGGTTGTGGATTTAAAATAAGAAACAACTATTGCAACATCTTGGGTTTTTATGTAGCTAGTAAAATGCGAACCCATCATGCACCATTGGCAGACTTGTAACTTTCATTATCCATAATATTGTTCAACTACTGTTAAGATATGAGCCATCCAGCTAATGTAATTGAGTCAGGTTTCAGTGCAAGCGAGGCAGTATTTGTTCTCTAGCTGAAAATCTGTGGAAATATTATTCAGTATGTAGAGGGGGAAAAAGAGAAAGAGAGAAACCGAGAGCTGTAATATTATATTAGGATTTGTTCTTTTCATAGCAGAAAAGCTGTTTGGTTTTCCACCATCCAATGAGATTACGCGCATCAAATAACCACTAGAGGTTTTACGGTCTCTCTCTTTGCCAACAATTCTTTTGTATCCCATCTCCATAACAACAGCCTGAGTGGCCGAGAGCAAGAGAGGACAGAGAGAGTGAGTTTCTAATATTCACCGCATGGAAAGGCGGAGCTGCGGAGAGCATGTGTGAGTGTGTGTGTGAGAGACGGAGATGCTCAGATGGTAGTGTGCCGGGGTGGAATCAGGGCGGTGTGATGACTTGAAGCACATCAGAGTAGATGAAGACGCAGGAGATCAGTTAACGCCACACATGGTGAGAAACCCACGCCTTTTACTTGATTTTGGCAGGGGACAGGTGTGAGAGAGAGAGAGAGAGAGAGAGAGTGTGTGTGTGTGTGTGTGTGTGTGTGCACGTGTGAGAGTGTGTGTGTGTTTGGCCAACCTCGATCTTCTGAGGGTTTTATGTAACAGGCTGCAAGACTAGAGATGATAAGATAGAGCTACATTAATGTCATACTATATGTTGCGCTCTGCATCGTATGCTGGACTTCTGAAAGGAGGAGACAAAGTCTTTGCATTGCATTTGCAATTTTGCATTTTTATTCATTTATTTATTTATTGTGCTTAAATAGCATTTTGAGTTCTGGTGTTGCATTTACATTACACTACGAACACCAAACCAACAATTTAATACTACAGTTTTTTTTTTTTTTTTTTTTTTTTTTTTTAAATTAGCTTGCTATTTTTTTTTTTTTTTATTAAAGTCTCAGAAATTTTATTACAAGTTTTTGAATACATTGCTTCAATATTATAATTGTAGTAATGCTGTGTTTTTGTTGTTAATATATAACTGTTAGTTAATATTATTAATGCACAGAAAGTTTTTACACAGAAATTGCTAGCAAATTTCACAAATAATTACAAAGAAATGGAAAATAACGTTAAATTAAACGTAATTTTTTAGAGTATAAATAATTTCTTGTGGAACATACTACAACAATCTTTGTTTTATTTCCAACTTAACGTACTATTTATTAAAACCACTTCAAAGTCTCAATCAGTTTTATGATGATAAGTTTTTAAATGTTACATTGCATAAATATTATAATTATATAGTTTTTTGTTACTACTACTAACTGTTTTTTGACTTATTATTAATAGGCACCTTCTTTTTGGATGATTAGTTAAGAGGCCAGTAAAAATTGACTCACAGATTATCATTTCAGGTTTATTTAGATTCAGATGTGACAAAAAGTGACTTTGTTTGAGTCTGTGAGTTGTTTATTCTGTTTACTCCATCCATTTCCACTAGTTTGACCCATTCAGACCTGATTTGTGTTATGGATTTGAACAGTGTAGGCAGGTGTCATATTGACAGAGTAATCAGTAATCTGCTTCTTCTCACATTACTTTTTGTTTGCATTTTGCCAGTAACTCTCAACCACATTCATGACATGTACAGTCCTTTGTTTTCTGTACAATGAACCCCAACATTCTTCAATTATCTTTCGTTTATTTGAGCTGTAAAGTTATTTAAATTGTCCTTGTGGTTATACTATTGCATTGTCATGCCTCAAGCTTATTTTATTTTGTTTATTTATTTTTGATAAACTGGGGGAAGAGTCAAAATATTTTTGGTGTAATGTTTTTTTTTTTTTTTTTTTAATTATTAGTTTGATGTGCCACAGATTATACAATTGAGCATCTCTAAGAAACTCTTGGCCAGCAGATGTGTATGTATGTATGTATGTATGTATGTATGTATGTATGTATATGTGTATATATATGTGTGTGTGTGTGTGTGTGTGTGTGTATACAGGTGCAACTCAAAAAATTAGAATATTGTGGAAAAACTTCCTTTTTTGTAACTTATTTCAAAAAGTGAAACTTTCATATATATTTTAATTCATTACATGTAAAGTAAAACATTTCAAGTTTTCTTGTTTTAATTTTGATGATTAGAGCTTACAGCTCATGAAAGTTAAAAATCCAGTATCTCAAAATATTAGAATATTTATATTTGAGTTTCATTAAATGACCATGCCTACAATATAAATTCCGGGTATCTCTTGTTCTTTGAAACCACAATAATGGGGAAGACTGCTGACTTGACAATGGGCCAGAAAACAATCATTGACACCCTTCACAAAGAGGGTAAGTCACAGAAGGTCATTACTGAAAGGGGTGGCTGTTCACAGAGTTCTATATCAAAGCATATTAAATGCAAAGTTGACTGGAAGGAAGAAATCGGGTAGGAAAAGATGCACAAGCGACATGGATGACCGCAAACTTGAGAATACTGTCAAGCAAGCCGAATCAAACACTTGGGAGAGCTTCACAAGGAGTGGACTGAAGCTGGAGTCAGTGCATCAAGAGTCACCACGCTCAGACTTCAGGAAAAGGGCTACCAAGCCACTTCTGAAACAGAAACAACGTCAGAAGCATCTTACCTGGGCTAAGGAGAAAAAGAACTGGACTGTTGCTCAGTGGTCCAAAGTCCTCTTTTCAGATAAAAGTAAATTTTGCATTTCATTTGGAAATCAAGGTCTGGGGTCTGGAGGAAGACTGGAGAGGCACAGAATCCAAGCTGCTTGAAGTCCAGTTTGAAGTTTCCACAGTCTGTGATGATTTTGGGTGCCGTGATATCTGCTGGTGTTTGTCCATTGTGTTTTATCAAGTCAATGCAGCCGTCTACCAGGAGATTTTGGAGAACTTTATGCTTCCATCTGCTGACAAGGTTTATGGAGATGCTGATTTCCTTTTCCAGCAGGACTTTAGCACCTGCCCACAGTGCCAAAACCACTTCCAAGTGGTTCACTGACTATGATATTACTGTGCTTGATTGGCCAGCCAACATGCCTGACCCGAACCCCATATAGAATCTATGAGATATTTTCAAGAGAAAGATGAGAAACAGTCGATCCAACAATCCAGATGAGCTGAAGGCTCAATAGTGCCTCAGCAGTGCCACAGGCTGATCGCTTCCATGCCACACCTCACTGATGCTGGAATTTTTGTGCTAAAGGAGACCCGACCCAGTATTGAGTGCATAAATAAACATACTTTAAAGAACTTGAACTTTTCTGTTTTGCAAATCCTTTTTTTTTTTTGATTGATCTTAGGAAATATTGTAATATTTTGAGATACTGGATTTTTGACTTTGATGAGTTGTAAGCTCTAATCATCAAAATTAAAACAAAAAAAACTTTTGAAATGTTTTACATTACATGTAATGAATCTAAAATATAAATGAAAGTTTAACTTTTTGAAATAAGTAACAAAAAATGAAGTTTTGACACAATATTCAAATTTTTTGAGATGCACCTGTATATACAGTGGGTACGGAAAGTATTCAGACCCCCTTAAATTTTTCACTCTTTGTTATATTGCAGCCATTTGCTAAAATCATTTAAGTTCATTTTTTTTCCTCATTAATGTACACACAGCACCCCATATTGACAGAAAAACACAGAATTGTTGACATTTTTGCAGATTTATTAAAAAAGAAAAACTTAAATATCACATGGTCCTAAGTATTCAGAACCTTTGCTCAGTATTTAGTAGAAGCACCCTTTTGATCTAATACAGCCATGAGTCTTTTTGGGAAAGATGCAACAAGTTTTTCACACCTGGATTTGGGGATCCTCTGCCATTCCTCCTTGCAGATCCTCTCCAGTTCTGTCAGGTTGGATGGTAAACGTTGGTGGACAGCCATTTTTAGGTCTCTCCAGAGATGCTCAGTTGGGTTTAAGTCAGGGCTCTGGCTGGGCCATTCAATTCCTTCGTTATTTTAGCTGTGTGCTTAGGGTCATTGTCTTGTTGGAAAGTAAACCTTCGGCCCAGTCTGAGGTCCTGAGCACTCTGGAGAAGGTTTTCGTCCAGGATATCCCTGTACTTGGCCGCATTCATCTTTCCCTCGATTGCAACCAGTCGTCCTGTCCCTGCAGCTGAAAAACACCCCCACAGCATGATGCTGCCACCACCATGCTTCACTGTTGGGACTGTATTGGACAGGTGATGAGCAGTGCCTGGTTTTCTCCACACATACCGCTTAGAATTAAGGCCAAAAAGTTCTATCTTGGTCTCATCAGACCAGAGAATCTTATTTCTCACCATCTTGGAGTCCTTCAGGTGTTTTTTTAGCAAACTCCATGCGGGCTTTCATGTGTCTTGCACTGAGGAGAGGCTTCCGTCGGGCCACTCTGCCATAAAGCCCTGACTGGTGGAGGGCTGCAGTGATGGCTGACTTTCTACAACTTTCTCCCATCTCCCGACTGCATCTCTGGAGCTCAGCCACAGTGATCTTTGGGTTCTTCTTTACCTCTCTCACCAAGGCTCTTCTCCCCCGATAGCTCAGTTTGGCCGGACGGCCAGCTCTAGGAAGGGTTCTGGTCGTCCCAAACGTCTTCCATTTAAGGATTATGGAGGCCACTGTGCTCTTAGGAACCTTAAGTGCAGCAGAAATTTTTTTGTTACCTTGGCCAGATCTGTGCCTTGCCACAATTCTGTCTCTGAGCTCTTCAGGCAGTTCTTTTGACCTCATGATTCTCATTTGCTCTGACATGCACTGTGAGCTGTAAGGTCTTATATAGACAGGTGTGTGGCTTTCCTAATCAAGTCCAGTCAGTATCAGCTGATTGGCATGTCACCATATTCAAATTTGTTGAGATAGTGAATTGGTGGGTTTTTGTTAAATGTGAGCCAAAATCATCACAATTAAAAGAACCAAAGACTTAAACTACTTCAGTCTGTGTGCATTGAATTTATTTAATACTCGAGTTTCACAATTTGAGTTGAATTACTGAAATAAATGAACTTTTCCACGACATTCTAATTTATTGAGATGCACCTGTATATAAAATTATTTAATTTACAAGTGTCATGTTTGTGATTTTTTTTTTTTTTTTTTTTTGTTCATGTAAGCTATAGCTTCTGTCCTTTAAATCAAAAATATACGCATGATTTTATGACATCAATTACTGCTTGATTTAATCAGAAACACAGTCTAAAATGTTATTTGTGTATTTTACTTTCATTTTATTAAGTAGGCCAACAGCGGCCCCTACGGAATTAAAACTCCTTACCGAACGGGCATTAGGACCCGGGGGAGGCTGCTGCTACTGCCACTATTACTGCTTACTATATTCTCTTATCGGCAAGACATATCGGCATCATCTTTCATATCGGGCCGATGCTGATAGCATATGTACATTTAAAGCCATTATCGGCCGATTCCGATATCGGTCCAATAATATCGTGCATCTGTTATATATATATATATATATATATATATATTAGGGGTGTCAACGTTAACGCGTTAACGCATGCGATTAATCAAAAAAATTTAACGCGTTAATATTTTTTTAACGCAAATTAATCATTTGATAATGTTTGACCCCAACTTCTTCCCGTCATCGCAGCGCAGAAGGTTATCTATCATTGTGTGATGAAGGTACAGTGAACCAGTGTTGCCAGGGCAGCGGCACAGTCGGCCGTGTGCTATTTTGAAAATACAGTTGCGGGAAATATAACAGAGCCGTGGGTTTTTGGGCTAACGTTACTTTTATAATGTACAGCGGCCGCCCAAAGTGTATATAGACAAATAAAAATGAAAATAGATCCTTTTACGAATGTGTGTTATACTTGGAATGTATCCCTGGCAACTTAAGAACAGAGAGGCGGTTGTAACATCACAAACAACGTGAGTTTCAGTCAGAGCACATGTTAAGGCTTTTACACAGCAGAAATAAACATGACAACAGCCACTATAGATTATATAAGATAATAAACACACGATTACGATAGGATATGGTTTGTATGTGATTTTCTTGAGATGAATGTGTACATCTATGCTAATTTGTGCAGTGATATAAAAGGCTATAAATAACATATTTTAACAACAGTAAACGACCAAATTCTACATGTGATCGCAAAAGGAAGTTATTACAAACACTCGATGTTGGTTTGAAGTGAGTTCTGAGTAAAAGTGTACTATTCATCTCATAAATTGTCTAATGAAGCATGATGCTAATATTAGCTCTAATGCACCTGCAGAACAGGTCCAATTCTTCTTCATAATGCATTTTGTTATAATACTTCACGTAAGGTCCCAAGAAAATGTTTTGTTGTATTTATTCAGAAATATTTTTGATAATAGTTGGGTAAATGTAAACTGGGATTGAAGCGATGTGGCTTGGTAAACGTTTTATTGCCAGTTTAAAGGCTGTTAATGGCTGAATAAAAACAGAAGAATAATGATAAAAGAATAATAAGGATTCTGTCTCATACCTGGCGGAGATGTGAAAGGTTCTGTTTCCTTAAACTAGTTTGTCATGTATTTCATTTCAACACATTTACAGGTAAATCCTAGTATTTTAAATGTGCGATTAATCGTGATTAATCACAGCCCATGACTGTGATTAACGCGATTAAATTTTTTAATCGATTGACAGCACTAATATATATATATATATATATATATATATATATATATATATATATATATATATATATATATATATATATATATATACAGTGATGTGAAAAAGTTTTTGCCCCCTTCCCGTTTTTTTTTTTTTTTTTTTTTTTTTTTTTGTATTTACTCGGGTTATCTTTATTACACAAAGATAACCCGAGTAAATACAAAATGCAGTTTTGAAATAATGATTTCATTTATTAAGGGTAAAAAGCTGTCCAAACCTGCCTGGCACTACGTGAAAAAGTAATTGCCCCCTAAATCTGAAAACTGGTTTTGCCACCCTTTGCAGCAACAACTGCAATCATGCATTTGCGATAACTGGCAATGAGTCTTTCACATCGCTGTGGAGGAATTTTGCCCCACTCTTTTTTGCAGAATTGTTTTCAGTGTTGGGCAGTAGCGTCAAGTAGTGACGCTAGTAGTTTAACTACATTTCTCAGTAGCGTGGTGGTAGCGTCGCTGTTTTCTGAATCAAATAGCTTTTCAGTAGCGAAGCTCTATTTTTGATCAAGTAGCGCGGTAGCGTCAACAAAAGCTAACGTTACATTTTCCAAAGCATTTCTGAAAGTCAAGCTCAAATCAGAAATATAACTTGGTACACATCACTGATACTGGATCAGTAAGTGACGCCACCGCCACTAAAGCTTGTAACGCCATTGGCTCCTCAACCTGTCAAATCAAACCTCATTATTCCTCCCGCCTCTCTCGTCAATGAAGTGCGGCGCGCAGTTTAGAGCTTCTCAGTTTGTCTGCATTCTGAAGGTAAATAAAGAACTGTTGATTGAATAAGTACAGCGTTTTCTTTACTGTATATTTATAAATGTAAATTTTTTTTTTTTTTGTATGTGAGGAGTGGATGTTAATGTTTTTTTTTTTTTTGTATTTGAAGAGTGGAGAAGAGTGTCTTAGTCTAGCATTTTGTTGTCAAGTCACAGCCAAATAGCTCGTGCGAAGCGCTGAATCTTTTATGATGCTTTGGCCAAATAACAGAAAAAACTGAGCGCCCACATAGCGACAGAAAACTGTCGACCTGCAAGTTCATGAAAATGTAAATGCGATGCCCGTACTGCCTTTGATGTGGCGGTAATGATGGGGGAAAAAAATGCTGGTCAAAAGCTTGAACTTGATTTTGGTGAAATGTTAATAATATGACACATGTAACGACACAAATAGCCAGGCCTAAACATCTACATGGTAACACTATACAATAAGTTTTTCTCAGTCACTTTGGTGCATTTCTCGAATCACCCTTAATATTTGCAAAGTATGTGCATTTCTCAAAACAATTTGTACAAACAGCACCACACAATGGATTACCTGCAAAAGCCTGAAACCTATTCAAAATCTTTAGTTCATCTCTCAAAAGTATTTATGTCAATGAACATATCAGACAGTGCCATCAGAATGAAAAGTCCTTGTGTCATTGTTCACAAACAAGATAGTCAAAATGCTTAGTCATGTTGTCAATATAGGCCTAACAGTGCAAACTGTTCGTATTACCTGATATAAACTATGGCAACAGTTTGGATGACAGTTACTGTATTGAAATGCAGAAGGTTGCACTTCTTATGTTTGCCAAATCCATTTCAAAAGTATAATTTACATATTACTGTATGTGGGGATATTGATTGAAAGAGACTGGATAGGATTCACAGTTACACTTTTACTAGTGATCTGACCAAAAAAACAAACACACACAAAAAAACATTACAACGTCATTGTGATATAGAAAAGAAAAATAAATATGGGCACAAAGACAAACACAGGCAGAGCTTTGCTTTTGCATGTAGCATTGTATGGAGGAATTTCAGAGAACTGATTTGTCATTGATCTACATTCTCTTCATTAGTGAAAGTTAAGATTCACCTGCACAATCCATGGCATATTTACAAAAAGACTAATAGAAATGTTTAGAAAATATGCTTGACAGTTTATGACTACTAGATCAACCATTTTGCATTTAATGAATTATGCAATGAACTAATGACAAGATGTTTTGAGGGGTAAGACAATTGCACAGAGAACTATATAATACATTTTGAGCAATATAACATTAGCAACTGATAATGTAGGAAAACGCAGACAAATGTACATAATCAGTTGCATGAATGTACCAAAGCAATTGCAACTTGTTCAAAAGAATGAGAAACTGCTTTTATGATGTGCACAAGTGACTAGATGATGTGAAGCTTGAACAAGTTGTTTTGAGAATTTCATTTCTGATCTGAGAAATGCACCAAAGCAACTGAGAAAAACTGTAATCGTGCATTAGTACATGTTGAAATTAACATTAATAAATGCTGCAGAAGAATTGTTCATTCTTAGTTCATGTTAACTAGTTAACTAATGTTAACTAATGAACCTTATTGTGAAGTGTTGCCATTTATATAAATGTATCTGTGTACAATAGAGCCACAATACCAATGACCAATAGTAGGTTTCTGGCCGACAGGAAAAAATTATTTTACCTATGTCACAATATGAGGTAAATCCGGCCCTGTACATGATAGTGATTTTTGTTGCCAAATTGGTTTGGAACAGTTGTTGAATAAACAATTAAACTGAATGCCTGTCTATCTATCTTGACTGACAGTTTTATTGATCACTGTGAGAGCATTGACTTGGTATGATGTTGGTTCAATATAAAAATGATTAAAAACAAAAAATAGCTTAGATGTAGTAAACTACTTTTGCCATGTTGCTGTAGCTTAGCTTGCTACATTTCCCAGGGCTGTAGCTTTAGTGTAGTGAAGCTTAAATTAATGAGGAGTAACTGTTAGCTTAGCTCACTACATTTTCCAAGTAGCTTGCGCAACACTGATTGTTTTAATTCAGCCACATTGGAGGGTTTTCAAGCATGAATGGACTGTTGAAGGTCATGCCACAGCATCTCAATTGGATTTAAATCCGGACTTTGATTTGGCCATTCCAAAACCTTAATTTTGTTTTTCTTGAGCCATTCAGAGGTGGACTTTGGGATCATTCAGCTGGTGTGTTTGGGATCATTGTCCTGCTGTATAACCCAAGTGCGCTTGAGCTTGAGGTCACAAGCTGATGGCCGGACATTCTCCTTCAGGATTTTCTGATAGAGTGCAGAATTCATGGTTCCATCAATTATGGCAAGTCATCCAGGCCCTGAAGCTGCAAAGCAGCCTCAGACCATCACACTAACACCACCATGTTTGACTGTTGGTATGATGTTCTTTTTATGAAATGCTGTGTTGGTTTTACGCCAGATGTAACGGGACACGCACCTTCCAAAATGTTCACCTTTTGTCTCATCAGTCTACAGAATATTTGCCCAAAAGCCTTGGGGATAATCAAGATATTTTTGGCAAATGTGAGACGAGCCTTTGTGTTATTTTTGGTCAGCAGTGGCTTTTGCCTTGGAACTCTCCCATGGATGCCGTTTTTGCCCAGTCTCTTTCTTAATGTTGAATCATGAACACTGACCTTAATTGAGGCAAGTGAGGCCTGCAGTTCTTTAGATGTTGTTCTGAGTTCTTTTATGACCTCCTGGATGAGTCATTGTTGCACTCTTGGAGTAATTTTGGTAGGCCGGCCACTCCTGGGAAGGTTCACCACTGTTCCAAGTTTTCTCCATTGGTGGATAATGGCTTTGACCGTGGTTTGCTGGAGTCCCAAAGCCTTAGAAATGGCTTTATAACCCTTTCCAGACTGATACATGTCAACTATTTTGTTTTTCATCTGTTCTTGAATTTCTTTAGATTGTGGCATGATGTGTTGCTCTTTAAGCATGCTTCACTTTGTCAGACAGGTTCTATTTAAGTGATTTCTTTATTCAACAGGTCTGGCAGTAATCAGGCTTGGGTTTGGTTAGTGAAATTTAACTCAGCTTTGTAAAATAATGTGGTTAATCACAGATCTTTCATGATTTAACAGGAGGGGGAAATTAATTTTTCACGTAGGGTCAGGTAGGTTTGGACAGCTTTTTTCCCTTAATAAATGAAATCATCATTTAAAAACTGCATTTTGTATTTACTTGCATTATCTTTGTGTAATATTAAAATTTGTTTGATGATCTGAATCTTTTAAGTGTGACAAATATGCAAAAAAAAAAAAAAACAGAAAGGGGGCAAAAACCTTTTCACGGCACTGTGTGTGTGTGTATGTATATATATATATATATGTGTGTGTGTGTGTATGTATGTATATGTATGTGTATATATATGTATATGTAGTTTTCATTCTTAAATGATAATGGTTTGTGTGACAGGTCATGAAAAGATACTGTGAAGTTTTTGGGTGAAAGAAACCAGCTGTAGCTTGCATTTGATTTTCTCTTCAAAGTAGACTCTTGTGAAAATGTTGTTCAGTGCTTTTTGAAATCATATGTTATATGATATTAAACAACGAATTGTGGATCAGGATTGCAGCATCAACATTAGATTTTATAATGTATTTATTAAGGCTTTCGTCTGTGTATCTCCGAAAAGCTAAAATTAAGTCCTTTCTGTGGAATTTTATTCCATCTCTGTTTCTTCCGCTTGGGAAAACTCGCCTGTTTTTGCTTTTATCCTTCTTTTGCATTATTCAACTTGCCTCACATCTCTCTCCGTCTATCTTTCTCTCGTTTTTCTCATTCCCTCAGGCTAACTTGAAGAAGTTTATGGAATATGTTCAGCAAAGGAACATTGAGAAGGTATCAAAGTTTCTGGAGAAAGGGCTCGACCCAAACTTCCACGACCCAGAGACCGGAGGTAAGCGACACCACCTTTCCCAAAATAAATTCCCTAATATCTTCCAAATACCCAACTCTCTGTGTGTGTGTGTGTGTGTGTGTGTGTGTGCGTGTGTGTGTGTGTGTGTGTGTGTGTGCGCGTACGTACATGTTGACTTTGCTCGGTACTGTTAAACGGTACTGTTAAATTGGTGCCATGACCCGATCTCTCAGCGTTTATCTCTTGGCTCTGGGTCAGTCAACAGCAGCTGAATTTGAACTGAAGCACTCTTGCATGCTGTACGGTAATAGTGGGTATCCATTTGAACCATATTTGTGTGGTTGTTCGGTTTGATGATCTTTTTGGCCCACTTAAAAGATCTTAATAATGTTGTTAAAAATGTGGAAAGGTTGGTTTCAAATAATTTATTATTTATGTGTACGGTTTGTAGTTTTAGAATTTTTTTCCCTAATGCTGCTTCCTTTATCATCATAGCATGCATTAAAAAAAATGATTTTTGGTTTTGTTTGAAATGAGAAGTGACGATAAATAATAATAAAAAAAACATATTTATTATTAGTAGTAGTAATGTATTTTAGATTTTTACGTCAAGAGTATTTTTGTTAGAGTTTTGCTGAATTTTAATTCATTAGTCATCAATTTATTTTATTTTAGGTTAATTCACTGCTAGCTAACTTGTATTAACATATTTTATCTTAATTCAACTTCTCAAAAAATGTCATTGGCATCACATACCATGTCAAAAATGCAACTCATCGCACATTATTTTGCAAAATCCACTTGAAGGTTGATCAAAACCATGATCAGATCATGATCAGATTTTTCATACGTGTTAAAGGTTTTAACATAAATAAAAAATATAGTTTAAAGTCATTTCATTGTTCTAGTAGTTAAAAGTGACCTTAATCAAAGAATCCCCTATTTACATGTATTCAGGAATCATTTTCAGTCAATAATTTTGTTTTTTACTGAATAATTCAGTGAACAGTTGAATGAATCACTCAATAATGACTCACTCATTAAGTGACTTACCACCACCTATTGGCGGGGTTAGTATGTTTAAAAGGATGTTGTTTGTATATATTTGTATGAGAAAGTATGTATTTTCTATGTTGTTATGTGTTGCTATGTTGTTTCTATGTGTCTTTGCCGTATCATGATATGCAACTGCATTCATCTTGTTTCATTTTGTTTTTGGACTGGGCAAATGTTTACTGTCCAACTTAATTGATTATTTGTGCTGACTGTTTGTGACTATGTGAAATGACTGTCCATTGTTTTCCTGCTTTGGTAAAGCGTCCTTGAGCCTGGGAAAGGCGCTATAGAAATTAAACTTATTATTATTATTATTATTATTATTATGTATCCTCCCCCCAACATTTCTTATTTGTATATTCAAAATTGCATTTAAAACATTAATCTCATAACATTATTTATTGCAGTTGTAATTGTGCAATGTAAATGAATTAGTTTGATAACAGCCTAGTGTAAATTTAATCTATTGATCAATTGTAAGAATTTGACATGAAATATGATGCATACATTTAATAAGGTTTAAAAAATGGCCTAAATAACATCCTGAGGTTAATATAAAAATATGCAGATAAATGTAAAAGCTAATAGAACACAGATAAAATATTGCATCAGAATGAATTGTTTACATTACTATTACAATCTCATTACAACCTCGATCTTGCGGTGCTTTTGTGGGGATATTTTGTATGGGATATTGTCTGCTGATGTGAAACATTTGCTGTACATCATAATAATAAATATATATATATATATATATATATATATATATATATAATATTTTACATTAGAAAAATTTAATATTACATTATACGTACGTAAAATAATGTGATTTCCACCAGAGGTTTGGTCTTAAATTTCATATAAGGTGGCATTAAAAAGGTCTTAAAAAGTCTTAAATTTAACTTGTTCATATCTGTAGACACCCTGTCCCAGTGCATGCTGGGAAGATAAGATTACCTTCTATGCAAATTCCCTCATACTTATTCAGATTTATTCATGCGTTTGTTTGGAACTGGTTAGAACTGACCTCTGGCCACGGTGATGGACAGGAATTGAAGAGTTTGTGTTTGTATACACACATGTAATTGTTACAGATAGAGCAGCCGCAACCTCCAGGTTGTGCAGCATCTCACAGTCAGTGTTAAACTGTCTGGAGACAGAAGCTAAACAATTTGATCACAATCCATGTATCCTTAACATTTGAAAGAAAGAAAGAGACCGGAAGAGAAAGATGGAATCAAAATACAATAGGCTTAAAAAGACACTTCATGCAAATATGAAAATTATGTTGTCTTATTGTTTCAAACCTGTGATTTTATTTATTTTGTGGAACATAAAATGAGATTTTTTGCAAACTTTTTTTGGTGCTCCAAAAGCACCTTTAAAAAAAAAAAAAAACTTGACAGTCCCTGTAGTTGCTGTTTAAAAAAGAGCGTGAACATTCTTCAAAACATCTACTGTATTTCATGGAAGAAAGCAAGTCTTTTGTTAAAGCATTCCTATAAAACGAATCAGAAATGCACCAAAAATGTCAACTGTTGTTTCTCTGTGCTCAGAATGTCCATTGACAATGGCGTCACAGCTGGAAGGTTGTGCAGAGCTCATAAAGGTTCTGAAGAATGGAGGAGCTCACCTGGATTTCAGGACCAGAGACGGCATAACTGCCCTTCACAAAGCAGTCCGCACCAAGAACCACACGGCACTTATTGTGAGTAGCGCACACACTCGTCCTGCTGACAATAGGAGGGAACATGGGGTTCTCATATATACTTGAAAGAGACATCAGAAGTGTGTGTGTCTGTCCAGACATGAGTCATAGAGTGGCACAAAGATGAAAAGCGTTCATTGACACCAGGCTTTATAAAAGCTTGCTGTGTTTTCTAATGATCAGAGCAGATATTTTGCTGGAGCAGAGGACTCGTACACATCTGATGTGTCATCTGAAGTTCAACTGAAAGAGGCATATCAGTGTTGTTTTTATATGTCAGTGACGTATTGATCACAACATTAAGGACAGAGAGAGGCTACCAGGGTTGTTGTCACAATGTGGTATCTCAGTAACTATAACATTTTAATTAAATCAGCATTGTTTTTATGTTGGTTTTCGAAAACCTAATTCATAATAGGGGTGGGACAATAAATCGGTGTGCCGATTTATCGCAATATTTCTGGCTGCGAGACGTTATCGATACTCTGGCACCAAGTATCAATATTTTTTTTAAACATACAAAAGATCTAAATTCATACCTACACTGTGGCTGTTTACCACTTTGGCTTACCGGAGCGGCAGTAACGTAACCTCCAGACTTCTTGTGGTGGCGCTTCCCAGATTGCGAATGGTCAGATGAACAGAAATTGTAATTCACAGTGAAGAGTGTAATGGCAGACCAACAACAAATCAGAGATGCACCGGCGTCTTATGTTTATGGAGATGAGAACTAAAAACTGCCCCGGAACAGCTGTCAGCGTGGACTATAGGCACCGATCAAGTTATTATTGCAGAGCGCATATTTTAGTCCGTGAGTAGCCTAACCTACAGTAGCCTCTCAGGTCGGATCGCAGGTGGATTTCCCTCACATATGAGTGAAAGAGAGCGCTCTCTCTTTAGATATTACAAGTGCACGTTATGCAGTGTGGGCACTGACCAGCAGAAAGATAAATATGCACCTATGGCATGGATGAGGAAACAAAACCTTGTCAGAGCCGTAATGCGGTGCAGAAGTGTGCAGTGTGTGTGCTTGCCCCGCATCTACATTTGAAATAACGAGCTTCAGCGTGCAAAAGATGTGATGCGAATATGTCATGTACAGGGCTCCATTTTTATGATGATAGGAGAGGAAAGGTTGAGAAAGCACTCCAGGTCAATTTTGAAATGTACTAGGTTTATATATATAGCCTATATAAAGTTGATAAGCAATTAAATGTGTTAGTTTACACAAAAAAAAGTGTAAGCTTTTAATAAGTTCAAGAATAAAATGATTAATTTACTTAACATGTTAAATTTGATTTACAGAACCATTTTCTATCAATTTGGACTTGAATAAAGAGAGAAAACTTGCACTTAACCTTTTCACAGGCATTTTGTTTTCATAGTTAGAAATATTGTGATGTATCGTTATAGGATTGTCTAGCAATATATCGATTATCGCAGAATTGCTGTATTCGTGATATTATCGTATTGTATCGCGATATATCGCATGTATCGTGATTCGTAACGTATCGTGAGGTACCCTTGCGATTCCCACCCCTAATTCATAACCCTGTTTTTACTGTCACGCTATAACGTCAGTGCAATTTATTAATTACACTATTTGTTGGCCAATTCAAATTAATAAATACATTTTATATATATATATATATACACACAGACACAACAGTTCTTTCTGGTTCTTTAATATGATTGGCTGATATTGGAATTACAACCAATTAAGTTTTTTTTAGACGAGAATGTACTTGTTTAAACTTCAGATATGCAGTTATGCTTCAAATTGATGACCAAATCACAGCCGTGCCGATATACAGCCATATCGCACTGCTACTCGTGTGATATTGCTCATATATACACAGTACACACACACACATATACAGTCAAACCAAAATTTATTCAGGCACCTTCAACATTTCTCACTTTATCACAGTATATTCGCTATAGTTTAGAAAATGGTAATGAAATATGACAAGATTTCAGAGTTAAACTGTGTCAGAACAAATTCATTCTTGATAATGTCAGATAACTTTGATAGAAAGGTATGTAATGAATTAGGTTGAATAGCTTTTAGCTGTTAAATTTAAGTACACAATTAGATAATACCACTTTAGGTCAACCAATTACTAAGCAATGCTTAATTTTGTTCAGTCTGTGGTGTTAAAAGTTTGCATTAGCAATTAAACAAAAAACACTTAAGTGTAACATCGTCAGGTCAAAGTGTCTGAATAATTTTTGGTTCCAAATTTTTTATCAATTTTACTGGTAGTCCACTGTATGAAGAATTTTTGGGTATAATATGTCACAGTTTACTTTATTTGGTAACCTCACCTACATAAATGAACTATAGTGTCCTGCACCCACTAGTAAAAAAAATATCAAAAATTATATCTGGTGTCTGAATAACTTTTGGTTTGACTATATATGTGTGTGTGTGTGTGTGTGTGTGTGTGTGTGTGTGTGTACTGGTATATATGGTTTACAAGGACAAATGTGTATAATGACATGGGTACTACAACGTAAACATGGCTTATGAGGACACTTCCTGTGTCCCCGTAAAACAAAAGGCTTAAAAAACATACTAAACGGTGTTTTATGAAATTCAAAAATTGCCAGTAGTTTCCTGTAAGGGGTAGGTTTAGGTGTAGGGCGTTAGAAAATACGGTTTGTACAGTATAAAAACCATTACGCCTATGGAGAGTCCCCGTAAACCACAAATTCAAGTATGTGTGTGTGTGAGTGAGTGTTAAATAAAAATTAAACATTTTTTTTCCTCTCTCAAATGTGTACAGATACAAAAATTGACTGTAAATCACAAACCTGCCCTGAGATAATGAGATATATTCACTGGAGTAAAACTTGTGACAACTAGCCCCAGTCTCCCAATCCCAACTGTTTAAGTCAGTTCGTCAGCCTTCATTATTTTCCTCCAGGTCTGTGTTTTCTCTGCATATATATGTCAGACGTGCAGATGGGGTTTAGCTTGATGTCAGACCTCACCCTTTTCCACACTGTTCCTCTTATTCATTATACAGTACCTTTTGAATGTGAACTCATGAAACGAGTCTTGAATGACTTGTCACGGCTAATAAATCGGCTTGGCCGTTGCAGTCTAGTCTCAGTCTCAGATAGCACACCCACAGTCCATTCACTGATCGCCTAATGCATATTGCATTACAGAACTGGTAGGAGCTAGCAGAAAATCTGCAAGGATAAGCTGCAAAGTGCTCCAGACTTAATGCCGAGAGTCAAAAGTCTTGCTCGACTGGTAAGGTTGTAGGTTCAATCCCCACAAGAGGCGATCCTTGAACTTTCGCCACCATGCCCTTGAGCAAGACTTATAAAGATATGCCATATGCATTTTTTTTATGGAATAACATGCAGAAAATGTCCTAATACTTGACAGATATCACTGAAAAAGTCTCAGTGACAGCCTAAGGCTCTGTGAAAAGCTAAAAAGAATCTGACTGTGGGGCGCTGCAGCCAAACTTTGAAGCAATCTTGGCCTGTCAGTTTTCAGCATCGGGTTTGCTGACTTGTTTATTAAGGGCAGTGTTTTGGAGAAAAGAGGCAGGCTAATTGATTGGTGTAATTGATAGAAGCGAACATGACTTGTGTGTGCAGACGCTGCTGGATCTGGGCGCCTCTCCGGATTACAAGGACAGCCGTGGCCTGACTCCTCTGTATCACAGCTCTATGGTGGGGGGCGACCCATACTGCTGCGAGCTCCTGCTGCATGATCACGCTCAGGTGGGCTGCATGGATGAGAACGGCTGGCAGGAGATTCACCAGGTAACACACTTTTTAACATGTTCATGTTCTCAAAGGTTAATGAATCAAATGCCAAATTTATACTGCAAAGGTGGCATTTACACAAACTGTGTTCAGAGATAGCAAAAATGCATTTCCACAGCAATTACAACTGTATGCTTTGATACTAAGGGCTGAGGCGGGTCAGAGCAGGTATAATTTAGTCTGGCATTTATGCGGCATTGAGCAGGCATAGAGCAGCCTTAACTCGACTGTGTAAAGACTGCAAAAATGGGTCATTCGGAAAATATCATGGTACATTTGGTAAATGTCACATTTATATATTCACTACTGTTCAGATGTTTGGGGTCAGTACAGTTTTTTGTTTTCTTTCTTTTTTACAAGAAACGAATACTTTCATTTAGCAAAGATGCATTGAATTGATCAAAATTGACATTTTTAATCTTACAAATGTTTTCTATTTAAAATAAATGCTGTTCTTTTGAACTTTCTATTTGTTAAGGAATTATGAAAAACAACATGTGTCATCACCTCCACCAAAATAATAAGCAGTACAACTGTTTTTAACATTGATCATAATAATAATTGTTTCTTGAGCAGCAAATCAGCATATTAGAATGATTTCTGAAATATCATGTGACACTGAAGACTGGAGTAGTGATGCTGAAAATTCAGTTTTGCATCACAGGAACAAATTACATTTTCAAATATTTTCAAATTGTAATAATATTTCACAATGTTACTGTATTTTTGATCAAATAAATGCAGCCTTGGTGAACATGAGACTATCAAAAACAGCAAAAAATCTTACCTACCCCAGACTTTTGAATGGTACTGTAAATACATATTCAGTATTCAGCAGCTAGTCTGTGTTGAGGTCAGCCAATCATAACCGAGATCATTTACATAAAGTTTTAGTCTTAAAGCAGTGTGGGTCTTCTCAGGGTCAAAGAGACCAAATTACAGCTGTTTTTGATACAAGAAATGTTGGCGAACTTTATAAGTGGACTTCAGGGGAAATAATACTACAACAAAATAGAATATGGCCTTTATAGCACACACACTCTCACACGGTCAGGTCACAATTGACTTACAATCGGCTGACCCTGTGGATTACTGTGGGGTAATACAGTAGGAGCTTGTCTTGCAGGGGCTTTTTCTGCATCTCTATCCATGTTCTGGAGGCTGGCCAGGCACACACACTTACTTCTAAACTATTTCTCTCAGTTAGCAGCCTCTGGTGCATGACATTTGCATTCATGACATCTGACCTTTTCAGAGGCTTGAAAAGGGTGAGGGAGAAAGAGAATATCAGAGAGAGATGGAAGTATCCATACTTGTGTTTTAACCTCCACACAGGATCTAAAATTAATCGCCAAGTGTCAAATATGAATTAAAATTGGCTTTGGCAAGTAAATAACACTGATTTGCTCACCAGTTATCTGGTGACTTTATTAGGACATATTGTATAGCTTTATTTATACCATCTTTGTTCATATAAACATATCAATATTGGTGTTAATGTTAATGCTAATAATAATAATGATAATTTAATATATATTTTACACATATTATTGTGTGAACATTAATTAGTATTAATATTAGTGAAGTTAATATAATTACTCCCAGTGAACAAATATATAATATATTCTTCTTCTTCTTATTATTATTATTATTATTATGTAATATAGAATTAATATTAATGTGTGTGTGTGTGTGTGTGTGTGTGCTTATGTGTGTGTGCGTGTATATATATATATATATATATATATATATATATATATATATATATATAAGCAATTATAGTTGTATATTACATAATAGCTACAACATAATATGTTCACACACATTATTATTATTATTATTTATTATTATTATATAATTATTGTTTTATCAACATCAAAGTTATAAACATATAAATAAAGCTATGTATATTCTATTATTGTTATTATGGTACTACATAATTAACATTAACATTGGTGTAAACTTTGCAGATAATAATAACTTGTTGTTGTTGTTATTATTATTATTATTATTATTATTATTTTATGTACTATGTAATTAATATTGATATTGGTGTTAATGTTGATGATAATAATAACTATTATTTATTTATTTATTTATTTTATATACCATATAATTAATATTAATATTGGTGTTAATGTTGCTGATAATAATGACTTATTATTTTTTATAATATAGTTGCTTAGACTTTTAAATAATCCTTAAATTAGTCAATTATCAAATAAATCATTAATTGCAGCCCTATTTGGCATTTAAAATTCAACCGCCAGCAGATAAACATCCACTTCCTCCCTTGTTCTCAGGCTTTTCTTTTCTTTTTCTGTATTATTTTACAACAAACATGTTGTTTTGCTGCTTTGCAAGCAGTGATATTTCCTTCAGGATATGCAAATCTATTCTTCTGTTTCTTTTTGCCGTGCTTTGAGAGGAAAGATGAGAGCTCGCGGTCTCTTTCCTGTTTATGAAAAACAGTCATTTTGCAGCCGCAGCTGAGAGCGTCACGTCTGGAAACCGATGGATAGATGGAGGCATAGATGCCCTGAGGGTGGACAGAGCTGCTGGGTCAGATAGGACTGTGTGTGTGTGTGTGTGTGTGTGTGTGTGTGTATATACACAGCTGTATCGATGCCGCCACTGTGAGTTTACAGTGTTTAACCCGAGGCTCATTCCCAAAATTAGATAAGGCCCAAAAATGTGATGGACATGCTATTAAACGATGTTACCTACACCTCACAAACACACACTGCCCTCAGGAGTCTTGCCTTTAGTGTGGCAAAAACGAGAGCAGTAGTTGACAGGGCTGATTTGTGTGTGTGTTTGGGAAGGCGGGCACTTTTCCTATCGTAATATTTATTTTTCCACCACTCTTCCTTCCTTCTAATGTTCTCATCCATCTGTCTGACCTACACTTGTCATTTCTAAAGAGAACCTATGGCAACCTGAGCAAATGCCAAGTGTGTGTGTCTCTTTTCACTGCTTTTCATTGTTGTTTTTTTAGTTAAGATAGTCATTCTTGCACATCTGTCAGTGTGTGTTTTTAAATGGTTGTGTATGTTGTACATCACTGAATGAATTGCTAAATGTGAATCTGAACACATTTACTCCCGTCTCTTTCTGTCTCTCATTATGCACTGACAATTATAGCGAACCTACTCTGCAAACACACCGTGGAACTGTTGAAGTAAAGCTAACATTAGCTCAGTTCAAAAACCTACACTGCCTACATAGACAGCATTTTAATTATGTTGCCTTCTAAGGTAACTTTTAGGTAGCCTTTAGGTAACTTTTATCCAACTTTTAATATCAGCTAAAAGGCAATAGAAGGCAATCCCAGAATGCATTAATTGGTACAAGCTCAATGAAAAAAAAATCCAAGATGATGGATATGAGTTATTCTACAATTTATGGTACATTTAATGTCTATATGATTAAAATAAGATCATTATATTTTGTCAACCTTTTTTCTTTATAAAAATCCAATTGTATCCATTTAGGAAAATCATATAATCTCTCACAAATATTTTGTGCAAATATTTTTTTTTGAGAGAGAGAAAACAAGGCAACACTATCTGTATTAAAATTATATTAAATCTGTATTAAATTTATTAAATAAGATTTTTTTTTAAATTGATTTTATTATTATTATTATTGTTGTTGTTGTTGTTGTTAACAGTAATTTCATAATATTTTCATTAATAATAATAATAATAATAATAATGATTTTGTTATTTTACTCAAAGTAATAATATCATGAGACCATAATCAACAATAAATATTAAATACTTAGGAAAAATAGATTTTTTTAATTGAGTTTATTATTATTATTATTATTATTATTATTATTATTATTATTGTTATTATTATTATTATTATTTTTATTATTGACAGTAATATCATAATATTATCATTAACAATAAAGATATATATATATTATTATCGTAAATAATAAAGATAATTTTGTTATTTTATTTTTATAATATCATAAGACCATAATCAACAACAATGATTAAATACTTAGGAAAAAATAAGAGCTTTAAATAGTTTTTTAGTAGTAGTTGTAGTATTTTTTATTTTATTATTATTATTATTATTAACAGTAATATGTAGTGCTGTCAAACGATTAATCGTGATTAATTGCATCCAAAATAAAAGTTTTTGTTTACATAATATATGTGTGTGTACTGTGTATATTTATTATGTCTATATAAATACACACACATACATGTATATATTTAAGAAAAATATATGTTTATATATTAAATATATTTATCTGTAATATAAATAATACAAATATAAATATGTATATACATGTAAATATTTTTAAAATATATACTGTATGTGTGTGTATTTATATATACAGAATAAATTTACACAGTACACACATATGTTATGTAAACAAAAACTTTTATTTTGGATGTGATTAATCGCGATTAATCGTTTGACAGCACTAGTAATATCATAATATTATCATTAATAATAATAATAATAATTATGTTGATAATTTTACTAACAGTAATAATATCATTAGACCATAATCAACTACAACGATTAAATACTTAGGAAAATAAGTTTTTAAATTGAGTTTATTATTATTATTATTTTTATTTTTATTATTATTATTATTATTATTATTATTATTATATTATTATTGTTAGCGTTAGCAATAATAATAATAACAACAACAACAACAACAACAACAATAATAATAATAATAATAATAATAATGATTGTTTTATTTTATTTTATTAACAGTAATAATATCATAAGACCATCATCAACAACAACAATTAAATACTTAGGAAAAATAAGAGTTTTTAAATTGAGTTGTTTTTTTATTATTATTATTATTATTATTATTAATAGTATTAATATCACAATGTTATCATTAACAACAACAATAATAATAATAAAAAGTTGTCTCTTTCATGTGCAACAGGACATTTTGTCAGTCAGTGTCACTGTAGCAGCTCACTGTCCAGTGATAATTCCAGTGACACATTTCTTGTTGCTGAGCTTGGTTAGCAGCGATGGATTAACCATAAGGGCATCTGGACAGTGCATCCAGCGAGTCACCATGCAGAGCCGTATAAATGTTTTCAAACCACAGGAGATGCCAAAGACCTCTCCCAGACTGCATGGCCAAAGATGAGCAAACGCAACAGTGAATGTTAATTGGCCCCTGTGCTGGAGAACGATTGATACTTGGTGGATCTCACAGCTGGGGGCCCCTTGGAGTCCCACACATGCCCCGTCACTAATCCTGCCCCACTCGCTCGCTCTCTGTGTCTATCTCTCTCTCTCTTTTCCACTCTTTCTCAGGCAGACAGCTTTTAAGCAGTTTTTCTACATCCCACACTCCATTAGTATGCAGAGAGGACACGTTTTGAATTATGGTGGAAAGAAAAGTGACATTGATAACACCAAACAAAGGCAAACAGTTCTGCTCTTTCTCATTTCATAAAGCGAGAACATCAGGATGTGAGAGCGAGGTGTGTGTGCGTGAAAGAGAGAGGCGGCAGCTATTGTTTTACTCATTAATGTGATTTCAGTTCTGTGCAGACTGCAAATTGACACAAAACGGAAACAGCCACACCAATGCAAAGTTTTTATGTGTGTTTGTGTGTCGTCAGGCTTGTCGTCACGGACATGTGCAGCATCTGGAACACCTGCTGTTCTACGGAGCGGACATGAGCGCTCAGAACGCTTCTGGAAACACTGCCCTGCACGTGTGTGCTCTCTATAACCAGGTAACACACACTCATTCACTCATACTATATGCATTCACTTAGCAACCAGATAACACACACACACACACACACATACACACACGTCAGGCTCAGATGCCTGAACCCACAAGGACACACTCAGTCATACCGCCTGGAATATCTGCGCTCTTTTCAGGCAGGAAAAACGGTCAGATGCAAACATTTGTATGTACATGGCATTAGCAATTTTTATAATGTGTAATATGTTGTAATATCAGAGTTAATGAGCGTATACAAAGCAGCAAGGTCACAGATTGTTCATGCAGTCACACAGAAACACAAAGAGTGATCTCATCCTCAGTTGTGTGTGCGTGTTTGTGTTTGTGGCGGTCTCATGCATTTTAATTCTGCTCTTATTAAGTATTAATGGACGCTCCCGCAACACACACCCACACAAACACAAAGACAGTCCTTTAGGACTCACCTGAAAACGCATGGAGTCATAGAACTCACATGTGCTGTTCTCTCTCTCACTCTCTCTCTCTCCCAAAACTGTTATTGCTATTGAATCGTCTGTGAACCTGCTTTTACAGTACATCTCAATTCTGCTCTAATATGTGACCCTGGACCACAAAACCAGTCTTAATTCGCTGGGGTATATTTGTAGCAATAGCCAAAAATACATTGCATGGGTCAAAATATTCATTTTTCTTTTATGCCAAAAATCATTAGGATATTAAGTAAAGATCATGTTCCAATACAAATAGTAATAGTAATATTTGAAATATTATTAGCATTTTGAAATGTCAATTTTCTTTTTCAATATATTTTAAAATGTAATTTTTTCCTGTGATGAATTTCGAACCTTCACACATGATCCTTCAGAAATCATTCTGATATGCTGATTTGCTGCTTAAGAAACATTTCTTATTATTATCAATATTGAAAACAGTTGTGCTATTTAATATTTTTGTGGAAACTGTGAATTTATTTAATTTTTTATGAATAGAAATTTCATACAACAGCATTTATTTGAAATAGAAATCATTTGTAAAAGTTTTTACTATCACCTTTGATCAACTTAATGCATCCTTGCTGAATACAAGTATGAATTTCTTTTCTTTCTTTCTTTTTTTTTTTTGCAACATGTATGACCAAATGTGTGTGTTTGTTCTACATAGTTTGGGTCAAATATTAAGCTAAATTGTACAACAAAAAACAAAAAAATTATGGAATATACTTCATGGAAACTCAATTTAAAAATTTAGAAAATAATATTTTCTAATACGCAAAAAGCTTTATTTTATGTTTGTAGTTAGAGTTAGCTAATTAGAAATACTTTTATATGAAAGCATTCAAAGTCTATGTTAAGTCTCCATTTTGTTGGTAAGTGTGTGTGTGTGTGAGCGAGAGAGTACTAATTTTACAGCAGTGGTTTCCGTTTATCTTCATTCAGCTCATTATAATGAGATTAAACTACAGCTGACCTGCACTAATGTAACATCCAGTCTGGATGAAGTCAGTTACAAACAGATCAATAACATTTAAACAACAAAAACATGAATAAAAGAGGACACCACGCAATGACCTCCACTTCTGAAACATAAAAATAGTACTCTGAGTATTACAGAAATCTTAGATCATAGTTCAACCGTTGACGTCTAATTATTTTCTGTAACTTCATTTCTTCAAGTTTAGCTAGAAATGTTTGTCTCAATCGTCACATCTCAAACACAAACTCACATGCACAGCGCCAGGCATCTCACATCTTTCTGACAGCACAGATGTGTTAGAGCCGTGTGACAGATGCACTGCAACAAGAAACAGAGCTGCTGAGACAGCAAGGAAAATCACTCGCAACAAATACAGTAAAAGACTTTGTTCCTGAGTGTTTGTGTATGTGCTGTTCTTTAGAAACAAATTTGCTGGAAAATGTCCTCAGATGTCTGTCAGAAGTCTGTCAAAAAGGTCCTGTTAGAGATGTTCTCTAAAGGACAAATTAATCTTTAAAAGATTAAATGATATCCAAATGAAGTTTAATATGGTCAACTAGTGAGTTTCAATAATATATAACTACATAGTAATATAGTTAAAATTTAGTTGATTGTTCGATCGATTGATCGATTGATCAATTGATTGATTGATTGATTGATTGATTGATTGATTGATTGATTGATTTTTATCACTCAGTTGGAAGTGTCCTGGCTTATTTGTAGGCAAAAAAAATGGAAAAACAAAATGCTGGAGAATGCTGTCAGAAAAAAAATTCTATAAGATATCCTTAGAAGTTAGCTAAATCTGTCAAAACTCCTTTTGTTGGTGTTTTCAAAAGACAAATGCTGCATAAGTCGACAAAATAATGTTTAAATAATGCCCAGAAGTTGTATCTTACAGTCAAAGATAGTTTATTTTATAACTTGCTGTATATCCCATCATTATATTTAGAATTAGCCTACTTTAAGGGCAAGAGAAGTCCTTGGAAGTAAACTAAATCTGTCAAAAACTTTTATGTGGACATTCTCAGTAAAGAAATTGAATAATGTCCAAATTTGTATTATAGTGGTATGGCTAATATATTTACAGTGCAATATAAACAGAAGAATTTATTTGTTTAATCATAAACTCAATTTAAAATCAGTCGGATGTCAGTTTACAATCAGTTTACAAGCATATATGCAATAGCATGTTTCTTGCCATACTTTTGACAAATTTGCTAGAAAGTGTCCTCAAAAGTTAACTTAGTCTTTTTAAAATCCTTTGAAACATCCTTTGAGAAGGACAGATTACTCTTGAAAGAGATGAAAAATGTCCAGAAGTTGTATTTTATGGTCAACTAGTATTTTTATACAATATTTCAGTATATTACATAATAATATAATTCAAATTTGTTGTTTTATAAGACATTTTGAAGTCCCCATTCATTCAGTATTTCTAGGTAAATGTGTGTTTGTAAGTTTGTTTCAATTCATATTCTAAAGAACCAGTTTTGTAAACAGTGTTCTGAGAATTTTGCTAAATCTGTCAAAAACTCCTTTTGTTGAGGTTCTCAAAAAGAAAATAGCTCATAAAAAGAATAAATGAATGACTTTAAATGCAAAAACCTCTAAGTCCGTCTGAACTTTTTATTTTAAATTAGCATTTTTATTAGGCTCCTATGAAAATAACATTGGATATTTTTGAAAATAAGGCATTCAATAACTGACTAATAACCTTTTCATTGCTATTAAAGTGAAATTACCGAACCTAAACATAAGAGCCTGATAAAAAGTGCTCATTTAAAAGAAAAAGTCTCAGAAAAATTTTCGATGGGCTTAGAGGTTTTTGCATCTGTAGCCTTCAAATAATGTCTAAATGATGTCCAAAAGTTGTATTTTATGGTCATGGCTAGTTTATTTTTATAATTTACTGTATGTGTTTCATGTAGGTAACAAAGACAAACACATGTTGGTATGAGTTTGTGTGAGTTTTGTACTTTAAGGTCAATTTGTCATATTTGAAACACAATTCTTAAAAAGCATTCTCAGGAGTTGCTAAATCTGTCATGAAGTAGGTAAATGCGTGTGTGTGTGTGTGTGCTCTTCTACGAGTGCTCAGCAGTGATAGCAAGTTTTAAGGACTCTCTGTGGATGTTTAGCTCAGGCTCAGAGGAGATGTTAGAGTGGATCGATTCCCAGAAAGAGACTCTGAGAGAGGACGTATCAGCCCGAGGAGAGAGGCATTACTGGATAGACGAGGGAAGATCTACGAGAGCAATGATGGAAGAAGAGACAGAGAGAGTGTGAAACAGTGAAAATAACGATGAGGAGAGCAGGAGTAGGTGAAAGGAAGAGACGACCACCTGATGTGGAACAGAAGGGTGAATTCACAGCTACGGATAATAAGACGGCTGATGAGAATTGTCTGTGTGTGGGAGGTCAGGTTTCGCTCGCTTTGTGGGGACCAAAAGTCCAAAAGTGAAGACAGTAAAACTGAAGAAGCTACAGTTCGGCCACCTACATCACACTCTCCATGATCAAATGTCTCATTATCCATCAATTGCAAGTCTCCATGCATGTTTAGGCAAATGTGTGCTTGTGTTAGTTTATGTGTGTTTCTATTCATACTTCAAGGACAAAAACTTTGTACTTCAAAAAAAAAAAAGGTAACACTTTTTTACTTGTCCTTGTTACACATTACATGTAATTACTATTATAATGACAATACATTTTTCATAATTACATTCAAGTAACCCCCAATCCTAAACCTCACCATATAGTAAGTGTGTACTTAATTAATATTACTCAGTACTTAAATGTATAATTAAGGGCACCTTAAAATAAAGTGTGACAAAAAAAATAAATAAATAAAATAATAATAATAATAATAATAATAATAAATAAATAAAATAATAATATAATATAATATATTAATAAATAATATAATATAATATAATATAATAAAAAAATCATAGAAGTTAGCTAAATCTGTCTAAAGCTAAATCTAAAAGAAAATGGCTCTTTAAATATCTAAATAATAATGTCCAAAAATTAATATTTTATGGTCAGGGCTACTTTAGTTTTTTTTATAATTTACTGTATGTCCTGTAGTTATATTAGCCTGATTTAGGCCTAATGTATGTGTTACGGAGCCGATGAGACAAGAGATGTGTGGATCCATTTGCAAGCTTTTATTAGTAAATATAGTCAAATCACAAGCAGGGTCAAATAACAGCAAACGGGTATGGCACGGGCAAAACACAAGAGTAATCCTAGGACAAGCGTGAGTCTTCGATCAGCGAACAACATCCAACAGGGCTAGGCAACGAGATAATCCAGGTAAATGAGCAATAGTCCAAGCGAGGTGCAAACAGAGTCTGAAACAGCAGGCAAAGGGTTAATCCAAGATACACAGGCAGGAGATCAGGAAATAGGAAACAAGGCAACACGAATTGACTAGACTTAGACTAGAACTGAAACTAGAACTAGAAACGGGGAATGGCTCCGTAGTGTAGCTATCGCTATGAGAGTGATAAACGCTAAACAATACTTGGCAGTGAGGGAGAGGAAGTCCATGGCTTAAGTAAGGGGTGTAATGGGAATCAGCTGTGTGATCAGTCTCAGGTGTGAGCCTGTGATTAGTGAAATGACTGCTGGGAAATGTAGTCTGGGCGTAACGTGCAACAGTTAGTGTAGTGCAAGAGTCCATGTAGTGAGCGGGTGACCTCTGGTGGTGAGCGACCAGAAGTGCATGGACAGGATTCATGACAGAATGCATTTGAATTGCATATAACATTTCCATGCATTTGGATTACACAGTTTCAACATAAACTAATAAAACTTAATAAAATGTACGTTTGTCAGTTATGCATAAATGAAACAGGTAAGATTTTGGCACTCAAAAATAAATAAAATGAATAAACAAAATAATTGCATAATTTATTATTTACTATTTGCATCTGTTTGGTTTTACTTGATCATATTTTCAAAATGCATTTATTCAAATTGCTTATAATCAGAATAAATCTGTTAATTGAAAACAATTAAAAACAAGTGAAAACAGTTAAATTAATTCAGTTAAAATGTATGAACATGGTTTAAATATGGCTAGCAAGCAGTATTCAGTTCATTTTAAAATGTATGGGATTTAAATTAATTTATTGGTAAACATAAACCTGGTTACTGTGTATTTAAAACACATTCAGTTCATTAATACTATTACAGAAATTGTACCTATTTCTTACCATTTTCATTTATGTATATCTGAAAAATATATATTAGTGTATATATATGCAGTGTTAAGTTTATTTGTTTATGTTAAAACTGTAAATCAAATGCATGGATTTATTTATTTTTTTTTTTAAATTCAAATTCCACTAAGATGTTATGGGTGGTTGCTACGGCATTGCTGTGTGGTTGCTAAGGTGTTTTGAGTGATTGTATGTTATGTGATCGCTAGTGTGTTGAATATTATGAGCATTTATTACTTTTTGCTGAACAGAATTTCTGATCACAAACTCATTTTTTATGTCCTGTTTACATAACCACTATTTGATTGATTTATCGCTTTAATGTATGCTGGTGTATTATTAGCGTGGTATTTTTCATACGGACCCACCCCTAAACATTTCATAAGAAGACACTGTAGTTGACCTTTGACGACCTCGTTCTGTCTACAGTAAGTGGACAGTTCATGGCCAAAACGAGCTGCAAAGTGAATCAGACTTTATGGCGACTTCATTCCATCTGTCTCTGTGAGTCTAGTCTAATAGTGATGTCCAGGATAGTCTCTTAGTTGTGTTCTTAAAAAGTTTCACCACTAGAGGTCACATGTTGCTCTATGGTCCAGCAGAGATTCAGTCCATTGAAACGTCACATTGGCATAAAAGGCCACAATCAGTAGAGTTTGTGCTTTCATACTACTGTTTCTCCAGACCACTGCAGCTCTGATGACTTCTGATTTATTGTTTTACATTAGTGTGTATAGCATATTATTTTTTACTTCTGAATGTTTGTGTCCTTTAAATGGATCAATAGGGCAGAAGAGCGTATCAGAGATAGAGAGCAAAAGACAGAAAGAGGGGGAAAAAAATCTGTGTGATGTGGAAGCTCAATCATCGTTCTGTTAATTCACTCTGCAGTCGAAATTACATATTGATTTTTGCACAGAGCTGTAGCATTAAACACATGCAGCGCTCCACTCTGTCTCCTGTATGACTGCCTGTGTTCTGAATAGCATACTATCATACTACTGACATACTGCTGTTTTTGCAGTATGTGCTGTATAGAATGCATGGAACCAGATGATGTATTCCACAATTCAAAGACTTGACATGAATGTAGCAGATGCAGTTTGTTTCTTGACTCATTATCTGATCTGACTGACATAAGTTGAGACGTCTTTCACAAAATTAGACTGAAAATACAAAATATTTTATACTTCGTGAGATAATAGTTATGTAGCATGCAACTGTTTGAAACATTAATATTTCAAGTATTCACTTACTTTGTATTTTATAATAATATTTCACTTATTTTTAAACAATACATCTTACACTGTGCCGTGTTCTGTAGTAAACTAGTATTTCAATATGTGTGAGTTACTATATCCCACAATGCAATGCACTCAACTTGACCTTCCATTTCCAGTCAATATCAGCTCCACTTTTATTCAAAAAGTTTGTTTATTATAATTTTGAAATGTTTCTGAAAGAGTTTCTTATACTCACCAAGGTTGCATTTATTTGATCATAAATACAGTAAAAACAGTAATATTATGAAATATTACAATTTAAAATGACAGTTTCTATTTGAATATATTTTAAAATGTAGTTTATTTCTGTAATATTTAAGCTGAATTTTAGCAGCAATGACTCTTTATTCTGATCCTTCAGAAATCATATGCTGATTTGATGCCCAAGAAACAATTCTTCTTATTATTAATGTTGAAAACGGCGGTGCTGCTCATTATTTTTGTGGAAATAAAATTGAAAATCAGAACAAAAATCCCCACACATTTGAATGATATCTGTAAAAAAAATAAATAAATTGTTATAAGAAGTGTCTTTACCAGAGAAACTTCTGATTTGTGTGTGCTTGAGAAAGAGAGATAGACAGGAAGTGCACTACAAGTGTAATTAAGGTTCCATTGAAGGTGTGTTAGTGGGCCAAGAGACGCTGTGATGTTTACTCACCACTGTTAGGAAACTAGGACACCAATCCCAGCTGAGTCATGTCTGCGTGGTACAGCTCCTAAATGTGTGTGTGGACTGTCAAAACTGTCTACAGAGAAAGAGAGAGAGAGGGATGATAGCCAGATGCTGTGCTGACCTTCTAAACACTCCGTCTCGGATGCCCATAGAGAAACACTGCCATTAGAGTAGCTCTCTCTCTCTTTCTCTCTCTGTTTTTCTCTCTGATAGCAGACCTACATATGAGCTGGTGAGCTAATTGGTCCCAGTGGAACATCGGTTTTGTCATTACTGTAGTTGTGAAAGCGACACGCACGCACACAAACACACTCATCCCGTTCCAAAACTTTCTAGGGCACATTTTCATGGACATGCAATGTACGCGTTTAACTAGCAACAAATTATCACGATGCTTGTAATCTGTCTGTTTGTCTCTCTCCAGGATAGCTGCGCGAGAGTGTTGCTGTTCAGAGGGGCGAATAAGGAGATTAAGAACTACAACAGCCAAACTGCCTTCCAGGTGAGAGCGCAAGACCTCTGGCTTCCTGGAGATCAAACACCGTGGAAGAGTCAATGGAGCTCGATCTTATTTAAACTGATGCTGTCGTTCACAGCCCACAGAGCCAAACTGTGTTTAACTTTAGGCCAAGAGCAGTTTCAGGGCTGTGTCTTGAGAATTCACACTGGACATGAAAACATCTACCTCGATAACATTTGTAGGCACTTCTGACGAAAAGGCTGGTAGGCAGCCAAATGATGAGACACCTTCATTTGACCAAAATTTAGCTTAGCACTTTTACAACCTTGTCAGAGAATATTTTAATTAAAGGTGGTGGACAGTGTCATGGGAAATGTTGATTGTAAATATAAACACATTTAATCAATAGTACAATGAAAAGGTGCTGGTATAAAATGGTACATAAATCTAAATGTTGATACAGTGGGGAAAAAATTATTTGATCCCCTGCTGATTTTGTATGTTTGCCCACTGGCAAAGAAATGATCAGTCTATAATTTTAATAAGTTTATTTGAACAGTGAGAGACAGAATAACAACAAAAAAATCTGGAAAAACGCATTTCAAAAAAGTTATAAATTGATTTGTATTTTAATGAGTGAAATAAGTATTATAAGGCTCCCAGGTGTCTTTTATGCAGGTAACGAGTTTAGGATTACGAGCTTAATAATAAGATTAGGAGCATTCCCTTTAAGAGAGTGCTCCTAATCTCAGCTTGTTACCTGTATAAAAGACACCTGTCCACAGAAGCAATCAATCAATCAAATTCCAAAGAGTTGTCCAAGACCAAAGAGCTGTCCAAAGATGTCAGGGACAAGACTGTAGACCTACACAAGACTGGAATGAGCTATAAGACCATCGCCAAGCAGATTGATGAGAAGGTGACAACAGTTGGTGCGATTATTCGCAAATGGAAGAAACACAAAATAACTGTCAATCTCCCTCGGACTGGGGCTCCATGCAAGATCTCACCTCGTTGAGTTTCAGTGATCATGAGAACAGTGAGGAATCAGCCCAGAACTACACGGGAGGATCTTGTCACTGATCTCAAGGCAGCTGGGACCATAGTCACCAAGAAAACAATTGGTAACACACTACGCCGTGAAGGACTGAAATCCTGCAGCGCCCGCAAGGCCCCACTGCTCAAGAAAGCACATGGATGGGTATTCCAGCATGACAATGACCCAAAACACATGGCCAAGGCAACAAAGGAGTGGCTCAAGAAGAAGCACATTAAGGTCCTGGAGTGGCCTAGCCAGTCTCCAGACCTTAATCCCATAGAAAATCTGTGGAGGGAGCTGAAGTTTCGAGTTTCTAAACGTCAGCCTTGAAACCTTAATGACTTGGAGAGGATCTGCAAAGAGGAGTGTGACAAAATCCCTCCTGAGATGTGTGCAAACCTGGTGGCCAACTACAAGAAATGTCTGACCTCTGTGTTTGCCAACAAGGGTTTTGCCACCAAGTACTAAGCCGTGTTTTGCGAAGGGGTCAAATACTTATTTGACTCATACCTTCTGATGTTCATCCATGTTTACTTCTTGCTGTAACTGTTAGTAAAACGGAAGAGATGATCGTTCATGTGCGCTCCACATTGCCGCTTGAACTGAGGCGATTACAGCCACCTGTTACGCCACACTAAAGAGAAAACGGTATTTGTTTGAATTTCGTGACAAACTGACAGAATTTGAAAGCTGAGACTTTGCTTCATATTAACAGTAATAAACCACAATGCTTATTGCGATTGTTGGATGGGAGGCACGCTACAAATAATGTTTTGCAAAGTTTAGTTGACACGCATCTACAGAAAATAGCCTAAATAGAGTAAAATATTGATCTTGGGATTTAAGAATTGAATTGATAGTGCATAGCTTCACTCCATATTCTGACAATCTGCTATATAGTAAATTTTTCATGTCCATTTATTTATTTATTTGTTTGTAGACAGGATAAAGTAGTCAGTCAGAATGATTTTGTAGTAGCTAATGACTGACAGCTGACTGTATATTATTGCTTATGAATTGCTGTCTTAGTTTTTTTTGGGTAGCATAACATCCTGTTATGAATTGCATGCAGTGTTATAAATCTGTAACTGGGGTTTTTGTTTGCCCAGGGATGTTTGGCAGAAAAATAACCCATTTTTCTTTCTCTCTGTAGGTGGCTATTATAGCTGGAAACTTTGACCTGGCAGAAATTATAAAGACTCACAAAGCATCAGATGTTGGTAAGTGGCTCGTATACTGTACCTCCACCATCATTAGCTGCTATCGAATTTGCAAGCAAGCGCAAACAATCCCTTGTGTTAATGAATCCTTACAAACGCAGCAGAGCACCACGGCCATGGAACATGAAAATCAGAGTGGCCCCTTGTGTGTCCGTGTGTGTTTGTGAGTCTGCAGCGTTTGGGTGAATGAGAGTCATCACTCTATTCGCCCGCGTCGACGGCAAGGCTAGCTCATTCCACGCGCTAGTTCTGGTGGGGAATAGCAGCCAGTTGTCGCACTGCTGTAATGGATCGTACCCATTAGCGTAGAGTACCGTTGTCATGGCGACGGAGCGGGGTTAATCCCCGAGGCTCAGCAGGTGTTGGGAGTTTGATTTGAGCCAATGGGAGTGTAGCCGCAGGCTCCAGTATCTCATCAGAACCGTGTGTGACCTCGATGAAGGATGGGACGGACGCTCTCACGCACACACAGAATCAGAACCGTCCTTAAAACACGCCGTTTATGGGACGGGAGCTGATATTTTGCCACTAATGCTGAAGCCTCTCGGGATGTGTCCATTCTTTGTCTCTCTCTCCTCTCATTTCCTTCCCATCAGTCACCGAGAGAGGGGAAAAGAGAGAGTGAGCGAGTGTGTCCTGAGTGGGTTGGACAGTTGGCCTTTTGACTCTGAATGGATGGGCAGAAGAGTAGAGGATCTAAACAAGCAGACAGCTTGACTAGAGCGCAGTATTTACACTGCTTAAACAAACTGCCCTTCTTAAGTGGCCCTAGATGTTTTCTCAGGGTGAAACTATTGAAGGAGGAGTGATCTGAATATACGAATAGTAATATATATGATCATTTTTAGTACTGTCGGTTTGATGTGTTAATTTAGTAATATATTAATCATAGTCAAATGCAATAAAAATGAGTATCACTGAGCTGCACTGGTTTAAAAAAAAACCTTGTTTACCAGTAAATTTTATTTAAATTTAATTTTAAATTAATTTTTCTATATTATAATATATTTCAGTAAAAAGATCTTAAATATATATTAAAAATTCCTTACTATATATATATATATATATATATATATATATAGTGCTGCTTGAAAGTTTGTGAACCCTTTAAAACATCATCAGATTTTCATATAAGTCCTGAAAGTAGACAGAGAACCGAATCAAACAAGTGAGAGAAAAATATTTTCTTTGTCATTTATTTATTGAGAAAAATGATCCAGTGTTACATATCTGTGCATTGCAAAAGTATGTGAATCTTTGCTTTCAGTTTCTAGTGTGACCCCCTTTTGCTGCAGTAACTGAAGGTAAAGTTTCTTGTAAATGCTGATCAGTCCTGCACAATAACATGTAGTAGTTTTAGCCCATTCCTTAGTGCAGAACCACTTAAACTCTGTGATGCTGATGGGTTTCCTCCTATGAACTGCTTGCTTAGGTCCCTCCAGAACATTTTAATTGGATTAAGGTCTGGACTTTGACTCAGCCATTCCAAAACATTACCTTTGTTCTTCTTTAACCATTCTTTGGTAGAATGACTTGTGTGCTTGGGGTTTTTGTCTTGCTGTATGACCCATGTTCTCTTGAGACTGTTCTTAAACAGATGTCCTGGCGTTTTCCTTTAGAATTTGCTGGTATAATTCAGAATTCATTGTTCCATCAATGATGGCAGGCTGTTCTGGCCAAGATGCAGCAAAACAGGCCCAAGCCATGATACTAGCACCAGCATTTTTCACAGATGGGATGAGATTCTTAAGCTGGAATGCAGTGTGTTTCTCCGAACATAATAGCTTCTCATTTAAACCAATAAGTTCTATTTTGGTTTCATCCATCCATTAAACCTTTCTCCAATAGTCCTCTGGCTTGTCCACATGATATTTAGCAAGCAATTTTCTTTTTGGAGAACAGTGGCTTTCTTCTTGCAACTCTGCCATGCACACCATGGTTGCTCAGTGTTCTTCTGATGGTGGGCTCATGAACATTAACATTAGCCAATGTGAGAAAGGCTTTTAGTTGCTTAGAAGTTACCCTGGGAACTTTTGCAACCTCGCAGATTAATACACGTTCTGCTTTGGAGTGATCTTTGTTGGTTGACCACTTCTCGGAAAGGTAACAGTGGTCTTGAATTTCCTCCATTTGTACACAATCTGTCTGACTGTGGATTTGTGAGTCCAAACTCTTTAGAGATGGTTTTGTAACCTTTTCTAGCCTGATGAGCAACATCAACTCTTTTTCCGAGGTCCTCAGTAATCTCCTTTGTTTGTGACATGATTCACTTCCACAAACATGATTAGACTTTGATAGATCCCTGTTCTTTGAATAAAACAGGTCACGTACTGACATTTGATAGTCATTGCACTGACTGAAAACACCTCTGCACAGATGGACTCTAATTTCACCTTTAAATTAACTGCTAATCCAAGACTTTCACATATACTTTTGCAATGCACAGATATGTAACACTGGATCATTTTTCTCAATAAATAAATGACAAAGAAAATATTTTTCTCACTTGTTTGATATATATATATATATATATATAATATATAAATATATTAATGCTGTCAAATCAATTAATTGCCTCCAAAATAAACGTTGGTGTTTACATAATACATGTGTGTAGTATGTATATAAAAATACACACACAAACATGTATATATTTAAGAAATATATGTAATATATATTTATGTATAATATATATCATAAACTGTATACATATACACACACATGAATTTTTGTTTTGGATGCGATTAATCGTGATATATATACACACACACAAATATAATATTCAAATGCACACACACAATTAACCAAATAATTGGAAATAGTTAATAAGTAGGCAAAATGCATAAGCCTAGTATAAATGGTACAAAATACAGTCTTGAAACATTACACACTTAATGTTCAATGTAACTTCAGTTACATTGAGGCAAAACCAATTGAGAACTACAGTTCTAGGATGTATTGAGTTGCTTGTTCTTGTTCTCACATCCTGCTCTGATTGGCAGAGAGCTGTTCATATCTGATCAGGTGACAGGTGGATGTTCAGTACAGCGGTTTGATCAATACTTAATTTACATTAGAGATTAGAGAGAATCAGCTATGAGACTGACAGCAAACCATATGTCAGGATGACAGCGCTGTGCACTCTTTTATCCTGCTTGTCTCTGTTTCTCTCTGTCTCTCGTTGTATCATTAAATAAGGCTGTCATTGAGCCATATGAACTCTTTTGACCCTGATATACACAACGCCGTGCATTTTTAACCACACATTAGCTTTAAAACAGCATCAGTACAGAGTTATACCTGCATCTAGGAGAGGTGAGATATTGCCATCTAGTGTTGATGGTCTGTACTAATTGCTTTCCTCAGTGAGAAGAAAAAACAGCCTCATTTCTCAGTTATTGGTAAACGAGAGTTTGTTGTGTAATGTTCAGTTTTTTACCCCAAAAACGTCCCAAGCAAACGACCGCTGTGCTAGCGGTCAGGACAGGAGAAATTGCGTTTTGCTAATGAATTATAGATGAGGTGCTTTGTAATTCGAGTATGTCTTTTGTTTACCTCTTTGAATGCCTGATGAGTTTTCTGTACCCTTCATTTACAAATTATGCTAATTGTACCTGACAGTTTGTCACGTACAGCCACCTCTTTTTCGATATGACCTTTTGTTGACACCTGCTCTTTCTGTTTACAGTGCCTTTCAGGGAAACGCCTTCCTACGCAAATCGCCGGCGCGTGACCGGAGGTGACACGCTGACATCATCACGCTTGCTGCCTCGCTCCGCCTCCGACAACAATCTGAACAACGTGGCTGACACAGGCCCCGCCCACTCACCTGTGCCGTCTCTGAGGAGCCTGCCCCCTCTGGCGCACACCGGGATCGACGCGGCGGCCGACGGCAGCCTTCAGAGCACGGGCAGCTCACTCTCCTCGCACTCCCGCTCGCCCTCCCTCCAGCGCGTCAGCGAGGAGCCCGGCACGCACACAGTACGCCGACACGCGCCCCTCACGCACTCCCACAGCCGCGGACGCCTCAGGTGAGCATCACGCATCCACAGTCCTGGTTTGCACCTGCGAAACTCTGACGAAAGTTTTACAGATTTCCACCCGTCGTTTGTAAAAATTACCTGTTTATTGGGTGTTTGATTATTAAATATTTTTACGAATTTGATTACACACTGGTATCCTTAAAGGGTTAGTTCACCCAAAAATGAAAATTCTGTCATTAATTAAGATATTTTTGATGAAATCCGAGAGCTCCCAGACCCTCCCATAGACAGCAAGGGTCCAGAAACATAGCAAGGACATCGGTAAAATAGTCCATGTGACATACTTTTGTGCACAAAGAAAACACACACACACACCCACACACAACTATTATTTAAAAATTACTGTAAAGTACTGGTGGATTAAAAAGTTGCAATTAACCCAAAATGGCTTGCAAATGAACCCCATAGAATAGTCAGAAAAAAATAAATAAATAAATAAAAAACCTTTTTTTTAATGTTTCTTGAACCTTAAAACAAAAAAAATCTAAAAAAGTTTGCATGTGTGCTTCATGTGATAAAGTGGGCTTTATTGGTTTAAAATCACTAACACATGCAGAATGACTACAGTAACAGCACAGACAACAGTAATAAGCAAAAGAAAAAATATATTTATAAGAAACGACTTCTAAAAATGGGCAAAAATATTGGTAACACTTTAGTATAGGGACTAGGGGTGGGAGAAAAAATCGATTCTCCGATGCTTCGCGATTCTCTCTTCAACGATTCTGAATATTTCAGAATAGATTCTGAGCTTGGTTTTTTTCCCCACATTTGGCACGTGTGCGCACTAGAGACGCGGCGGGCTTCATTGCACAGAATCTGCTCTGTGAGACACGTGCGCATTGCTCGACAGTGTGTGCTTCCACTTTAGATATGCTTTAGATATGCTTTCATTTCTGCCGTTTGGAATGCAGTACTATTAGATAAACGAAACTAGCGCACTAACAGACTTTAACGTGCGCTTTGTGTTTGTTTGTCCTGAAGCTCGATTGTGACTGCGGTTAAATGCACTTGCATTTTCGAATACTTTTATACGAAACTGATGTAGGCTACACACAGTCAGTTATGTTTTCAGAGCAGGACAAAACATCTGATATATCAAAATAGATCTTTGCATTAGTGTGAATGCAGCCTGTTAAAGCTGCCTGTGTCTATGATCTCATCAGTAATAATCAAACGGCAATAATGCTGAGGAAAAAAGAAAAACCCATAACTATTGTCTGTAAACTTTCGGATACTTAACACTTATTTTAAATAAGTAACTTTTTAAAAAAGTAGCCTGCTTTAATAAAAAAAATAAAAAATAAAAAAGTAAATTTTGCACAAAGTAAATTTGATATAAAATTTATATGAAAATGTAGCCGTGTGCAGTAGGCTAATATTGAAAACTGAGAATGTGACGCATCGTGATATTGAGTTGATAATGATAATCATACTTGAATTGAATCGTGAAACCAGTGAAGATTCACGCTGCTATTTTTAAGATGGCAGTACTGACATACAGAGATTCCAACTATAAACAAAAAGCATAGAAACTGCAATTTTGGTTAAAATGTAAAGTTGTAAAGATGTATTTGCACAGCAGAAGAATTAATTGGGGAAAAAATGTAGATCAAGAATCGTTTTGGAATCGGATCGTGACTCCCAGAATCGGAATCGGATCGGATCGGATCGTATCGTGAAGTGCCTGAAGATTTCCACCCCTAATAGGGACCAATTCTCACTGTTAACTAGTTGCTTATTAGCATGCCTATTATTGACATATTGGCTGTTTATTAGTACTTATAAAGCACATATATGACCCTGGAACACAAAATCAGTCATAAGGGTCAATTTTTTTTTTAATTGAGAGTTATACATCTGAAAATTATACAGCTGAATAAATAAGCTTTTCATTGATGTATGGTTTGTCAGGATAGGACAATATTTGGCCAAGATACAACGGTAACACTTTAGAATAGGGAACGCTTATTCACTATTAACTATGACTTTTCCCTCAATAAATTCCTAATTTGCCGCCTATTAATAGTTAGTAAGTTAGTTGTTAAGTTTAGGTATTGGGTAGGATTAGGGATGTAGAATAAGGTCATGTAGAATAAAGCATAAATATGTGCTTAATTACTACTAATAAATGGCTAATATTCTAGCAATATGCATGCTAATAAGCAACTAGTTAAGAGACCCTAAAATAAAGTGTTACTGATACAACACACACTGGAATCTGAGGGTGCAAAAAAAAAAAAAAATCAAAATATTGAGAAAATCTCCTTTAAAGGTGTCCAAATTAAGTCCTTAGCAATGCATATTAGTAATCAAAAATTAAGTTCCGATATATTTACGATAGGAAATTTACAAAATATCTTCATGGGACATGATCTTTACTTAATATCCTGATTTTTGACATAAAAGAAAAATCGATAATTTTGACCCATACAATGTATTGTTGGCTATTGCTACAAATATACCTGTGCAACTGGTTTTGTGGTCCAGGGTCACATATTCTGCATGACCATATTCTACATCCTTAATCCTACCCAATACCTAAACTTAACAACTACTTTACTAACTATTAATAAGCAGCAAGCATTAAGAGTTTATTGAGGCAAAAGTCATAGTTAATGGTTTGTTATTAGCGAGAATTGGACCTTAAAATAAAGTGACCAAAAAATAAATGTATGTGAATGAGAAAAGGTGCAGAAAAGACTGACAAATCAACTATTTATACAATTTAATGAAATTACTTTTTACAAGTTCAACGAAAATGACCAGTTGTTTTGTTGATTTGTTCTCTTCCGCCAGTGAAAATAGTTCCACTACTACAGGCAAAGCCTCAAGCTTTAAGTGCCACTTAGAAACAAACAGACTAAAGCATTAAAAAACCCAAATTGGGTCTAATTAATCCAGTTTCCATAGCCATCAGTCTCAACCAAGCATTTGGGTTGAAAAAATAAACCAGCATTTTTTAGAGTATAGTTTATTCATCTAACCACATTTTTCCATGTTTATATTCATCCCCACCAAATCAGCATAGAAAAGTCTGCAGTTTCAACTTCTGGGCTTGTGAATATTCATTCCTCCAGTAACAGCACTGTCAAATAATCAGTGATTGATTGTAACTCTCAACGTATCGGTTAGACAACAGCCGTCGCAAGAGGGGTCAAACAATGACAAATTTAGATTTTATTTCTAAAATCTTCACTTGCAAAAGTATTATGGTGGTACCAAGGCTCAGTGGTACCATAGGATTTGGACATGTTTTGTTCCTTCAGGGTGAAACTGAAAATGTTTTCTTAATCAGCATATTTGTCTTGTTTACCAGTCAGTTTTATTTAAATATCCTTCATAAAAGAGAAATTTACTTGGATACTTTGAAATGTACCATGGTACTGAAATTCATGTTGAATCGCATTTACACGGTAGCAGCATGGTATTGTGGTACTTTGAAATATACCATAATACTTCCAAGAACAGGATGCTACTACCCTGTTACATGTTCAGAGTACCATAGTATTCCCATCTGATTCCATCACTGTACCACAAAACGGTCACAGTAACTCTAAGAGTATTGCCATGGTAGCGGTTAATCATATTCCCATGAATGGTACATAAATGATACTCTAAGATACCTCACGAAGTACCATGGTATTACGATTAAATTGGTCGTTTTCCATGTATATGTTTTTATGGTAATGCTGTAGTGTTTTTCAAAGGCGGCAATGTGTGTAGTTTTGTGTGTTTTATGAGTTATCACAAGCCCTTTTATTTATGGCCACAGAGACCTGTATTGAATGAAATCACTCGGATTTCTCTGCTCGTTCTCCTCCATCTAAAATACTCATACTGTTGTAATCTATCACATCCTCACAAAGCAGCATTTGATCGACATTTGCTGCTTTTAAATCGTGCTATTCAAATGTTTAATATATATTCAGATTAGACTCTCCTCTCCTGCAGAGCTGCAGGACATTGCTGCAATTGACTGTGTTTTGGGACTCCAACAGGCCTTATTGAATTTCCCAGCGATATTGCTCTGAATCTCATATTGTGTATTTATTGCTGGGAGATGATTGACAGGTTTTTAGAGTTCGTGAGACATGGCACTTTATAATTGTGTTGTTTCTAAATGGACTAAAATGTTAAACTTACATGGATTAATTTGAAATTCAAACTCTTAGTGTTGCGTCCGATGTAAATAAGAAATACTTTGAATTATAGCAAGGGTTGGTGGATAGTGGGTGTTTTGCAGCACTAATCAGCACAAATCTGACACTGGAGACACAGCAGAGGTTGTTTATCACCACACTGCCTTTTATAGCAGGTGTAATTTTTCTACTGTCTGAAACACTCATCTGAAATGTACTAAATCACACCATTATGTGCCACACAAAACGGTGAGAGGCCCGATCACACTTGATTCCGATTGAGTTTGACATTAGCATTTTGCTAAGCTAACAACGTGGTGCTTTTTATATGGGAATAAAACAAACAATATATTGACTTCTAAAACCACTTTTTGTCTATAAAGCTTTCACCTGCAAAAACAATCAGATGTTTTTTGTATTTTTTGTTTGGATCAGTAAGATTTTTTATGTTTTTAAAAGTTTCTTAAGCTCACCAAGGCTGCATTTATTTGCTAATATATATATATATATATATATATATTAACAGTAATTTTGTGAAATATTATTACAATTTAAAATGTGTATTTTATAATGTAATTTATTCCTGTAATGTCACATGATCCTTCAGAAATCATTCTAATATGCTGATTTGCTGCTCAAGAAACATTTATCAATGTTGAAAACAGTTGTTGCTGCTTAATATTTTTGTGGAAACTCTGTTTTTCTCCCTCAGGATCTGTGAAGAATAAAAAGTTCAAAAGTATCTTACTTCAGATCTATACAGAATTGTTTACTACAAGCATATTTCAAAATGGCTAGATATTACACAGGGTAGATAATGCTGTTTTGTAGGTTAGAAAAGTGATGGCTCCTTTCTGAAGCAATTCTTTTGTGCTGTTTAACTTCACTTCAGCAAAACGAGTGGCTTTGTGTGCTAATTTGGACCTCAGGACTCTAATTTTACCAACAGGTGTATTGTACTTCTGCTGCAGAACAACACTTTAGGGCTCACTCTCTTTCTTTGTGAGGTCCTGAGGGGTGTTTGCTGTGTTCTGTCCTAGTTGTCCATCTGTCAGTATTTCCTGACATCCTGGCCCGCTAATAATAATAACGTGTGTTTGCAGTGTGTTTGTGTTTAATACACAGAATGTGATGATACTAACAGGAATTAAGCCAAAGCGCATGTCCTTGGTGTCCGGCGTTCTATAAAAGTCCCCTCTCTTTCTCTCTGGTCATTGCCCTTTGTCTGGCTGTGTCCACCTGTCACTCCCTGAGGTGAGCGTGGTGACCAGGAGAGTGTGTAATTAGTGCCGTAGCGGTGCGGTCAGCGCTGGCCGCCCACTTCCTGTTCAGGGTCAGATTCGAGGCCATGACACGATGTTCTAAACATTGTCAAAGTGGATTTAGAGATCACAGGTCACTGGGTGCACGAGCACCAACAACACAGAGGAATCAAAGGTCAGAGGTCAAGCACGAGTGTTATTAGTTGACGGTGTATGATATAGAGTTAAATTTGGCCCTTTGCTATGACATGAATCCTTAAGTTATAAAAAGAAAAAATGAGGTTTAGATCGAGGTGATGTTGTGTCACTGAATATGTGTTGTCACTTAACAAATATTTAAACCATCAAAGTTGTTCATATTTAGAGAGATTAAATAACAATAAAAATTGGTAATATTTATATATATTTATATTATATAATATTTACAAAAAAAAAAATTACAAGGAATTTAGTTTGACAGTAGCTCAGCCACTTTAAATAACACTGCAATGAATATTTTTTTTATCTTGTTTTCCATTACAAATATGTAAAGATTTATCACTCTTAAATCAAGATAAATTTACTTGAGAAGCAAAATGACAAAAACTGAAGTGTTATTTTCTGAAAAATCTAAATTAGAGTAACTTTATGGTTAATATATGTTTTAAAAATGATAAAGGGGTAAGTAAAATAAACATTTCCCTTTGAATTCAGTTTTTATTCTTTACCCCATTGCCAGATATTTTATAGACGCAAAAAAAAAAGATACATTTAAATTTTTTTTTAAATTTTTTAAAAAAAAAGATATAATATCTTAATAAAAATTTTAATATATACTTTTACTGGAAAACAAATACATATATATATATATATATATATATATATATATATATATATATATATATATATATACTAAGAATTTATTTATTTATTTATTTATTTAATTTTATTTATTTATTTATTTATTTTTGTGCATGCAACTTTGCAGTCCAGCAAGCTAAAACCAAACAGTCTGCCTTTGTAACTGGTGGTTTTTAAATTCATCAGCTTTTAAATTCATCAGCTATTAGTCTCCAGTCACCAACATTAATTAATGTGGTCAAAAATATCACCAAATGTATATTACTTTTTACAACCATATGATTTGAAACAATTTCAGGGGTGACTCCTGTGTTCATACACACGGAATGCTAATTTATGGGATTCATTGCAATATTTAAATGCCATTGTCAATTCCAAAACGTTGGCATTTAAACAGTTATATGATATAATATATGAGACAGCATCTTGATGAAGTCTGTCATAGACAGTGTGTTCAGAAATAATGAACAGCCTTGGAGATTGTTCTTTTGGATGTCATTGTATAAGTAAAGATGACATGCACATTACAGATTTTTGCTCCGCTCAGTACTAGCCATTTAATTTGGCTGTTGTGATATTGAGACTGGACAACAACCATGTGAGTGAAAAAATATATGAATATCTGTTGCATTGTTCCTAATGAATAATGCACAGTGAAAACTAAGTGGAAGTTTTCTTTCCTGTGAAAACATGATGATAAAAGCATTCTGATGGGCCGGTGTGAATGAAAGGTAAAAGCTCATCACTCATCATTAACATGTCTCTTTTACCACCAGTTAAGAGGCTAAAATATAGACCTTACCTCACTTCTGCTGTTTCATTACTTTGCCGATTTATGAGCTCCGTTTAGAGAGGAAAAAGAGAGAGGGAAGGAGAATTGAGTGATTTATTGATGGCAAAAGGGAATCCATTTTGTTTGTGCAAGGCAGGTAAATGAGGTGTCACTCTGAAAGAGCACTCTCTCAGTCTGGAGCTTTCCATGATGGATTCCACCCTCAGGACATCCAGACCCGCCACTCCCTCAACACTCACCCGTAAACTGATTTCCTATTGGACGACGGGAGATTTAAGGGGTGGCGGTGAGGTCAATATCATCTTCTGCATTCCTATTGGCTTGTTCTTTACCCCTGGCTTATTCCTTATCCACACTCATGGTCATTTGGGTTTAAAACCAAAGCATCAAAGAATTTCTTTGTGGGTGAATCTCACAAAAACATGCCCAGGTGACATTTCACCCCAGTATCAACAGAAAAAGAATATTTATTAACTCTAGTTTATAAATTATAAATATTTGATTTTTAAATAAGAAATGCTGTATGAAATAAAATTTAAATAAATATATTTATTATTTATATATAATGTTTTGCATAATAATTAAAACCTATTTCCGAATCATGATTTTACTTCTCAGTGGTGATTCCTATTGAATTAATTTTACATTTAACAGAGTAAACAGTTACCATAAAAGCTATTTTAATACTATAAAATGTAATTGTTTTTATTTAGTGTAAATTATAAAAAATAAAAACAAATAATTTCATAATATTTTCAAATTAATCATTTTTTATAAATGCATGAATAAGAGCGCAGTTTTATTTATTTATTTATTTCCCATGAATTTCCATGAATATTGTCATAATGCAAAACAGCTTAATGATTCTACAACTTCAGTTTCTGATTATTTATGTATTCTATATCCAGTCATGGCCAAAAATATCGGCACCCTTGGTAAATATGATCTCTCTCAATTCCTTTTCTTCAGTTTTTTCTTTTTAATACTTCTGAATATTTTGCAAAGAGAAAGACAATCGTTCTATCACAAGAAGACCTGGGTGAATCACATGAAACCTGTCAAGAAATGACATATTTCACACGAAAACAAAACAAAAAAAAGAACTTTTTGTATACAGTCATGGCCAAAAATATCGGCACCCTTGGTAAATATGATCAAAGAAGGCTGTGAAAATTAATCTGCATTGTTAATCCTTTTGATCTTTTATTTAAAACTTTCACAAAAATCTAACCTTTCATTGGATAATAAGAATTTAAAATGGGGGGAAATATCATTATGAAATAAATGTTTTTCTCAAATACACGTTGGACACAATTATTGGCACCCCTAGAAATTCTTATGAGTAAAATATCTCTGACGTATATTCCCATTCATATTCACAATTTTGAGCACTCCAGGGTGATTATGAACATGAAATTATTCAGCCATGGCTTCCTGTTTCACAGAAATATAAATAGGAGGGGAAACAAAACCCAAATTCCCTTAATCATCCATCACAATGAGAAAAACCAAAGAATATATTTCTGATGTGCAGCAAAAGATAATTGAGCTTCACAAATTAGTGAAGTGGCTTTATGAAAGGAGCTAGAGCAGTGAAAATTCTCATTTCCACCATCAAGGCAATAATTAATTTCCAATCAACATAAAATGTTACGAAACTGCCTGGAAGAGGACGTGTGTCTATATCGTCCTAATGCACGGTGAGAAGGAGAGTTTGAGTGGCTAAAGACTCTCCAAGGACCACAGCTGGAAAATTGCAGAAAATAGTTGTCTCGGGGTCAGAAAACCTTAAAATAAATTGTCAAACAGCACCTACATCACCACATGTTGTTTGGGAGGGTTTCAAGAATTATTCTCCTAGCTCATCCAAAAACAAACTCCAGCATATTCAGTTATCAGACACGACTGGAACTTCAAATGAGACTGGCTTTTATGGTCAGATGAAACTAAAATATGAGCTTTTTAGCAGCAAACACTCGAGATGGGTTTGGTGAACACAGGAATAAAAAGTACCCAATGTGTACAATGAAATATACTGCTGTATCTTTGATGTTGTGGGCCTATATTTCTGCTGGAGGTCCTGGAAATCTTGTTTAGACACATGGCATCATGGATTCTATCAAATACCAACAGATAAATCAATAAGTGACTGACTCTGTTAGAAATCTTATAATGGGCCATGTTTGGATCTTCCAACCATACAATAATCCAAACACAAACCTCAAAAACATCACAAAAATGGGTCACTGAGCAAAAAACCAAGCTTCTGCTATGGCCATTCCAGTCCTCTGACCTGAACCCTATAGAAAATGAGTGGTGTGAACTGAAGAGAAGAAGCACTAACATGGAGCTGGGAATCTAAAGGGTCTGGAGTGATTCTGGATGAAGGAATGGTCTCTGATCTCTTGTTAGGTGTTCTCTAACCTCATCAGGCATTATAGGAGAAAACAAACTCAGAGCTGTTATTTTGGCAAATGGAGGTTTCAAAAAGTATTGAATAAAAGGGTGCCGATAATTGTGGCCAATGTGTATTAGAGAAAAACATTTATTTCATAATGATATTTCCCCCCATTTTAAATTCATATTATCCAATGAAAGGTTAGATTTTTGTGAATTTTTAAAATAAAAGATCAAAAGGATTAACAATGCAGATTAATTTTCACAGCCTTCTTTGATCATATTTACCAAGGGTGCCGATATTTTTGGCCATGACTGTATACAAAAAGTTCTTTTTTTTGTTTTGTTTTCGTGTGAAATATGTCATTTCTTGACAGGTTTCATGTGATTCACCCAGGTCTTCTTGTGATAGAACGATTGTCTTTCTCTTTGCAAAATATTCAGAAGTATTAAAAAGAAAAAACTGAAGAAAAGGAATTGAGAGAGAGGGAGAGAGAGGAGAAAAAGGTAATTTTTTTTGTTGATAGCAGTGTTTCCAAAATTGCTGGGAGGTTGGGATGACCCAGTAAACACAAACATTCACGCATACACACACACACACACACACACATCTAGGCTCTGTCTGAGGAAGGGCTTCACACCGACTCCATTACACTCAATTAACCCCTAAAAGGTGCAAAACAGACTAAGAGAAATTCTGACAGAAGAACGGAAGAGATGATGAGAGAGAACGAGACGTAACTCATTTCATTCTTTCATCTTAGTCCGTCCACAGAGACCATTTTACGATTGTGCACTTATGCAAATAACGGTTTGCAAGATAATGACTGATTCTGATGGTTATTCTGTTATTACAAAGCATATGAGTCTCTCTCCATTGTGGCTGGACTGGTTGGTCTCAACATCATTTTTTTTCATAACTCAAAGGGTCATTTCTTCCAGATAAAGTCTTTTAGCTGTATGCCTATTGTCAGGCGAAGATGGAAGCTTTCTTTAGCTGACATTTTTAAAGAAAAGCGTAGTTTGATAGCAGCACGATACAGCTGATGACAAAGCTGTGCTAAAAAAGCAAGTCACATTGAATCTATTTTTGTGATGGCAATGACATCAATTTTTCTTTGTGACCTTAGTTGTAATATATGCTAAATAACCTGTCACACAAATGCACAAATATGTTTCCCTCAAGTACTGAAAAATATTTTACCTGGATTATTTTTAAAGTAGTTTCTGTAGCTTAAAAATAGTATTCTATTGTAAAATACAAAAAAAGATATATATATATATATAATATGAATATATATCAAACAATATATGACTATATCATATAATATGTGTGTGTTTGTGTGTGTGTTGTTGTTGTTGTTAAAGTAAAACTATTAAAAATAATAAAAAGGTTTTTGTTGTTTAAAATAAATCTGAAATATGATATACATATTAGATAAAAAAATGTAAACTTAACCTGTAGAAATATAAACATTTAAAAGAAATAGAGACTAATAAATATTACAACAGAACATACAATTTCCAAATATAACTATAATTAAAATGATAACTGATTATATAAAGTGATTCATATATATTTATATATGAATCACTATATATAATATATATACATATCTATATATATTTATATTTATATAATCAGTTTTCTTTTTAATTATAATTATATTACTTATACTAATTATAAAAATAACTAAAATTAGAAACTTAAAAAATAAAATAAAATAAAAATTACAACTGCACATAAAATTTCCAAAAATAACTAAAATTACAAAACTTAATATATAAGATGATTCATATATATATATATATATATGAATCATCTTATATATTAAGTTTTGTAATTTTAGTTATTTTTGGAAATTTTATGTGCAGTTGTAATTTTTATTTTATTTTATTTTTTAAGTTTCTAATTATAGAGAGAGATTTTTCTGTAGTTTTTAAATTTACATTTTTTCATCTAATATTATATTGTCTTTCAGTTTTTTAATAGTTTTAGTTAACAACAGTAATTTGATAGATAGATAGACAAACAGATAGATAGATAGATAGATAGATAGATAGATAGATAGATAGATTTATATTTCTGTAGGTTAAGGTTAAATTTTTTTAATCTAATATTTATATTTTAATTCAGCTTTATTTCAAACAACAAAAAAAACTTTTTTCTATTTTTAATAGTTTTACTTTTAGCTAACAATCTTGTTGTAGAAAGTGGAGAAAGTTGAGATACTTGTGTCTGTGGCCCCAGATAACACACATATGACAAGAAAGTTTGTGGAGTTATTCACAGCATGATGACAGCATGGAGACTTAGTCTTTAACTTTGGATCAAGCTGCTTTTACCTAAAGAGAGAGCAAGAATCGTGAGAGACGGCAGAAAAGAAGCCTCTGATTCACTGTTGACACGAGCACCCGGCGAATCAAGACAGTTGCTTTCAATTTATCTCTCCGTGATGGCAGTTGCCAGGGTTACCGAAGTATAGTTGGTGTCCAAGGAGGCAGCCGAGAGGATGCTCAGGAGAGGTATAGAGCCAATATATCACTTTTTCACACCCTTCACCAGGACACTGTATGCCTGAGGGGTTTAGTGTGGTCGATTAGGGCAAGGTTGTTGTTGTGTATGAGAGTGTGTGGGGTTCTGAGTGTTACACATGTTTGTATGTGTGAGTTAATACCTAAAGGTGCTTGTCATTAAGTTTGAATGAAATCAGTCCTTCTCGACAGAGAAACACATGTTAGAGCTGAAGTACAGAAGTTAGAATGAGTCTCTGGTCTTATAGAATGTGGCCGTGTTTCAAAACCCAGGGAGCTTCCTACCTAGACAGTATGTTTTAGGCAACATAGGCATGTTTGAATTTTCAAATAAAACATTTTGAGGCACTGTAGGAATGTTTGAATATTTATAAACATTTTTAGGATTAGAAACACATTCATCATAGGCATGTTTTTTTCTTAATTGAACTTTTTTGATCATTGCAGGCACATCTGAACCAAACCATTTGGGCATCATTTTGTGTTTCTGTTTTTAAAATCCAGAAATCTTAAAATCAATTTTTAGGCATTATAGACATTTGTTTTATTTTTATGTAAGTGAAAGTGCCTGTCTATACAGCATCTTTAGAGCATCACGTAGATTAAAACGTTCATATTGAACATGTTTAGGCATCATAGATGTGTACAAATTAAATGCTTTTGAACGAAACATTTATAGCCATCTTATTAATATTTGAATGTTTTAGTTTAACATTTTAGCCATCATAGACATATTTACATGTTTAAATCGAACCGTTTTAAACATCACAAGAAAGTTTGAAGATAACACTTTATTTTGATAGTCCACTTTAGACATTCTACTAACCATAAGTAACTTTGCAACTACATGTCAACTAGCAGTCATTAGAGTATTAGTAGACTGTCAACTTAATATCTTCTAACACTTTATTTTGATGGGTCCACAACATACAACATACTGACTATGAGAAACTTTGCAAGTATATGTCAACTTATTCTTCTAACCCTAAACCTAACCTAACAGTCTACTCAGAGTTAGTAGACATGTAGTTACAAATTAATGAGAATTAGTTGACATGTAGTTGCAAAGTTACAGTATAGTTAGTAGAATGTCTAAAGTGGACTATCAAAATAAAGTGTAACCAGTTTGAATGTTCAAATTAAATGTTTGAATTGACTTTATATGTATATCATACAATATCATACCTTTAAATAATACTTTTAAATAAGTCCAATTGGTAAATGTTAATTAATGTATTAATATTACCTAACAGTGTTTATTAATCTTTGTTAACATTAGTTAATAAAAATACACCTGTTTATTGTTAGTTCATATTGGCTCAGGTCTATAATGATTAATAATATTAACAAATACAACTTTTGATTTTAATAATGTATTGGTAAATTTTGAAATTAATAGAGATGAATAAATGTTTAAGTTGATGGTAACTAATATAGTTGACTAATGTTAACAGATGAAACCTCTTTGGAAAGTGTTACTGAACATTTTTAATCAGTTTTAAATAAACATTTTAAACATAGACTCAATTTGAAAATTGGAATCTAACATCTAGATTCAATGCTTTGAAATTGATTGTTTGAATCAGTATTGTTTGGGTTTCATAGGCACGTCTGAATGTTTGAGTGAAACACGTTTTGAATCAGACCTTTGAATCAGACATTTTTGGGCATCATGCACGTTCAAATCTTGTATAAAATTGTTGTGAATCACAAGCACAATTAGATTGAATGTTGGAACTGTCTCGGTAGGCAGCTCACTAGATTCTGAGTTGTGAAACGCAGCACATGTCTTTGTGGAAGTTCCTCATGCATGGGAAGAGTCAGATCGGCCTGAGATCAGACGGAGCGGAGTGTGACGTTAATGTCATCTACAGGCTGCACTGCTTCAAATCTATCGTCTTACAAATGTCCTAAATAAAAAGAACACTTGTCAGAGGCTGTGTATGTCTGTTTTTATGATGATTGATATGTGTGAAATATGGTATTACTGCAGAGCCCGCCGATGATTTTCAGTGCTGTTTATTACAGGCTTGAGGCAGCTCTGACTGATCAATACGGGGTCAGAGGAAACCGTGACGACAGGACTCCATACCTCACTGTCTCTCATCCATTCTCTCACTTCTTACAGCCTCTGTCCATCATTTCTTCTCTGAGACTTTCTCTTTTCCATCCTTCTTTGCTTTACGGCCCTTTTCTTTTCCTCTCTCGGTTTCATATCATCTCTCCGCCCTTAAATTCCTCTCTCTTTCTTGTTACTCTGCATGTACATGCTGCAGTCACTCTAGCCCCGAACCGCTGCAGTAATTGGAAAGCCGTCACTGAGCTGATGTTTAGAGCAAGGGATAGATGAGAGCGAGAGAGATAGCTGGAAAGAATGCATGAATATGCATGTGTGTTTGGACTGACTGATTTTGACAGTAAAGACAAAGTTTTTAAGGGTAACACTTTACAGTAAAGTTCCATTTGTTAACATTAGTTAACTACAGTAGTTAACAAACTAACAATGAAAAATACTTATAAATCATTTAATAATCTACCGTAAGATAGTATTGCTTATTGCTTATTAGTTAATGCTTTAAGTATAGTTAACAAATGGAACCTTATTGTAAAGTGTTTCCTGTTTAAGAATTTCCTTGCTCATGCTGGCAGATATCAGCTTCTTTTTGAGAATCAAAAGAGAGGAGTCTATTCGCTAAACAGTTGCACCAGTTTTTGCATGGCAAAATTTAGCACAAAAACCTGCTAAATTTTCACTAACTACCTGAAATCCAGTTTAACTATTGTGTAAGTCATATAATATATATATATATATATATTTTTTTTTTTGACATATAATACAAAATTTTATACATACATTATACACACAATTACAGCTTCAGTTGCTGCAAAATAAAGTAAAAGATAAAAAGTAAAAAAGTTTTTAATATGAAATTAAACCCCATGCATTGTATATAATATAATATGAAATATAATATAATATACACATATTTAAAGGGGTCATATGATGCAATTTCTATTTTTCCTTTTCTTTAGTGTGTTATGTAGCTGTTTGTGCATGTATAAGATCTGCAGAGTTACAACTCAAAGTCTCCCACAAAAGGATTTATTCTGTCTAAAAGAGAAGCCTGATCCAGTCTGGGCTAAAACGCCTCATTAAAACACGCCCCCACATGTCTACGTCACGATGTGGAAATATTTGCGTAATGCAGCCCAAATGTGCACGCAAAGAAAGAAGGCGTGGTTTCAGTAACCGCAGTAGTGTTGATGCAGCCATGTCAGGGAGACGCTGTGTGTTTCTGTGCAAATGCAAAAGCACTTTATTTGGCCTTCTGAAAGTAGATGCAGTTAGGAATCATTAAGATTACTTACAACAGAACAGCACAACCCAAATGTTTGAATTTGTGCAACGCATTTTATGGACGACAATTTCGTGAACTTAGGAGAGTACAAGGCTGGCTGTGCACGAAGGCTATTTCTAATATATATATATATATATATATATATATATATATATATATATATATATATATATGTAAGGGGTGTCCTCGACTAAGGATTTTTATAGTCAAATCGTAATTTTCAAATCTTGCCGATAGTCGACTGATAGTCGAATCATATGTTTGGGGGCGGGGCAAAATACATTACCAAGAGTTAAGTCAGACATTGGACAGTCATAATTATTGACGTTAACACACAGGGAAAATGTGTAACGGACGCCTCACAGATACAAAAAATAATGTTTTATGTTTTGATTAACATTAAACGTCAGCAAAACCGTAAGAATTCACAATATTTTTTACAATATTGCTCTCATTATAACGTTATGTATATGACATTTATTAATGTTCTGGATTTCTGTTTTGAGCTGCACGCGCTGAAGATGACCATAGAATGAAGCATTTGATAGCAGGTTTTTAATCAATAGGATTTAACTTATCATTTATCTCATAGAATACGCTTCGTTATTTATAAAACGTAACGTTAATATTACAACTTTTAGGCTATCTGCACAAAATGCCCCGAATGCATGAACATCTGCGTGGCTCTGAATGAACTCTTGTTGTGGACGCGTTCTTCATGCAACAACGTGCAAAAACAGGGCAACTAAACTCTAAAAATTCACAGTGTTTTATTATAATAGTGTTATCGTTATAATGTTATGTATATGACAGTCCCAGTCATAGTTATTAATATTCTGCATTGCTGTTTGTAGGCCTACTGCTCGTGCTGCGCGCTGACGAGATGTACTACAATGAAGCGCTTTACCGCAACTCAACCAAATGCATCTTATACGAGATAAATAATAAACCGGCTGAAATGTTTTGAAATCACTTGTACCCTACCTGATTGAAAAAATTCAGTCTTTCACTCTGCCTGTGTCAGTTTGAGTCTTGTTAAAGATTTAAATCCCTGCCGCCAAGATGCTTCTCTGTCGGTCACGGATTATGGAAAGTGAAACTTAAATCTATAGGGGTGGTTGGATTTATTCATGCACATTAAAATATTTATCTAAAGCTTATTTCTTTTCAGATTCTTATTTACAGCATTATCTTAATAGGCTGTATATTAACTTATTGGGAGAAAACCGGTAGTTCTTTGTGAAATCAGACATTTGAGCACCCCCATATAGCCAAAATGGCATGATCATGAACACCCCGCGAATATTCGACTGTGAGATTGGGAGTCGAATCAGGCTCCTCCTATCGAAGCATCGAAACAGGGATTTATTTTGTAGTGAAGCATCGAATCATTGACTATTTGGGGTCACCCCTAATATATATATATATATATATATATATATATATATATATATATATATATATATATATATATATATATTCCCAGTAAAGTTTGCCAGATTATTGAAGTATGCTGCTTTCTCCGGTTATGTTGTGCAAATTTAATTCAGTGCATGTTTGTGTGATTTACCTTATTTGCATAGCACCTTTAGTGTATCAGGTATAAAACAGCACAAATAAAGAATGCATAAACAAGCATGAGTCATTCTCAATGAATTCACCCCAAAACATTTGAGCAGAATTCCAATAGAGGGAAAGTTAACATCTTTAGGACACACAAACCTGTTAAAGCTCATTAAACGTCATTCTCTCGTGTGTGTTTTGCTGTACTTCTAGTTTCGCTCCTGACTGGGCTGAAAACAGGAATCATATTGGGATGTTGCCTTTTTGCTTGTGTGTGTGTGTTTGTGTGGAATGAATGGGTGAACGATTTGCGATGAATGAAAGAGACAGGGCTATAGCTACTCTGCCTGCAGCTGCATTAACATTCAGAAGCTGTCTTACTGACAGAGAGAGAGAGGGAGACGGGGAGAGCAGAGAGACAGGGGAGGGAGGGAGGACTTGGAGGGCAGAGAGAGGGAGAGAGGGGGGGTAGGAGGGGCTGTTGATTACAGCACTAGGATTGAATGTGTGTGTGTGTGTTTGTGGGTGCAGGGCTGTTTTAGGGGGGTGAGGTGAGTCGTGCTCAACCCCCCCACACACTAATCAATCCGGACCCCTGGCGCCCGCACGTTATCGTCTGCGAACGTCCGTGTACGGATAGAATGTTGAGGGTGGGAGCGCGCCAGCCCAGCCACGGGGAAACGGCGCAGCCGCATCACAGCGTGTGTGTGTGTGCGAGCGTGTGCACCAGAGCCACGGGGAGTGAACATGCCCCACTCGCGGCGAGTGCAGCCCGAGCGCTCGGCGCCGTTCGCGACAGGCAGCCGTTAACGGGAGCGAGGGGGAGGGCAAGGAGTGCTCAGAGGGAGGAGAGGTGGAAGAAAGGAGGAGAGAGGAGCAGAGGAGGAGAAGAGGGATAGGAAGAGAGGGAGTGAGCCGCTTTCACCTGACGCTGGCCCTGGCCGGTTCGGGAATATCAAGGAGGAGACCCGCGCACGCACGCACGCTTCTCGCGGGACCATGTCGGTGACCACCGGATTTGGCTACCAGTTGCCGGGCATCACCACGGTAACCTATGTTTTTGTTTACAGCCCGGGGACGGTCCAGCGAAACCCCAGCCCTCCTCCCGTGGGGCCCTCCCACACACTCTCAGGAGCCCGGGGCCCCAAACGGAAACTCTACAGCGCCGTGCCGGGGCGCACCTTCATCGTGGTCAAACCGTACACGCCACAGGGAGAGGGAGAGATCCAGCTGAACCGCGGAGAGAGGGTCAAAGGTGAGTGCCCTTTCCCTGCTAATTGCTTTGCACCTAACAGCTGTCAGTCATCTGGAAAAGGGACGGGGTTAGGCCAAGTTTGCTCTGTGATTATGGTTTGTGCATTGCAATGTGTCTCTCATGCTGTTAGAGTTGATTTGTTGGATCTTTAGCATCTTCATCGGTCTGTCCAGGAAGTCTTACTTTCTTGCAAAAAAAAAATAAAAAATCGCTTTTCACATAATCATGTGTAATGGAAGGGGAACAACTGTTGTTATGAACTGACAAGGCTGTTTGGATTATTTGAGTTCAACTCTGTTTAGGAACTAAAACAGGGTAATATCGGTTATCGGTCGATAATCTCAAAATGGCATTCTGTCAAAAAAATTAAAATAAATAATGATAATTCAGATTTTCCCTGTGTTCATGCTTTCTAAATTAATTATACAGCTGTACTTTTTATTTATAAAATTGATGTGCTAAATTAAATATGTATTTATTATGGTGCTGGGCAATGATTAATCGTGATTAATCGCATCCAAAATAAAAGTTTTCTTATACATAATATATGTGTGTGTACTGTGTATATTTATTATGTATATATAAAAACACACAAATGCATGTATATATTTAAGAAAAATGTTATGTTTATATATTAAATATATTTTTATGTAATATAAATTATATGAATGTAAATATATACATGTAAATATTTTCAAAAAATATACTGTATCTTTTTATATAAATAATAAATATACACAGTGTACACACATATATTATATAAACAAAAACTTTTATTTTGGATGTGATTAATCGCGATTAATTGTTGCCCAGCACTAATTTATTATTGTTCATATTTATCTTTTTATATTTTAATAATACAAATAAATATACATCAATAAATAATGTTACAGATTTATTAATCATTTTCTAAATGCAACACATATAATAAATATTCTTTAAAAATTAAATATATATTTGCAAATAGATGTTCAAATGTTATAATTAAATTAAAAATATACAGCTGTTCAATTACTTTATAAAGTGTCAATTGGAATTAACAATATTCTGGCTGGGGACCCAATATGCTTATTTATAATCTGTTGCATACAGTGAAACATTGTCATTGCTACAAGCAGAAAATGGTTTGAGACAACCTGTAGAACTAGATCTGCTGGCTGAGTTATGAACAGGACTGTAGCTGGATCGACAGTGACCTACAGATTTTCTGTTTTGCAAGATGCACATGATTTTCCATCTTTAACATGTCATCTGTGCTGGTATGTCTCAGAACGGGGAGACGAAGGGTTGTCATCTGTCAAACACTGCTCTCTGGAGACCGTCTCTCACATCACACACACACTGACGCTCAGCTGTAAAGGACATGCTCGCTTGCTTACGTGCTCTAACTAGGGAATCTTGATCCAGAGGAGATTCAGCTCAGACAGTATTCATGTATTTGTGCTGTCTACATGTGATGGTCTTAAAAGATGTGGTTGTAACTCATACTCACTATTGAGCGTGTGAATGAACGCTGTAGAAGTGTGTGTGTGTGTGTGTGTGTGTGTGTGTGTGTGTGTGTGTGTGCTCATGGCTCAGGTTCATGGCTTATGTGTTGTTCTGTTCTTGTCTCCATTCATGCTTCAAACCAGACTACCACTCAAACGCAGTGGAAGGTAAAGAACTCCGCATCCATCCCACTGCCCTCCAGTGTGTATGAGTGTGTGTGTCCCGTGCACAGCCCCCTACAGTGGTGTTTTATCCTTCAGTAACTCTTTCTTCCCTCTCTGCCTTACCTGCATGCTCACACATCTGTACCCAGCACCCTGAACACATACATGGCAATGTTACTGTGTTTCCTTCCTCCCTCTTGAAGCTGTACAAAAAAATGTTGCACATATTCTGATTTCTGTCACATTTAATGCTTAAAGCATTTTAATAGAGTATAATTTCTTCCGCTTGTACCCAGAGGAGGCTGTTATTGCTCTGAGGTTGCTCATGTGTAGCTCAGAAAAGTTAGTGGAGCTTCATTTAAGTGTTAACTTTTTCTCAGATGTTGCTACTAAAATTCCTTCCGAAAACTACAAAAAGACATGCATTAGATGAATATTTGCGTGTAGCATGAGTAAAGAGTTACATATATATATATATATATGCCGCTGGCAGAGCTCAGATCGTTTGGTCTTGAAAGAATTTGAATGGAATTTGTTGTTGTGATTATTATTGCTCAAATACTGCTTTTTATTTCAGTCCTTGAGACTTAATAAAAGTCCTTGTAATGCTGCATTTATATGTGAGCTTTGTCTCAGATGTTTCTCTTAAAATTCCTTGTGGGACATACACATAGACATACGTGAGATTAATATTTGCATACGGTATGAGTAAAAAGTATATATTTATGCCACTGACAGTTCTCAAATCGTTCGGTCTTGAAGAATCTGAATAGAAGTTGTTGTTGTTGTTAATATTATTGATCAGAACTGCTTTTTATTGCGGTTCTTAAGACTCAATGAAGGTCCTAGTTGTGCTTCATTTAAATATTAGCTTTGTCTCAGGTGCTTCTTTCAAAATTCCTTGTGAGAAATACAGATATACTGTACATGACATACATGAGGTGAATACCTGCATACAGTATTAGTTATATATTTATGCAGCTTAAAGGAATTTGAATGTAAGTAATTATTATTATTATTATATTGCGCTTTTGCATTCATGAGACTTCATGTACTAGTTATTTAAATATTACTTTTGTCTCAGATGTTACTCGTAAAATTTCTTTAGTTACTTACTAAAGGAAGCAAATAAGTCAATAAGTTGACATATGGTAACAGTATAAAACTGTAAAATTCATGTGGATTGCATAACTCAGATAACTGATCTTGGGTGGATTTGATAAGAAACGATCATATTGAGATCTTTGGTATCTTATTAGCTCAGTTTGTGATCTTTTCTGAATGTCTTGCGGTAACATAGTCTTCTCCTATTACTAGTTCTTGAGAAAAAAAAAAATGAGCAATTTAATCTCATTGCTGCCTGGGAGAAACATCTGAGATATCATAGAGATCTTATTTGTAATTTTACTGTCCTTTGGGACATGTAATCGTTTAGTCCAGAACAGCTGAAAACATCCTGACTCACATTCCTGACTGTGCTGGGCAGCAGGTGCATTAGTGGCCGTGAAGTGCCAGGATGCCCATGCTGGTGGAGATGAAGTTGCCGCTATAATCTGGTGGCACCATGACAGCATGCTGCTTGTGCCAGCTCAGAAACTGCCAGGACAAACCATATGCTGGACACATGGCGCATCTCTGACGTAACGGCACCATATGTCAAAAAACGTTCATATTTCCTGTGCACTTTCTCTTCTTGTAGCACCTCTATGACCTTAGAAAGAGATGAGCGAGCAACCAGCAGTCTCTCTTTCACTCCCAAGCTCCTGATAAATTCATAATGCCTGTCTCACTGATGTTCATTAATGTAGGAGTCACTGCTGGGAAAACAACATCTCATTTTCAGCTTCAGCAGTGCTATCTATGCAGTGGGTCTCATTTGTTAACCATTCAGTTTTGTACTTTAATGTAACCTGAATTTGGTTTATATAAAATGTATTTATTTTTATATTATGAAAATATATATATGTATTTATATATATATATATATATATATATATATATATATATATATATTTTTCAATATTTTATGGTAATTTATTATATTATAAAATTGCTTATATATAAAATTGATTTCTTATATATATAAACTACCATTTAGTGCATTAAATTTGGATTTGGAGTCAGTCATTTTTTTTTTATAAGTTTCATATGGTCATCAATACAGTAAAAACAGTAATATTGTGAAATAATATAACAATTTATAATAATTGAAATATATTTTAAAATGTAATTTATATATTTATTTCCAGCAGCCATTTCTCCAGTCTTCAATTTAATGCATCCTTGGCTTGCTAAATAAAATGATTAATTTCTTTGAAAAAGAAAATGTTACTGACCCCTAACTTTTGAATCGTAATGTATAATACAGGTGCATCTCAAACTACTGAACTCGACTGAGAGATGCCTGCAATTTGTACTGTATGAATGGAAATATTTTAATAAATTGAGATACTTTTATTGAGATGTAGTCTGTAATTAGCGGCATAAATGCATGAAACATTTTGAGTTACATGTTATGAGTTGTATAATATATAATACATTTTCACTTACTAAAACAATTGATGAAAAACATTGACATTTTACACAGTATTCAATTTTTTTTAGATTAACCTTTGCATATTTTATATAATATTTTATAATATTTCAATATTTTAAATAATACAAATTTGTGCACAAAAAAAAAAAAAAAAATAAGCAGCTTATATGGACATGGTTTGAGTGTGTATTATGGTAATTAAAAACTGCAGGCACATTTTTCCTCATCTAGAATAATCCAGAGATTTTGTGTAAGAACCTCTTCTGCGCACCCAAGTATGCAACTTGTGTAGAATTACTGGTGAATGAGACCCAGTGAGAGTGTTGTGTGTGATGTGATTTTGTGCCCCAATCGCATTAGTTCACCTTTCGAGACTCTCGCTCCCTGATAAAATCACGTTTGGGTGCACAAATGTCTGTGAGACCTTGAGGACTGAATAAACCTGCTCGTGACTTCAGGTTGATAACCTTTAGCATGCTCACGTGGGAATGTTTTGATGGTCCTTTGCCTCATACAGATGTGAAATGCATTTTGACTGCGTGGCTTCAGTTCATTGGAGCTTACTAACTTCAGCCTTGCTTTGAGGTCGCAGGTGATAAACGGATGAGGGCTGGAAATATATCCCCCTCACAGAGGTGATACCTGCTACTGAAGCATGATATTTTTAGTTTAGCATTTTTAGGGCAGATTGGGTAAAGTGACATCTCAAGCTTGATTTGCGATTGATACATTTATGAGAAACCAAAGGTTAGAGTGTATATTTTTACCCAAATGTGATATACAGTACATGATATCTACTGGTATAGGCTTTGAATTTATTACATATTTTTAATTTTAGTGTGAACTTTGAACCAGTACATTTGATATCCCTACTTCTGATTACTCCATTCTCAATTTGAGTACAAGAGTTAAGGACCAATCTGTAATTACTAAGTCAACATAATCATAGACATCAAATTTGGAAGCACCAGCCAAGGACTTCCAGAATAAATACTGAGGAGTACAACTGACATTCACAATAAGCTGTTGTCTGTTGACTTGTTCAAAGAGACAGTACATCTAACACTTTATCTATTTCTGCTTCTCTTACAATGCTGTTTACCTGTTTTTCCCTCACTCTTCATCTTTGTCTTTACCTTGACTTTTTTTCTCTTCTCTCTCGTTCCATTTTCTGACAGAAGAGAATGTTTATGAGGAGATCACGCTCGGTAAACATGAAGCCCACTCATCTCCACCTGTCTTTCCTCTATCCTGTCCATAGCTCTTGTATGATATTCAGTAGATACTGATAGTACAGACATAGTTATCTGTAGAGAAAAGTATGCTAGTAAAAAACCAACATATGCACACTTTGTCTTGTTGTAGAGCTCTGATGTATGTGTGTTGTCTCTCTCTGGCAGAGTCTATCAAAGAAAGTGAAGAGGAAGCTAAATTCGTTAGTGTAGAGCCCTGTGCACTGCTCTGTTCCTGCTGGACTCTCTGTAGACTGCTTTAGGTCAGACAGAACCAGTTTGAGACCACAGACCACCGATAGAATGAAGATCCCTGTAGATCCAGTGCAGTAGGTTACTAGGTTTTAGCGAAAAAGGATGGAATGATGGATGTGTGCTTGTGTGTGTGTCCAAATGTCCCTACAAAGATGATGAAACCTACATTTTAGGAAGCCTACCATTATATGAAGGAAAACAACTTCATAAAGGCATTGACTTATGCTTTGTTTCATATGTAAAAAATGACAGACAGTCAGGGTTCTGGTTTGGGCAAGGTTAGTCTGTAGTAATTGTATTTGGGTAAATTAAGATGCCAGATTGTTTGTCCCTAAACAAGAGAGAGAGAGCAGTTAAAGTTATAAATAAATAAATAAATAAATAAAATCTATACTGAGAGTCTTTTTGCCTTTGCTATTTCCTTCTGAAACTATATTTGCTGAATAAATGAAGACACTTTTCTTATTAATATCAATGTTGAAAATAGTTTTTTTGCTGTTTAATTTTTTTAGGAAACTGAAATCTTAAGTATTCCAAGGTTTTGACCAGTAGTTTATATTTATATTAAATAAATAAAATAAGAAATAAAAATAATACTATCTATCTATTTATTGTCACATCATCTCGGCACACGTGCCGAGATGATGTGACAATAAAAGTGATTTGATTTGATTTATCTATCTATCTATCTATCTATCTATCTATCTATCTATCTATCTATCTTTCTCTCTCTCTCTCTCTCTCTCTCTATATATATACATATGTGTGTGTGTGTGTGTGTGTGTGTATGTGTATATGTGTTTATATATATATATATATATATATATACATACACAGGTGCATCTCAATAAATTAGAATGTCGTGGAAAAGTTCATTTCAGTAATTCAACTCAAATTGTGAAACTCGTGTATTAAATAAATTCAATGCACACAGACTGAAGTAGTTTAAGTCTTCGGTTCTTTTAATTGTGATGATTTTGGCTCACATTTAACAAAAACCCACCAATTCACTATCTCAACAAATTAGAATACTTCATAAGACCAATTAAAAAAAAAAACATTTTTAGTGAATTGTTGGCCTTCTGGAAAGTATGTTCATTTACTGTATGTTCATTTCATGTACAATACTTGGTAGGGGCTCCTTTTGCATTAATTACTGCCTCAGTTCGGCGTGGCATGGAGGTGATCAGTTTGTGGCACTGCTGAGGTGGTATGGAAGCCCAGGTTTCTTTGACAGTGGCTTTCAGCTCATCTGCATTTTTTGGTCTCTTGTTTCTCATTTTCCTCTTGACAATACCCCATAGATTCTCTATGGGGTTCAGGTCTGGTGAGTTTGCTGGCCAGTCAAGCACACCAACACCATGGTCATTTAACCAACTTTTGGTGCTTTTGGCAGTGTGGGCAGGTGCCAAATCCTGCTGGAAAATGAAATCAGCATCTTTAAAAAGCTGGTCAGCAGAAGGAAGCATGAAGTGCTCCAAAATTTCGTGGTAAACGGGTGCAGTGGAAATTGAAGAAACACAAAATAACTGTCAGTCTCTCTCGGACTGGGGCTCCATGCAAGATCTCACCTCGTGGAATTTCAATGATCATGAGAACGGTGAGGAATCAGCCCAGAACTACACGGGAGGATCTTGTCAATGATCTCAAGGCAGCTGGGACCATAGTCACCAAGAAAACAATTGGTAACACACTACGCCATGAAGGACTGAAATCCTGCAGCGCCCTCAAGGCCCCCCTGCTCAAGAAAGCACATGTACAGACCCATCTGAAGTTTGCCAATGATTCAGAGGAGAACTGGGTGAAAATGTTGTGGTCAGATGAGACCAAAATCAAGCTCTTTGTTATCAATTCAACTTGCCGTGTTTGGAGGAGGAGGAATGCTGCCTATGACGTCAAGAACACCATCCCCACCGTCAAACATGGAGGTGGAAACATTATGCTTTGGGGGTGTTTTTCTGCTAAGGGGACAGGACAACTGCACCGCATCAAAGGGACGATGGACGGGGCCATGTACCGTCAGGGTCAGGGCATTGAAAATGGGTCGTGGATGGGTTTCCAGCATGACAATGACCCAAAACACACGGCCAAGGCAACAAAGGAGTGACTCAAGAAGAAGCACATTAAGGTCCTGGAGTGGCCTAGCCAGTCTCCAGACCTTAATCCCATAGAAAATCTGTGGAGGGAGCTGAAGATTCGAGTTGCCAAACGTCAGCCTTGAAACCTTAATGACTTGGAGAGGATTTGCAAAGAGGAGTGTGACAAAATCCCTCCTGATTTGTGCACAAACCTGGTGGCCAACTACAAGAAACGCCTGACCTCTGTGATTGCCATCAAGGGTTTTGCCACCAAGTACTAAGTCATGTTTTGCGAAGGGGTCAAATAATTATTTCACTCATTAAAATGCAAATCAATTTATAACTTTTTTTAAATGCATTTTTCTGGATTTTTTTTTGTTTTTTATTATTCTGTCTCTCACTGTTCAAATAAACCTACCATTAAAATTATAGACTGATCATTTCTTTGTCAGTGGGCAAACGTACAAAATCAACAGGGGATCAAATCATTTTTTCCCTCGCTATATATATATGTATGTATAGTGTAGTACTTCACCTGGAATTTAGAATTTGTCTGTTGAATGCTTTTTTTATTAAGGTGAAATAACACTGCCTTTATTGTTGATTATTAACCTTAGGAGCTCATGGTAGGTTTGTCTTGAAAGCTTTATATAGAATCATTCAAAATCAATTGCTATGTGTGTAAAATAAATGAGATTTTACTTCTGGAACCCAGCTGTTGCACATTATAGCCTGTGTGCTATAACAGCAAAGAAAAATTATTTCAAAGGAAGGGCATGTTATATTACATTTTGATTGAAGATTCAAATAAGAAAGTATTTTTTTATTTCATTTTGACAATAATATTGTATAAGATCTTGTTACAGTGTGTAAATATGGTTATATTTTCTGTTTTATATCCCTGTGCTGTCAAATTCATTTCATTCATTTCATTTTTCCCTTTTTTCTTAATGTCATCAGAAGAATCTCCCTATGTAGACCATTATGTAGAGCATGAAATTAAGAAGGAGGATGGCCATGGCTCTATGGACGATAAAGGTAATCTTACCCTTGTAGCTCAGCTGTATTCTCTTAGAAACAGTAGGTAGAGAAGTCTGCTGTAGGTGTAGATTAAAATAGATTTGTGTCTGTTTTTATATCTGTGATAAGTTTTAATGTTTCTACATCTCTTAATGCTGTCCTGCATGATCTTGAATGCATTCCCTGCTCATTTCATTCCATTGACAGCAAGGTAATATTAGAAATTGTATCCTGTTTAGCTCAATCAGAATGTCAACAGTGATTGGAATCAATTTGTCGGCACTCAAGAGAGATAAACACGGGCACTGGTCTTACGGGTGTTGTTGTTTAACTTTAGTGGGCGTTGATGCATGCGATAGTCTTACAGAGTAACAGAAACGTGGCTGTCGCACGCATGATGTTGTTAATATTCCACAAGCATTGGGAGTGTCCCACAGCCATTAATCATGTTTGTGAATGTCTAATCTGGCTGTTATTTGCAGCAATTCCATTTTCATGCCTGTCTTAAAGATTAATAAGTAGAGGTGTACAAGACTAGAGCATGCTGGGAAAACATGAGCTCACACTGATAATCTACTCTGTGACAAATCATGGCTGGTTCAATCAAAGATCATGTGACTGTATCATTTAAGAGTTCAAAGTCTGTAGGGTAGTTTGAACACATTTTTACCTAAATGGGAGTGAAACTGTTGAGTTTCTTGGTTCAGAAATGGCCTTTATCAAAGGAAGGGATAAAGGACACTGTCTTGACACTGTGTCCTAGAACAATGGCTGTTTGGAACCGAAAGAAGTCGATTTGCTTGCTCGCTATTCAGTAAGTCGGTGCCAAAAGCAAGCAGCATTTATGTATGACGCTTCCTTTTAAAGGGCCCCTATTATGCCCCTTTTTACAAGATGTAATATAAGTCTCAGGTGTCCCCAGAATGTGTCTGTGAAGTTTTAGCTCAAAATACCCCACAGATCATTTATTATACTGTTTTGAAAATGCCTATTTTGAGTGGAAGCAGAAACACACAGTTTTTGTGTATGTACCTTTAAATGCAAATGAGCTGCTGTTCCTGCCCACTTTTTCAGAATAGAGTGGTGCCTTTACCTCAGATACTATGCCCAAAACAAAATATCTGATTGGTTTCGATTATCATGTCAATTGCACTGAAATCATGTGTTTAAAGCCATATCAGTTTAAAGGGGTGGTTGATTGCAATTTCACTTTTTTAAGGTTAGTTAGTGTGTAATGTTGCTGTTTGAGCATAAACAATATCTGCAAAGTTACGAAGCTGAAAGTTCACGCAACGAAGGGGGCGAGGCCATGTTGTGCTGCTTTAGAGAAGAGGAAGAGAAAACTAGGGTTGCACGTTAAAACCTATTCATATATGAATCGCAATTCTATCTTCTAACGATTCTAATGGATTCACAAGTTTCAAAATCAATGTTCTAAATCAGCAGTTCTCAATCCTGTTCCTCGCGTCGCTCTGCTCTGCATCTCTCTCTCTCTCTCTCTCTCTCTCTCTCTCTCTCGCTCTCTCTCTCTCACCCTCTCTCTTTCATTTCATCAGCTCAGCTCCAACTATGAACTGTTCCATTTATACACTTATTTTCACATAGATATGGGAAGCGTTATACATGGGCGCGTGTGCAGTTGCCGTGCTGTATTAAAGCTTTAATCAGGATAAAACCGTATGCCTATATTAAAAGCTAAGAGAAGCAGCATTTACAAATAACTGCGTATCTAAAAGTATGAGACAACAACAAACAAACATACCATGAAGAGCCGTGCTTGCACAGGTTCTGCGCAATCCTCTTCACTAATATCCTCTGCGTTTCAATCGGGCTCAAATTGATAAGCAATATAGACGACGCCATTGTTTACAATACAACCGGAGCGCATGCCGCTGAAGTGAGGGGCGGGACATTTAGACGCACATAAGTGGCGGTTTAGCCAATCACAAGCGGCAACCTCCGACTCTCTCTCGTGAAACCAACACGGAAGTGACTAAAACTGCAATTCATCGACTGGCCGCTAGAGACTGGCTCCAAAAGGGAGTCAGTCCCATAGACCTCCCATGTTAAAATGCCCAACTTTACAGCAGAAAAAAATATGTTTATAGCCTGGTACAAAAAGTGGTTTTGGTCTATATAGCTAATTTTGCCCTTCATGACAACTGTGAGGGGGGTGAATTTTTTTAGAACTCATCCATTTAAATTATATTAAGCCTTAAAGTTCTGCATAATTAAGGGCGTGGCCACTTGAGTGACAGGTGGATTGCCGCTTCTGTCGCCACTGTTGAGCTAGATGGGCGTGGTTTCAGCAACCAGCTCCCGCCTCTTTGCCCATTTTCGATTATCCAGGAGTGACACGCGGTGACGTGCTGCCAAGATGGAAGCGGCCAGCTCCGCCCACTTTGAGCTTCAAAAACGCTCTTCAGAAACCTATGGGTGACGTCACAGACACTACGTCCATGTTTTTATACGGTCTATGATCACAACACACTGGGGCCAGCTGACCAATCTGAGCCCATCGTGTATTTCTGAGGGAGGGACTTCATAAAACCAGGAAATAATCGGAGCATTTATCAGATAAGGGACAGAGCGGTTTAGAATAAAAGGTAAATTATGTGAAAAATAATGTGTTTTTTAAAAAACAAAGCATGAACACGTTAGACTGCTCTCCATAAACACAATCAAGACTAGAAAAAAAAAGAGTCAACCACCCCTTTAAACTTCTTATATACGGTTTTCTGAGCACACATCCAAAGCACGCGCACAGAAAGCGGCTGTCACAAGGCATGTGAGTACTAAACTAAGTTCTCTTTCATGTCTTATTGCGCTTAAACTGTCAAATACACAAGTTTATGTTACAAGTTTATGTTAAAAACATGCTTAAGTTACAAAAACACAGTTGGTTATGTCTGGAAAAGAAATTGCATGTTCATGTAAAATTAGATCTGTGTATTAAGTGACAGCAGCGTAATATACATGAGCAGGGCCTGTAAAATGTGATGTCACTATGTAAAGATTCTGCGAACGGCTTGTTCTGAGACACTGCTTATGATTTATGGGGATTAAAAAACAGAAGTGGTTGGATTCATTATAGAGTGGTTGTGTGCACACATTGCCAACACACACTTATGTTCAAACACCATGTAGAAGTGAATTTTGCATTATAGGGGCTTTTTAAAGAAAACAGCCTTTCAAGGGACCATTGCAACCTTTTAGATTCTGTAACATAATTAATGAAATATTTAATGGCTACAGTGCTTTTTCACTTATCAAACGGTACACTGACCGTACTTTACAAAATTTGGTACTTTGAAACAATTTTGAAATAATTACAAAGGAACAGCAAGTGGCACATTGAATTAAACATGACATTTTGAAGTAGAACGACTGAAATATCATTTTCTTGGAAAACACACTCCAATAATCTTTTATTTACAAATTTTAAAATTTAATAAATAATTTTTACAGTTTATGTCTTTGGTGCTGGCATCACCAAATTATGGGTTTGTATTTCAAGGAATGCATGAACTTATAAAAGGTATTGAATGCAATAATGCCAAACGCAAAAATGTAATATAATGTTTATGTCTGTAGTTACAGAATTAAAAACGGTTAAATTTATTTATTTATTTAAATAATTATTCACTTCTAACATTCTCTAACATACTTAATTTTATACTTTTAGCTCCAAAACTGCATGCACAGGAATGTGACGTATTATAGGCAGTGAGGGATACATCTGTACCGCCTGCAGAAATGGATCAGATTGAGCAGACAGGACCATTTGCAGACTTTGGATTTGGACGCACCTTAATGCATTACTGCTTATGCAAACAGTCTGGCTGATTAGCCAACATAACATGGGAATCGTAACCCATTTTACTTCCATAATATGATGTAATTCAAATGCAACAGGATGTTCCATGAGTAAAAATGTAGGTTAACTTGATTTTTATCTTTTGGGAATTGATTGGATTGTCACTATGACTGGTGAGCAGGGAAGGTTCTTGCGTTTTGATAAGATTATTGATTAATCATTATTGAGAAAAAAGAGAAACATTTGATCTTTAGTATTAGCTGATAAATCATTCACCATAGGACCAAAAACCTAAATATTGATTTCATGACTTTAATGATCGTCTTTACCCACATTAAGCATTCAAATAAAGTCAAATAAAAAGGCATTCATAGATGGGCACCAGTGTTTGATTAGCTCCTCTAACATTTCCTGGTATGTTTGTCCACCTCATTAAAGATTTCCCATCGGCCAACAGTAAAACCGCAATTCTTTTAAAGTTAAAGAAATTAATTAACTTTAATTGTGCTTCTCCACTAGTTTTGAGATAGTGTTACCGTGTGGCCGGTTTCCCCCAGCAGAGCCCGATTACTTTTCAAAGCAGCTTAATAGAATTGGTATTTCAAGAGGCCGCTAGTTCCTAGTATTTGTCGAGAAGTTTGTGTTGCTGTGCTTAAAGTGAACATTTGTATACAGCCACTTGTCCAGGTGGCCCACGGGCAGGGTTTAGCATTAGTTTAGTTTTCCGTGCCAAGAGCACGATCTCTTGCTTTTCACGGTCGGTACGTAACTATGTCGAAGGCAGATGCAGTTATTTGGGAAACAAGAGCACATCTGCCTGTCTCTTAGCAACAGGTGTATGTGCTTCAGTATGGTATGTGCGCTTGCCAAATGATGTGACATTTCACTGTCAAAGTTAAACTCTCGGTGATATGAAAATATTTGTGTTTGGTTGGACTCTGCCAAGTCGTGTGGTGTAGACACAGTGACCTAAATAAATACCCACAATGCACTGACGCTCTGGGCGATGCATGTTCGACATGGTGTAATCGCTCTCAAATGTGCCAGATATATAAAATATTATTTCCCATGCAATGTATGCAGAAAAATATGACCCAGTTCTGCATCCAAAAGCAGTCAGGAAATGATTCCGCCATTTGAAATGTGATTTAAAGTGTGCATAAATACAGATGTTTGTAAGTCGGAATAGCCTTAATTTATGTTTTGCAAGGTCATGTCGCAGATGATGCTCAAATCAAGCGGCAGTTTTGGATTTATGTTTGTCCGTGTGTGTTTTTTGTAGATGTTTTATGGCGTTTGTCAGCGTAATGAATGGCGGTTTTGATGTAGGTTCGTATTGTCCCGTTGCAGCTGTAGGGAGCCCATCTCATCAACCCGCTGATGGCCGTAAGAGGCTTTCTGCTGACTCATGCCTGTGTATCATAGGGTCTGTGCATTTGTGCTGACTCATTCACAACTTTTATTAAGGTGACAGAGTAGAACATATGTTGCTTTATGGTGTAAATACACTGAGTCTGAACATCTGCACTTACGTACTCACTCAAAGCTTTAGGCTACACACCATTCGCCTAATAGTGCAGCTTCAAAAGGTATTTGACCATCGTAACTACGATTTGAAAACATATATGATGACATAAAATGTATACATGCATTTATAAATGTATAGATGCATTAAATTGATCAAAAATTACAGTAAAGATATTTATACTGTTACTAATAAAAAAAAGTTTCAGTAAGACTTTAGATTAGGGAACACATATTTACTGTTCACTATTAAGAGTTTTCCCTCAATAAACTCCTAATTTGTTGCTTATTCATAGTTAGTAAGGTAGTTGTTAAATTTAGTTATTGTGTAGGATTATGGTATCTAGAATATGGTTATGCAGAATAAGGCATTAATATGTGCCTAATAAGTCCTAATAAACAGCCAATATGCTAGTAATATGCATGTTAATAAGCAACTAGTTAATATTGAGAATGTGCTTAAAATAAAGTGCTGCCAGACTTTCCACAAAAATAAGAAGCACAACATTGATAATAATAAAAAATGAATTCTGAAGGATCATGTGACAGTGATGGGGTGGAGTAATGATGCTGAAAATTCAGATTTGCATCACAGGAATAAATTACCTTTTAAAATATATTACAAGAGAACAGATATTTTAAATTGTAATATTATTTCACATTATTACTGTTTTTACTGTATTTTTGATCAAATAAATGCAGCCTTTGTGAGCATACAAGGATTCATTCAAATACATTTTTAGAAAACAGATATGTATTTAGACAAATATAGATATTTTGCCCCTGATATAGTGTTTTGTGTCAGACTAAGAGATGACGCAATCAAGCCTGTTGAAGAATACAGAACATGCAGACACTAAGACTACTGCTTTCTGTGTGTGTGCGTTTGTGTGTGTGTGTGTGTTTGTGTTTGTGTCCTTCTAGCAATTTGAAAGACATCTTTAGCCTTGTGAGTCAATTAAATTGGAGGTAAACAATCAGCCGCATAACAAACACACAAACACACACACATACACACACACACATTCCAAAAAATGTGGGAATATCTGTTGTTAGTTGATTTGTATATTCATTGATTTCTGTTTATGTCACATGCTCAGTATGACTGTTGCAACTTTGTCAAAACAGCAAGCTCTAATCTGATTGGCTGGCTTTCTGTAATTTCTGAATGCACATAGTTTCATCCATCTGACTTTTGTTTGAGACACTTAGTAGCAAGTAAACAAGATATCTGTAAGTGCACCTGGATACTATGCTTTGTATTTGAAACTGTGATTGGATTACAACATGGAAATGTCCACCTGCCGTCTAAGTGGGTGATTCTTGGCCAAAATAAGCTGCACTGTAAACTGCATTTATTGCTAATGATCAAAAGTCTGGCTATGAGAGTTATTATAAGTGAGTACATGGTAGTTATCTCGCAAAATCATTTCAAATGTCAGTTTTTATATCTGAGACTGATCAGTGCTGGTGTTTGTACTCGTGTTATGTCTGCTTATAATGAGTCAACGTTTCACTTACATCAGCTTGCTCTTGTTTGTATGCGATATCTTTGATCCCAAGGTTAATGCACCACTTGGTGCATTTTGACTTATCTGTCACAGCTGACCACCTGTATTTTTTCTCTGTCACCTTTACCTTGCCCAAAACTTTTGCCCCCTACCATCCACACCACCTGTCACATACACACACACACCTGGGCTAACACACAATAGCCTTCTGCTTGTGGCATGATGTATATGCACTCTTGTCTCTCTCTCTTAACTATGATTCACTCACACTTTCAGGGTGTTTAATTAGAGGGTTTATCTTGTGAACAGCATCTTGTGATTTTTTTTAAAGAGGCCTTTATTTAAAGAAATCATAAAAAACAATTTTTTCTTGCTTTTTGGGAATGTAAGCATTCAATTTAGCATGTAGACAAACACTAATATTCACAACGCAAAAAACAAAAAAAGAGTTCATTCTGAATCTTCATGCTTGTGACATCATAGTTAAATTAAAAACAATTGTGTTATACTGTATTATTGTCACGGGGTGTCAGGCAGGGAAACGCTGGAGACTCAGGAAGCTTCGTAATAAGTAACATTTAATAGCAAAACTCAGGATCGTGGAGAATACACACACTTTAACATAACTAAGACCGGACACCAAATGAACGTAGGAGACAGGTTTATAAAGGAGAACAATTAACAAGACTAAATATACACAGCTGGAGACAGATCAACATAATCAGGACAGGAACAGGAAAACGACCAAATAAGGAAAACCAGGAAACAAAACGGGAACATACGTGTGACAGATCACCCCCCTCCCGGACGGTGTGTCCCACACCGTAACAGTACCATCGGGGAGGGGGAGCCATGGCGGATAAGGAGTTTCAGGCGGCCATGCCGGATCCGCCTCCGTGGCCTTGGCCCGGCCACTATGGCCATGGCTATATGTCCCCCCCCCCCTTTTTTTGGGGAGAATAGGGAGTTCAGGGGGGCGCTCTGGAGGAGCGGGCTCTGGAGGGCGCTTGCCAGGAGCGGTCTCTGGGGCTGGAGCCGACACTGGAGCGAGCTCTGGGGCTGGAACCCATGACATCCCCTCATACTCCAACAGCATTCCTAGGGGCACATGTGAGGTGAACGGCCGTGGACGGCGGTGTTGTGTTCCCCGCAGATGGCGGGCTCGAGAGAGCCGCTGCCGGCGGGCTTGGGAGAGCCGAGAATGGCGGCGTGCTTGCGTTGGCCGCGAACGTCGGGCTTTGTTTGAACCGCGAATGGCGGCGGGCTTGCGTTGGCCCGAACGGCGAGCTTGGGTGAGTCGCAAACAGCAGCGAGCTTGCGTTGGCCGTGAACGGCGGCGGGCATGACTTTGGAGCCGCGGACGGTGGGGGGCTGGACTGCGGAGCAGCCGGCGGGATTCCGCCTCGGGATCGGAGACTCTCCAGACACTGGATGACCGCCTCCTTCCAATCGAGGTTGGTGGTGTCTGGGAGTTCCATTGGCAGGTGGTAGATGATCCCGAGCCGGAACAGTGTCACAAGGACCTCTCCGTCGAGGGAGCTGGCGAGGGCGAGCAGCATGAATGCCCTCGCATAGGTGAGTGGGTCATGGCTCGCCTGAGCCACGGCGATGAACTTGTCTCGTTCATCCATGTTTAAAGGTGTCCGTTCTTCTGTCACAGGTGTCAGGCAGGGAAACGCTGGAGACTCAGGCAGCTTCGTAATAAGTAACATTTAATAGCAAAACTCAGGATCGTGGAGAATACACACACTTAAACATAACTAAGACCGGACATCAAATGAACGTAGAAGACAGGCTTATAAAGGAGAACAATTAACAAGACTAAATACACACAGCTGGAGACAGATCAACATAATCACGACAGGAACAGGAAAATTACCAAATAAGGAAAACCAGGAAACAAAACGGGAACATACATGTGACAATTATGTTTTTATTTATTTATGTCTAAATTCATTTACTAAATCCATTTTTAAATAAATTGTACCTTAAAATAATTAACTTACCTTATACTATTTATTTTTTAAATGTTTTTTGTCTGTAACTTTAAATTATTTTATTTCATTTTATTTATCTAATATTCTTCTCAGTGAATATCCCATATCATTCGAAAACGTCACATTGTGGAAGTAAAACTGATTGTAAACACAGTTGACGTTGACTTTTAAGATGCAATTGCATGTTTAATTGGAGAGTGTAGAAAACTGTCAAGTAAAACTAATTGGTGTGTTTATACTAATTAGTATGGTAAGACCTTTACTAACATTAAAAGAGTGCAGGATATGACAGAATATAGTAGAATATACTTTTAAAAGCCAGTTCACCTTTATATCTAATAACAAAATCCAGTATAATGTTTATAGTATAACAGGTAACACGAGCTGGGTCTTTCTCCCGTCCCTTTATGAACACACACATTAATGATGTTTGACATGATATTGCAACAGGCTTCCGGAACAAGGCTGTGTTATTTCAAAATGGTTAGAGTTCCTGAGCAGCACCGCTTCATGTGAAGGCCCATTGTTCCCAAGGACAGCCTGAACACACTAACAAAACACCATCAATCAGGAGCCCATGACTGATGTTCTGATAGCTAGGGACTAATCAATAGATTGAAGCAGCATGTGAGTGTGATGGGGCAGAGAGGGGCTTCCTCTGTCACTGCTGCTGCTGACTGCAGACTTCCACCTCCACCACAGCAACAATCCTGACGGTGATGGAGTCCCTCCATAAACAAACTGCTGTTTGCTGATCTGAACCTGGGGAAGCCGTGCTGACAGTGAATGTGAATGAGAAATAATTCACTCAAAAATGATGCCCTGGAGCTCACACTTCTGAAAATGTTGCAGCAAATTTTCAAATAGACGTTATCTTTATTAACAAACTGCATGTTTGAAGTCTAAACAACTACATTCTTTAGTTCTGTTATCATTAGAATATTGCACCGCTGGAAAAGGCTCTCAGCCAATCAGATTCGGGGACCAGAAAAAACTGTGTGTGTGTGTGTGTACATATATATATATATATATATATATATATATATATATATATATATATATATATTAGGGGTGTAACGGTTCACAAAATTCACGATACGGTTCGATACGACACATTGGTGTCACGGTTCGGTATGTTTTCGATACGTGGGGCGGTACAATTGGTTAACAATTGGTTAACAATTGGTTACGTCGCAGTGTTGGAAATATTTCTGTTTTAAACCATGAAGGCGAGCCAATGGATATCACACAAGCACGCATTTGCACCAGGGTTTGCACACGTGCAAACTTTGCGCAAGATTTATGCTGGTGAACGTCTTAATCTCAGTCAATTCACTATAAGCAGAAAGTGAAAGTAAAAACGGAATGACGGAGTAATGACGAAGCTTTCGGCTTCTGATGCCACATATTCTCTCAGAGACAAAGAGAGACGAATCTACTTCAACATGCTGATAATGGTATAGCCTATAGTTGTTTTCATTTATTTCCTTAATATTTCTCTTGTGGCCCATACGTACTGAAAAAAAATGAGAAGAAACGTATTTCGTGTTAAACAGGTTGTTTTTGAAAGTTGGTGCTTGAAATAAAAGCTTTTTATTTCATTGATTTTTATTGATGACTGCAGTGTTAATATTTTAATTATAGGACTATAATTCATTGTAGGTAGCCTATAGCCTAATACAGGGTGTCCGCGGGTCCTTAAAAAGTCTTAAAATGTCTTAAATAACATTTTCCTAATAAAAGGCCTTAAAAAGTCTTAATGTCTTAAATTCAGATTCAATGGGTCTTAAATTTTTTTGGTTAGATTACCGCTGAATTGTCTTTTTTAGTCTGACGGACCCAGTGACTGTTTACAATCATTGAACAGACCGAAGATTTTTTTCTTCCCCCGCGCATAACGTTGTCATCAGAGAGAATTGCTGTAGCAGAATACAGGTCGAACTAAAACAGAAAACAAAAAAAAAGTACAGGTCGAACTACGTTCTTTGTTCATATAATGTTCTCATTAATAATATAGGTCGAGCTACAGCTAGCTGACCACCCTTTTAGCTAGTTTAAAATCTAAGTTTTTAATAAGTTGTTTTTTTTTTTTTTTATATACTTGCCCGACCAGACAAATAGCCTGATTAAAATTTAAGTGACAAAAAAATAAATAAATAAATAACCAGCGAAGCATCGAAACGCGAGAATGATTCTTCTGATTTTATTACATTCAGTGTAAACAATGATTGATATTTTAGATATTGTATTTCTGTTATCAAGGCCGCGTGGTTGAGGCTCATGCCGCCTGTCTCTTTGTGAGAGACGTCTACACAAATGAGCAACAACAAACATAAAGAAACTCAGAAGAAACACACTGAGGTATAAATTCAAAATGCTTCATTGTATGAATAAATTATTTAGTTAAATGACACCATGACAAGGGGGGTATTTTGCTGAATATTTCACAACTGCAAATGTCACATTGATTTTAGTTCAATAAACAAGTAGTTAAGTAGTCAAGTAGTTATTACGTTACTTACATTTTAGACACAATATTTACTGTTTTGTTCTATTTCACCAACGAAAATAGTTCCAAACAAAGATCAGCACATTCTCCAAGCAACACTCGGCGGTGTTTTGTTACTGAATGATTCCGCGTTTTGAACGAATCGGTTGACTCACTCATTAAGTGACTTACCGCCACCTACTGGTGGTTCAGTACGTTTAAAAATATGCATTTCCCCCACCAACATTTCTTATTTGTATGTCCAAAAATGTATTTAAAATATTAATCTCATAGCATCATTTATTGCAGTTGTAATTCATTAATTTCAGGGTAAATTATTTAATCTGACTGGCAACAGCCCTATAGTGTATATTGAATTTATTGATTAATTGCAATAATTTGATACGAAAGATGCATACATTTAAAAAGGTCAAAAAAGGCCTTTGTAAAGGTAAAATAAAATATGCAGATTTAAGTATGTAAAAGCTGATAGAACACTGATGAAAATAATGCTTCAGAATAAATTGTTTACACCACCAAAAATCTCAGTGATGCAGTACATTTGTGGGGATATTTTGTATGGAATATTCTCTACTGATATGAAAAGTTAACAGTATATCATTGTAATAAATATAATTTATGACAGCAATGATGTTTTATTTTCTTTTTACACTAAACACATCAAATATTACATATATCAAGATTCAAGATTTTTATATATGTATGTAATATAATGTGTGTTTCCATTGCGGGTTTAGGTCTTAAATTTCATTTAAGGTGGTCTTAAAAAGTCTTAAATTTAACTTGTTCATATCTGCAGAAACCCTGCTAAAGACCTTTTTTAAAAACATTTTAATTGAGGAGTAAATATAGCCTAATCTTATCCTCGCAGCGCGTCAGTTATTATTATTAATGCTCGTTAATAAGTTATTATTGCGGGGCAAATTAATTATACTTTTAATTTAATAATAAAAGTAACTTCATAATAATAATAGGCCTAATAAAAATAAGAATGTAACAGGCCTACATTAATTGGAAATGCCAAATCCTCTTAAGATTGCCAATAATTGATGTTTTTGACAATATCTCTGGCTATCGTCGATACAAGATCATTGTCTTTCGACGCACCCCAGCAAGGGGAGGTCATCATGGGGCAGACAGCACATTGCCTGTTACGTCTTTTTGGCTGCATTGTTGAGCGCAGTGGCACTGATATTTCACACACTTTAAGCTCTTTTATTTTCCAAACGTAATAGGATTAGTCCAACGAATCGTTCGGTTTGTAATGCGTACCGAACCGAAAGCCTCGTACCGAACGGTTCAATACGAATATGCGTATCGTTGCACCCCTAAAATAAATATATATATATATATATATATATATATATATATATAAGGGGTGTAACGATACGCATATTCGTACACACACACACACACACATATACATATATTAGTGCTGTCAATAGATTAAAAAAAATTAACTAATTAATCGCAAATTTTTTTCTGAGATTAATCGCGATTAATCCCACCTAACATTAAAGTTTTTTAAATATACTTTTATATTGCAATAATTTCACATTCAATCTTCAAATTAATGTACAAACAACATTAAGACAGTATATTTTTAATATTTGATTAATGGCATCTTTTTTTATGACTGAAGGCCAGTATCACTGATACCAATTAATACTAATTTCCCTATAAAAAAATCCCCCCCCCCCCCCATTTAACCATTGACTATAGCCATTCAAAATTACATTATATATAGAAATATACAGAAATTGAATAAAGTTATCAAACACTAAATTCTAAACTAAATACAGATGAATCCTTAAAGCTATAAAAGTTATTGATTTTCTCTCTTTTCTTTTGTTCTTGATGAACAGACATCACAGCCTCTGGGTTATTAGGTTTTTTTGGCTGCTATTTCTTTAAGACGCGGGTCTGAGCATCCTTATTTTCTCTCAACTCTCTTTACCTTTTCTGACCCATTTCAGTGTCTGCTAATGAGCTGACGAGTTGAATCGGGTGTGTTAGATGAGGGAGACAGTGCTAGGATGCTCCAGGACAGTTTTGAAAGCCATTTCAGAGATGTTCTTAATGTAATTCATATATAACATATTAAATGCATGCACAGTTTTAAGGCAGCTTTAATCGCCTTTTTGGTAACTTCATGCCTTAACTGACAATGCTCGTAGTTTATTTCGCAATTTGATATAAAAAGATACAGCGCACCGGTCCCTTTTTGCGTGCAATTGAAGATATCACGCTCTGAGCACAGTACTGTTTCTGCGCTCGTTTGACTTGCGCCTGGCGCTGGAGTGCGCGTCTGAAACGTCTCCGGTTTGATGTGGTCATAAAGACGTTCTGCGACTAAATAAATGCACTTCTTGTCAAGAAAAAAGAGACACAAGTAGCAGTTATGAGTGGGGTGGTCAACCCTAGGCTGCGCCCCGCGTTAACGGCTTTAAATAATTTTAACGCGTTAAACTGAAAAAATTAACCGCCTGTGTTAACACGCTAATTTTGACAGCACTAATATATATATATATATATATATGTGTGTATATACATACATACATCTGTACATACATATATATATATACATATATATATACACACACACACACACACACACATATATATATGTGTGTGTGTGTGTGTGTGTAGTATAATTTTTGTATCTATATAATTTTTGTGTGTTTCTGATCTTTTAAACACTATTTTTTATGAATGTGTGTTTGATATAAAAAGATAACAGCTAACAGGTTTGAAGAAACATGAGTGTAAATATATAAGGATTTTTCATTTTTTGGGTGAATTATTTGTGGGATAGGATAGGGTCCAGTTTAATTTGGATCCAAATCCAAAAACTCCCACAACTAGAGCCAATACTTGTTAATGCAACAACAGTCATGAAAATCATCAGTCTCGCACATAACTCTCCCAGCGAAGAAGTGTTTTTCACCTCACATCGCTCATCAAAGGTGAACTTTGCAATCTTTCTCTCTGATTAAATTCATTAAGCAGTCACGCAGTGTTAACAAAATCACTAATGCAGGAGAATACAGGGGGAGGGGGTGATGGACTGAGAGCATTTCCATGGGACTATTGTACCTGTCGGCCTGCTGTCAGAGAGAAATGCTTTAACTGTGCATTTAATCTTCTCTAACTTCTTTTATCTGGTGCTTTGAGAGAGAATGAGTGAGGTAAGAGAGTGAAGCTAGAGAAAAAGTGGCTGCGTTAATGGCCACTAATGGTGTTGTGGGTCTAACTGTTTTAAACACTGGTGCTTTAAAATAAGATTGGTGTTCTCTGTAGTATGTTGTTGGGGGAAGGGAAGTGTGCTGTTGTCTGCTGCAATCAGTGGTGCTTGTTGAGCCAGACGGACTGATTGTTCTCTTATAATCATGGTGAATGATGTAGGTTTACACTATAATAATAAACAAACTTGGATATAGTTTCACATTGGTAAACTGAATCTAGCTATAATCTAACTATATATATTTACATAAGATAATCGTATATATTATATATATAATCAATTTAAAAAAAATTCTGTTGTATTTAGTTTACTAATTTTTCAAAACACGAGCTCAATTTATGGTAAGACAATTGTAGATGAGGAATATTTAGCATAGCAATTATTGCCTTCAGTTAATTGATCTCATTTAAAACCAGCCTTGATTATGGTTTATATTCATTGAAGGAAATAATATGCAAATAATTGCTTTTATATGCTATGATTTAATAACAAATACATAATTTGAATACACAAATATGTTTTTTTTTTGTTTGTTTGTTTGCTAGCTTTATTTACGACCATCTTGCTCTATTCATGATCATTAGTCCCACTGCTTTAAGCTTTTAGCAGCTTAAAGCAATCAGGCTGAGATTTATGACAATCAATATCATTTTTACAAGAATGTTTTACCAGAAATCTGTTTAATCTTGAATCATATGCAAAACAGTCTGAGGTTTATGACTAATCAAACTTGTGAAAATCTAGTCTCTGCGTCGGGCCTCCAGGTCGTGCATTAAAATCGTTTAATGTACAGCTATCCGTACATTATCCCTTATATATTGCATGTTCAGATATTAATAAAACAAAATATTCTGGGTGCCATTAAACTTTTGTGAAAATGATCAAAAATGCTCGTGGTGGCTGGCAACTTTTTAAAAAACCACTGACTGGGAAATATATAATCAAATATTGATATATTTGAAAAAAGATAAGTGGCTTACATTTAGTTTTTGTTGTTAGTAACTTTTGTAAGTTTGTTAGTGACACCCCATCCCCCCCTTGAAGGAAGTCTCAACTTCGGTGGTTATCAGAAAGTCAACAAAGCAGAGCTTAGTTCTATCTTTCCCATTAACAACAACTTTGCGCCGTTTTCAGCCAATAGATAAGAGATTTGTTTTACTTGTTAGAAGGTTTGCTGCAGAGTCTCGTCTCGTCTCTTTGAGGGAATCCCCGGGCTTAGCTGATTGGCTGGCGAACCGTTGTTTGTCTGACGTCTCTTTAGGGAACCCCGGGCATGATTGGTGGGTTGCCTTGCTGGATGTGACGCGCTCGAAGTTCTTCTTTCCTTTCTCGGTTGCAGAAGTTTTCTTGAAGAGCTTGAAGTTTTGGAATGAGGTGATGGTTTGATGCGGCGTATGAGCGCACAAGTTGAAGCAGTTTTCAAACCATGGCAAGAGCGTTGAGTTTAGTTGAACATTAGAATTTAAACAGGCCACTTTAGGCCCACCCCGTAGCTGGGGTACCAATCCGCTTGTTGCAAGGTGGAGCTCAGCTTCCTAGGCTCCATTCCTCTGCATAAATTAACGAGCTGCCCGTGTAATCACGTGACCGAAGATCCTTGCAGGGTTTTGTTAATAATCTTGATAAACGTTATAACGTTACGGGATTTACCTAATTTCTACATTTCATCCACACAGAGTTGTTGCAAATAAAATATACTTTCGTTTAACACCAAACATGACACACACACATATTCATACACATATTCACACATATTCATAATACATAGGTTAAAATGGTATTGACCTTATGATGGATAGATTAACATTGCGTATGTTTTACTAACATATCAAGCATATCTAAGGCATAACACGCAGAATTTGGGAATACATTTTCATTACTTAAAAGTCCTGAATATTGTCTTTTGGAGTTTTGGCGCACTTTTGCGTGTTTCCTTTGTCTGTTTGAAAAAGGCACATTTTCAGGAATGCATCCGAGGAGGGGCCGCCAGTACTCCTGAGGTCAGAAGGTGTCCGGGAGAGGAGTTCTGGCATATGTTTAAGTCAGGCCTACGACTGTAAATCCATCACGCGTTTGTTAATAAGTTTGTCAATTTATACGTTGGCTGGTCAGGGTTCAGATACCATCTGGATCTGGTATCTTTCCCACCAGAAGTTTCCTTTGTTCTGCGTTGGTGAGGTTGATTCTCTAGCTTGTTCTGATCTCTGGAGGGATAAGGATTAGCAAGACAGGATCTTGCTCCAGACACTCAGGCATCGTCTAAGGTACTTAGTTACTTTTATGACTTTTCAGAGGTGAAACCAGAGATTTACTCATTCCTCTGGAAGGAGTCTGCATTTATGTATGTGTGTGTCCGTTCAAGGATCTCCTACAAAATGCTTTAAAAGTGTTATTCATTGTTATAGCTATTGCATTAACTGATATGAACACACAGAACCTTACACTCTAAAAAATGGTGCTAAATTGCACCAAAAGTGGTTCTTTGGCTCGTAATCATAGGGGAACCACTTTTAGTGCTATTTAGCACCTATCTTTAAAGGTGCTATATAGCACCTTTGTCAAATGGTGCTATGTAGAACCATAAGAGGTGCCATATAGCACTTTATTGCTTCAACAAAAATGGTGCTCAACAGTGGTTCATTGGCTTGTTATCATAGGGGAACCTCTTTTGGTACTGTATGGCACATATTCTTAAAGACAAGAAGCTTAATAGCACATTTGTCAAAATGTGTTACACAGAACCATTAGAGGTGCCATACTGTATATGACTACTGTAGATGAGCCAATATGCTTCTAAATGACACTTTTACTTGAAAGATGAATGATAACTAATCATTTCTTACCAAATTGCAGCTTTAAAGATTCAAATTCCTTTACAAAATGCTTATTGAGAAACAAAATACATCCCACTTTCAAAACTTAACTTAAACTTAATTTATTTCTTTCAGCAACAAATAAAATGAGTGCTGACAATCCAGGAAATATACATATACAACATCACAATATACGGGGAGTTGTTGTTTTATACACATACAAAATAATGCAACAAGCTTGAAATATGTAAATTTTTGAAGAAGAGAGAGTCCTGGTTTACACACACACACACACACACACACACACACATATATATATATATATATATATATATACTGTATCCTTGTAATCAGGTAACTTTTTCGCCTACAGTCTTAGGCCTACATTAGTTCTTTACTTTATTTGGAAAATCTAATCTTTTTAACATTAATAGTGAGTGAGTGAAATTACTGAAAATTAATAATACACATCCACTTGCAAACTAAGTTGTATACTCTGAAGTACTGCAGAATCTTTCACTCTTTCACTGTCAACAGTGTAGTAACATTTTTGTAAGTCCTTCAGGATTTAAAAAAAACAAAAACAATAAAAACTGCAACTAGAACTGGAAGAGGCCCAGAAATAGAGAATATTGACTTACAGTGACAGGAAGAAGTGTAAATCTGTGAATGAATGTTCCATGTAGGGACACTGTGTAGGGACCATGTCAGTCAGAGCACAGTTCATTCATGGAGCTCTTTTCTAACGAGCTCATGATCTGAATCGGGTGTGTTAAATAAGTGAGACATGCAAAACGTGGGGGCAGGTCGCCAGGACTGGAATTGAGAACCGCTGCTTTAGGATACTGGATTCCAAACACAAAATATACACACAGGAGGAGTCCAAGTGCCGTTGAGATGTCCTCGCTCTCCTCTGTGATTAACTTTCCATCCAACATGAGCACAATGTGGTCATACTGCACGAGATGACCCTCCCTACAGCCTTTAAGCGTCATCTTAGGTGCTGGGATGGGCTGGTCTGAGAATGGCCCTGGTGGAGAGGGGACAATAGCATTAACCATCTTCTCATATTTATTTGCAAGGCAAACCTTATGAGTTAAATTATTTTAACTACTGTCATACAACTGCTCAAATACTTTTGGCCATGAACTGAAAATGAACAATGTTCTCTTCAATTTGATAGCATTGTTTGTGTAGACCAACAAACAAAAAAACTAATGTTTACATTGAAGTCATCTGAATAACAAAATGTGCAATAAGTGTAGTGCTTTGATTTGATTGTGTTTCACACACTGTAGTCAACTGTTCATGGCTCACCTTAACTTCAAACAGCAATCCCAGGTCCTCCTTGAACAGAGCAGGCAAGAGCAGAATAGCTGCTTCCAACTGTAGGCCTTTAAACAAAATAACCTCATTAGTTTAACATAACATGGTGGATACTTTTCAGGGCTCTAGACTAACTTTTTGCACTGGTTGCACTGGTGCGCCTAACTTTTTTTCTTAGGTGCACCAGCACAAAAGCTAGGCGCACTCAAATTTTTGACCGCATCGCATTTAACACCGCAGTTTTATAAGTTGCAGCACAGTTTGTGTGCAAGCACGGAACAGAAAAATGCTTTCAAATGAAACAAAAAATGTCCGGTCGATCGGTGCATCTGTACTCCAGTGTATAAATTCAATATAGATTTATCATTGTTAAAGGTACTTGCAAGGGGGGTATTTTGACAGACTCTTGTATGTATTTGCCCGTTCAGGTGGCTCGCGTTAGAGACAGCTGTCTGTGCGTGCGCTGTTCACACAGAACAGAACACAGCACGCAAGTACTGAAAGGAGTTGTCTTTTGCGCCCAAATGCTTTTTAATCGCTTGAATTTTTAAATTAAAACAGTCTTTAGAAAAGACTACTAGAAAGAGTCCAGACTTCTAATTATTATTAGGCAAATAACAAATATTAATGATCAAAAAGTTATGCATAACAATCAATTATCTTAAATATGGAAATGTGGCTTACCCATGTCTGTTATGTGTCCTAAAAATGTTAACAAGAGCTCTTTTCATCCAACTTGACATTGTACTGATGATTTTATACTCAACACATTTCGTTTTGATTTTTCAGTTATTCCAGCATGAACCATCTGTAACAACATTAGAGGAATAATTTACTCAAAAATGTAATTCCAAACCCATATAACTCACTTTTGATGAACACAAAACACATTCTTAAAAAAAGCACCCACAAAAACTTGTTAAAAGTAGCTTATGTAAGTCGTGTCATATCTTGTGAGGTGACAAAATCACTTTTAATTAAAAAAAAATAAAATAAAAAATTCACTCACTCGATATAGAAAGTTTGTGTATACTGAAAAGAGTTATTTCAAATGAACATTCGAAAATAGCACTCAAATCCATTAGATCAACACATCAAAATAACTCAGTGTACAAGCTTCATGATATATATGATATGATATTTGGTCACGAGACATGCAAGAACCAATGACTTATATTACCATTTTAAATTTGGGGAGTTTACAATGGTTTGTTTTGTCAATATGATGTTACAAAGAGCATTGTAAATGAGGTATAACACTTACTTTAGGTCTCTTGTTGATAATTGTAACCTCTCTTTGCCTGCTCCGCATCATGAATCAAAGCAAATGTCTCTCAGAGAAAAGTTTAAGCACGCACATCACATAAATATCGTTGTAAAACAATATAATGTTATAAGTACATATTGTGAATGAAGTGCATCACTTACTTTTGGTAGATCTTTTCAGTCTTCTCAGTATCACGAGTCAAAGAAAATTATGTCTATGAGAAAAGTTTAGGACTGCACAACAAAAAAATATCATTATAAAATAATATAACGTCATAAAATACATATGTAAATGAGACTAAACACTTACTTTCAGTGTTATCTCTGTTAAAACCTCCGTGTCTGCACCACGACTCAAAGGAAATGTCTTATGAGAGAAAAGTTTTGGCCCATTTAAACGCGCTATAAATCAATATGTTATAAAATACATTGTAAATGAGATAAAACACTTACTTTCAGTGTTTTCCTGTTAAAAAGCAACTTCCTCGTCAACTCCGCACTGCGAGCTGCACACACAGCACATAAATATCGTTCTAAAACAATGTGATGTTATAAAATTAATACTGTGTGAATAACATAAAACACTTAATCTCTGTATTTTCTGTCCTCGTTTGCTCCACGTCGCGATTCGCAGGTCAAAGAAAATGGCGACTGTGAGAAAAGTTTCAGCCCGTTTAGGCGCGCAAAGTACGTAAATGTCCCGGATGTCCCATCATCTTCTTGTTTAATGGCGAATAACTCCTTAAGAGCATTATCGCCGCCTACTGTACTGGAATTCAAATTAAACTTGCATAGGTGATGGGTCTGAAATCTGATGAAAAAAAAAAACTTGTGGATAATTCAACACCAGTGCTTTAACTCTTTGCTGATTTTACTTTTATATGGTATGTGTAAATGTTACAGAGAATTAAATTGTTCATTAAATAAAAAAAAATATTGTGTGTCTGTGTGTGTGTATGTATGTATATGTATGTATATATATATATATATATATATATATATATATATATATATATATATATATATTATAAATTAAAATCTGATGTACAATTAGTAAATAAAGTTTAATTTACTGCAATTACAAAATTTGGAGTATAATGAAGTGAGGTGTAGGCAAGTATGGTAACCCATACTTGGAATTTGTGTTCTGCATTAATCCCATCCAAGTGAAAACACAGTTAAAAAACTTAAAGGCTAGATTAATGGCTTCTTTATGCACAGCAGTGGTGCTATATAGCACCTTAACCACCCCAAAGAACCGCTGAAGAACCATACAGGGGCTTAACAGGTTCTTTATACGGTAGCGGTGCTAAATACCACCTCAACCTCCCCAAAGAACCACTGAAGAACCATTTTTTTTTTAGAGTGTATTGTAAAGTGTTACCACTACTTTAAATTGTAGTTTCAAAATAGCAGTAAAATCCTATAATTCATGGCCTTATATGGCTTATTGCTTTTTTAAACATGTGATCTGACAATCTAATGATGACCAGTGGGATTTACAGTGCATGTTTACTCATTAGTTTTACAGAGCGGCGGTGACCAGACATGAATGTTGTGCTACAGCGAGCAGTTAGAGGTGAGACACGGGAGCTTTTTCTTCATTAGGACATCACTATGATGATTGCAGACATAACCAGATTGTCCAAAACATGTCCATTAGGATCTAATACTGCCCTGCGCAGTATGCCGCTCTCTTTCTCCAGCCAACCCAGAGCCGTTCGGAAAACCGTCCTGCTTCCAACACACTGCGATTTGCTCTAAAGGCTGGAAACAAAAAGCAGATCGCCTAAATCCCCTCCACGGGATTTCTGTCATTAACTCGGAGAAGAAAGCCTGTCGCTCCGTCTGCCGGTGCACATGCTGTCCGCTCCCCTTCCCGATTGCGATGGCAATTAGGTTTAAGAGAAACACGCTGTTACACGTCTGTATGTTTTCATTTACGTGTCCAACTGTGCAGCCATCATGACAGTTTAGGCGCTTAAGTACGAGATGCCGTGATTCAGTTCAGGCGACCAACAAGGTCGGATTCTTATGGAGTCGTAGATTGTAAACACATAGCCGGCATGTGTGCGGTTGAGTCAGAGGCTGAGAATAGTAAGCTCAGAATTCCCAGAGTGTGTCCATATGGCTTATATTGGAAAAGAGTGGACTCACGCGCAGGTGATGGGTCTGACTGTGATTAGAACAAAGGCTGGATTGAACCCGGTGTAGAAATGCTTTGATAGGCCTCACCGTGAAACAGAGCAGCGCCTGACTCATCAATGAAGAAAGCTGCCCAGGATTAGTGAGAGAACGAATTACACATAACAAGATCGACCCAATATAGAGAAACAGGTAAAGATGGGAGGGAGGAAGAGGGAAAAACAAAAGGCGGGTTTGTTTGTTTCTGGCTGTGTTAGTTCATTAGCACGCTAGTGGGGGAGAGGGCAGCTCTCTGGGCATGTAGCGTGCCTGCAGACCTGATGAAGGGCATCTCTTATATGAGCCAAAAAAACACTGCATTTCCTTTGTGTGTAATAGAACACCTACTTATCCAAATACATAAACATACTGAATAAACAGAATGAGAACCTGTCTTACTAATGATCATTATGAAATCTATTTAATGTTTCTGAATCAGTCACTACCCTATAACCTCATCATATCCAAATATGTAGATATTTATAAATAAACTAGCAAGATTATATTTCAGATAAATTACTTTTATTCAGCAAGGATCCATTAAATTGATCAAAATCAAAATGTTACAAAATGTTCTGTTCCAAACAAATGCTCTTCTTTTGAACTTTCTATTCATCAAATTATCATCAAAATATAAAAGATATTTTATATTAAATTTAAAAAATATATATGTATAGTGTTACAAAATGTTCTGTTTCATATAAATGTTCTTTTGAATTTCTATTCATCAAATGATCATCAAAATGTGTCATGGTTTGCACAAAAATATTAAGTGGAACAAGTGTTTTCAGTATTGATAATAATAATAAATATTTTTTTGAGCAGCAAATCAGCATATTAGAATGATTTCTGAAGGATCATGTGACGCTGAAGACTGGAGTAATGATGCTGGAAATCCAGCTTTGCTTCACAGGAATAAATTACATTTTCCAATATATCCCAAAAAAAAAAAAAAAAGTTTATTTCAAATTATAAAAATGTGTCACATTATTACTGTTTTTACTGTATTATTGACCAAATATCCTTATTATTATTTTCACAAGTTTGATTTGTCATAAATCTCAGGCTGTTTTGCATATGATATAAGATTCAAAATTAAACAGATTTCTGGTAAAACATTCTTGTAAATGATATTGATTGTCATAAAGCTCAGCCTAATTGCTTTAAGCTGCTAATTAAAGCAGTGGAAATTATGATCATGAATAGAACAAGATGGTCATAAATAAACCTAGTAATCAAAAAAATCATAATATTTGTGTATTCAAATTATGTATTTGTTATTAAATCATAGCATATAGAAGCAATCATTTGCATATTATTTCCTTCAATAAATATAAACCATAATCAAGGCTTGTTTTAATGAGATCAATTAAATGAAAGCAAGAATTGCTATGCTAAATATTCCTCATCTACAATTTTCTTACCATAAATTGAGCTATATATATATATATATATATATATATATATATATATATATATATATATATATACACACATATATATATATATATACAGTGGTGTGAAAAATTGTTTGTCCCCTTACTGATTTTTTTATTTTTTTGCATGTTTGTCACACTTTAATGTCCCCCCCCCCCCCCCCCCCCCCCCAAGTTTATCACACCTGAGTTCAGTTTCTCTAGCCACACCCATGCCTGATTACTGCCACACCTGTTCGCAAACAAGAAATCACTTAAATAGGACCTGCCTAACAAAGTGAAGTAGACCAAAAGATCCTCAAAAGCTACATATCATGTTGAGATCCAAAGAAATTCAGGAACAAATGAGAAAGAAAGAAATTGAGATCGATCAGTCTGGAAAAGGTTATAAAGCCATTTCTAAAGCTTTGGGACTCCAGCGAACCACAGTGAGAGCCATTATCTACAAATGGCGAAAACATGGAACAGTGGTGAACCTTCCCAGGAGTGGCCGGCTGACCAAAATTACCCCAAGAGCGCAGCGACGACTCATCCAAGAGGTCACAAAAGACCCCAGAACAACATCCAGCATTAAGGTCAGTGTTCATGACTCCACCATAAGAAAGAGACTGGGAAAAAATGGCCTGCATGGCAGAGTTTCAAGACGAAAACCGCTGCTGACCAAAAAGAACATAAAGGCTCGTCTCAGTTTTGCCAGAAAACATCTTGATGATCCCCAAGACTTTTGGGAAAATACTCTGTGGACTGACGAGACAAAAGTTGAACTTTTTGGAAGGTGTGTGTCCCATTACATCTGGCATAAAAGTAACACAGCATTTCAGAAAAAGAACATCATACCAACAGTAAAATATGGTGGTGGTAGTGTGATGGTCTGGGGCTGTTTTGCTGCTTTAGGACCTGGAAGACTTGCTGTGATAAATGGAACCATGAATTCTGCTGTCTACCAAAAAATCCTGAAGGACAATGTCCGGCCATCTGTTCGTGACCTCAAGCTGAAGCGAACTTGGGTTCTGCAGCAGGACAATGATCCAAAACACACCAGCAAGTCCACCTCTGGATGGCTGAAGGAAAACAAAATGAAGACTTTGGAGTGGCCTAGTCAAAGTCCTGACCTGAATCCTATTGAGATGCTGTGGCATGACCTTAAAAAGGCAGTTCATGCTCGAAAACACTCCAATGTGGCTGAATTACAACAATTCTACAAAGATGAGTGGGCCAAAATTCCTCCACAGCACTGTAACAGACTCATTGCAAGTTATCGCAAACGCTTGATTGCAGTTGTTGCTGCTAAGGGTGACCCAACCAGTTATTAGGTTTAGGGGGCAAGCACTTTTTCACACAGGGCCATGTGGGTTTGGGTTTTGTTTTCCCTTCATAATAAAAAACTTCATTTAAAAACTGCATGTTGTGTTTACTTGTGTTATCTTTAATTAAGATTTAAATTTGTTTGATGATCTGAAACATTAAAGTGTGACAAACGTGCAAAAAAATAAAAAATCAGGAAGGGGACAAACAATTTTTCACACCACTGTGTGTGTGTGTGTGTGTGTGTGTATATTTATTTATTTATTTATTTGTTTTATTTTATTTTTTAATTCATTGGTCAAAAGTGATGGGAACTCCTTCTATAACCTCATAACACACTCCAGCTCTACACTCTGGCTTCAGAATTTTCTGTAGGACGTAATCATTGGTAGCATTAATAATCATGACCACCCTGCGGCGATGTGCCTGCAGCTCTGAACCTTTTACATTGTTCAAAATGAGAACGTTTAAGAGGAACAGTTGTAAATGTGTTTTAAGGGTGGCTTTGGGATATGCTGTTCACCTGGGTTGCTTTTTTGAGGCTCATGGGCTTCCTGCTTCATTTTAAAGAGCAGAACATCCCTCAAAACAGTTTTCTTGCTGCATGTCCATTAGAGACCGCCTCACAAAAGAACTTTCCCAGCTGCTTTTCGCTCTTACATGCTTTCTCCTCTCGCATTCCACGTGTTTTGCGGCCATTGCTTTGATATGCACCTCATCTGTTCGCTTTTTAAGGGCTGTGTCTCTCTCATTTTTCTCACAATCTTCTCTTTCACCTTCTCTCTCTTTCTGTTTTCTCGCAATCTACATCTATCCAGCATCTAAACGTAATTGCTCTGGAGTGAATGTGTTGGAGACGCAAGCTGAGGAATAATGCTGAGTGCTTAGAGGCACTGCAAGGAGACTCGTAATTATGACCAGAGCTGATGTGGACAGATAGCCTCTCTCTCTTTCTCGTTCTCCCTGTCATTGTCTGTTTCTCCAAACCATCTTTAAAAACTTGATTTGTGATTCCTGCATGCAGTTAGGCTGATGTGCATTTTCTAATTGTTTGCTTGTTTTTTTCTGAACTAGATAAAGTACATGTAGTCAGTACTGGTGCTTGCTAAGACAAAAATCACTATTACTGTACAGTAGCTTTAGGATATGTGCTATTTAGAATTTTATTTTATATTTAATACACATTTAACTAAAAACAAGTTGGGGGATAGAAGTTCAGTGTCCATTGGTTGTACTGTTGTATAGTTTTGTGTAGTGTTGGGAAAAAAAACTCAGCTGCTTAATGGCTGCTGGAAATTCAGCTTTATTATCTCATGAGTAAATTACAATTTTAAAATATATTCAAATAGAACAGTGTTATTTTATATTTTAAAAATGTTTCACAATATTACTGTTTTTACAATTGTTTGTTTTCTTTTTAAATAAATGCATTCTTGGTGAGCATAAAAGACTTCTTACAAAAACATTAAAAATTGTATTGACCCCCAAATGTTGAACAATTGTGTATATATTATTATATGTGTGTATATCATCTTATAAAAAAAAAAAAACATTTTCAATATTGTTCTGATATTGATATTGTAGGCTAATTTTACTATATTGTTTTTTACTGTAGTTGGACTACTTTAAACTCAATATGAAATTTTATTGTAATTCTCAAGGAAAAACTTTCCTTTTTTGTTGACGTCACCCAGAATCCACGAGCTGATTTAATCTGGCCAAATTAGAGAAGTTCAGAAAATTGATTTCAAAAATGTGAGTAGCTTTTAGATACATTTTGGAAGTAGCTTCCCTCCCAACACTGACCTGAATATTTCTCATCCAGTGCATTAGTCGTGTGCTTATCAATGGCTCCCAATAGCCCAGCAGCTGCTGTTCACATCTCCCATCATTCCCTTTGTTGAGCTGTGTGTGTGTGTGTGTGTGTGTGTGTGTTTGTGTGTGAAGGAGAGATTAAGGTGGTGACGTGAAGTTTGGGCATGCAGCGAGACTCTGAGGTTGGAGTCATAAAACTTCCAAGCCAGGCTATTTTGGGCTGCACCCCCTGGGGCTCGAGAGAGATGGAGGGAAAAGGTGAATGCTGTAAAAATAGAATGAAAGAAAGACAGAAGGAAAAAGATGAAAAGAAGAGGGATTCCTTGGCATCCAAATAACTATTTCAGTCCTTGTGCCTTTAGACTGTTGATGATATCATTGAGAAACGCTATCATTCACTCTCACTCTCTCTCTCTCTCTTCATTGAGGGTTCAGCATACCAATGAGCACAGAACTGCACCACTGCACTTCTCCTCTGTGGAGTCGTGACTCTCTCTCATCTCTGCTGTTCACTCTTTACCTCAGTGACACTCGTTTCTCTGCCTTCTGCTTAAACTCACATCCTTTCTTCTTTTTAAACAATTACAGAGAATCTTTTTGCCATTTTCCTTATTGTTTCTTCTCTTCACCTTTGTCATTTCTTTTGTCTCTTCTCACCTCCTCTAATCTCTTCTCTTCTCTTAAACGCTAAATTCTGACATTTTTCTTATTATTGTGAGATTTAAACTTGCAATTGTTAGTTATAAAGTCAGAATTGCAAGATATAAACTCGCAGTTCTGACTTTTTTCTCAGAATTGCATGATTAAAAACTAGCATTTGCGTGTTATAAACTCAGAATTCCAAGATACAAACTCACAATTCTAAAAACATATCAGTCTTTTTCCCCCTCAGAATTGGATTTTTATAACTCACATTTGCTAGTTTATATCTCACAATTCTGAGAAAAAAAGTCAGAATTGCGAGCTACAAACTCACATTTCCAAGAAAAAAGTCAGAATTGCAAATATTTTTCTCGCAATTCTGACTTTATTTCTTGCAATTGCGAGTTTATATCCCATTATTCTGACTTTATAACTCACAATTGCGAGTTTATGTCATGCAGTTCTGAAAAAATAGTCCGAATTGCGAGATTATATCACAATTCTGACTTTATAACTTGCGACTGTGAGAAAAACAGTTGGAATTGTGAGATAAAACTTTCAATTACCTTTTTTTCAGTGGCGGAAACAGGCTTCCAGGTTGCTCATCTCTTCTCATCCCATTCTTTATCTCTTTTTTTTTTTTTACATTTTTATCTTGTCTCATTTTGTTTAATTTCTCATCTTCTCATCTCTACTCATATTTATTGTATCTCTATTCTGTTGTCTTGCCTTATCTCATCCTACGTTTTTCTCCTCTTCTCTCACAGTCTCACACCAATGAATTTAATTTCTTCTTTCTGTTCTGCTCTTTTCTAATTTTGCTGAACTTCAGTTCCCATAATTCCCTGTGAGACGGGCTCTGATATCACAGAGAGTTATCATCAGGCAGTGTATGGCATGTGGGCTTGTGGATCAGCAGATTAATTTCATAAGAGCCCAGCAGTGGTGTATGTGAGACGGGCTGTCGTGGTTATTGAATAAAGCACTGAGCTTGTTGTAATGAACCGCACACGTACTGTACCACCAGAGTCAGCATTCTGCTGCCCACCACTTTAACTACACAACACACACACTCTCCACCCAGCCCACTTCCTGTTAGCTTTTAATTATGATTGTATGCAAATGAGATTATTACATACACCAGTACTCTCACTGCCAGAGGCTGCAGATCTGCTATATCACAGTTCATACGTGCTGTACAGACATGACTGATCAATAACCCTGTGGACTGCAGTCACATGTACCGCCAGCTACATTTGAAAAAGCAAAAAAATGTTAACGAGTATCAGTACCGTTATTGACACAGCAAATCCATTCATTATAATTATCTCTGGCAAACCATTAAATCAGCAGGAAACTTTCCCTAAACAAAGTGTCCTCGGGCGATGCTGGAAAATGCCCACCACTGCATTCACAGCCAAATGAGGCCAATAGTCTTTAATTATCACAATCTGGAAAACAGATATTCTAGTGTTAATAATCAAACAACTGGCTGTATATGTGAGGAAGTGTCTTTGGACCGTCTGTCCTCAGGGTTGGTGATGTATTATGCATGCAAATATTATAAACAATCAATCACCCACAAATTCTCAGTAGTGTGCAGTGCTAGATATAATGTTCACTGAAATGATAATCACCTATGGAAAAGATATAGCCAAGAACACTAAATTAAGATGCATACTCAACATAGCCATAAACAATTTGGCAGTTGCAAGAGACTCAGTGCAGCTTTGCATATCTAAAACGATGTAGTCTGAGATACTGTTCAGAGCTGAACAGCCCTGCTGTGCCTTCAGACAGAATGGCCCAAATACTGTATACCGAAATGATCACTTTCAAAGATAAGAGCAGTATCTTTCAAGAGTTTTCAGGGTTGTGAAAATTAATGAAGGGTGTCTCTTTACTTAGCTGAAGGATGAAGATCTATCTATCTATCTATCTATCTATCTATCTATCTATCTATCTATCTATCTATCTACCTACCTATCTATCTATGTGTGTGTGTGTATATATATATATATATATATATATATATATATATACTGTATGTATATTAGTGCTGTCAAATGATTAATCACTTGCTATTGTGAACTAAAGGAACTCATTAAAGAAATAGTACATCTAAAAAAAAAAATTCTCACTCATGTTGTTCCAAACCTGTATGAATTTCTTTGTCCAGTGGAAAACGTCTCGGTTACGTATGTAACCCTCGTTCCCTGAAGGAGGGAACGGAGACGTCACGTCGGATGACCGACGAAATTGGGATCTCGCCAGAGAGACCAATCCACTTCGAGTGTAACTAAACGAGCCAATGGACATTGGCATGCGATTATTGCATCCAGCTGCCGCTGATCACAGCGTGAGCATAAGAGGCAGCTGATGCACCGCATCAATTATGTTTTCGCTGAGGAGCCGAGCCGGCGACCCGGCAGCTCAGCGGTGGTACAGCGACTGTGGCGACGGGACGTGACGTCTCCGTTCCCTCCTTCAGGGAACGAGGGTTACATACGTAACCGAGACGTTCCCCTTTCAGTCGGTCACTCCGAGTCACGTCGGATGACCGACGAAATTGGGATCCCTACCAAAGCGCCACAGGAGCTGCCCCTTCCAGTGCCCTGTGTAGGGCTCCTGACCCTTCCTATAAGGCAGAAGATAGGACCGGGCTCTACACAGAGAAGGTCAACTACTGGTGTTCCTTGAGCAACCCAAACAGTAGGACTAGGATAACACTGGGAAGCGTGCCCTTCCACTTGGAAGAGGCACACTGCGGAGTCACCTCCTCCCAGAGGGGGTTAAGTGACATTCAAACATGTGAAGTAACCCCGAAGGGCCCTATTGCACATGGAAGTCTCTGAGATGGCTCAGGCTGCATCTTTAGAGATGGCAGAACGTGGTCCGCCAGGGGAAACATGGCTCTAATAAGAATACCGTGGAATACACATATGGGATCCCGACAGGGTCTCTCATATGGGCACTAGCCTCGCACCAGATTTCAAGAATTCATTGGCTGAAGGCCTGGCACCGGACGCCCCGCCGCGTCCGGACGCCGGAGTGCTGGAGGACTCAACAGGGTTTGCCTGGTTAAGGAACTCTCTGGAGAATTAGGCGTAAGGACGCCGCAAGCCGACTCTGAGCCGGCCCTCTCAGTGCCACTACCCGTTTGAGGTGAGAACACAGGAGGAAACCGGTTCGACACGTAGGCTATAAAACCTAGCGAACGTGTTGGGAGTCGCCCAACCCGCAGCTCTACAGATGTCTGCTAGCGAGGCACCACGAGCCAGCGCCCAGGACGATGCGACACCCCTAGTGGAGTGAGCACGCAACCTGAGCGGGCAGGGCACACCTTGTGCTTCGTAGGCCAAGGTGATGGCATCCACTATCCAGTGGGCCATCCTCTGCTTGGAGACAGCCTTCCCCTTCTGCTGTCCTCCGTAACAGACAAAGAGCTGTTCTGAGGTCCTGAAGCTCTGAGTTCTATCCACGTACTGACGCAGTGCGCGTACAGGACAGAGCAAAGCTAGGGCTGGGTCTGCCTCCTCCAGGGGCAGCGCTTGCAGGCTCACTACCTGGTCCCTGAAGGGCGTGGTAGGAACCTTGGGCACATAGCCGGGCCGGGGCCTCAGTGTTGCACTGGAGTCAGCCGGCCCAAACTCAAGGCACGACTCGTCGACCGAAAATGCCTGCAGGTCCCCCACCCTCTTGATTGAGGCCAATGCAGTCAGGAGTAGGGTTTTCATAGAAAGAAACTTCAACTCGACTGACTGCAATGGCTCAAAGGGGGCAGTTTGTAGGGCTCTTAGCACCAAAGCCAAATCCCAAGAGGGAAGGGAGGGAGGCCTCGGAGGATTTAACCTCCTGGCCCCCCTAAGAAACCTGACGACCAGATCGTGCTTCCCCACCGACCTCCCCTCTATGGGGTCGTGGTGGGCAGAAATAGCAGCAACATATACCTTAAGGGTGGAGGGGGACAGCCTACGCTCCAACCCTTGTTGCAAAAAGGAAAGCACGGCTCTGATCGAACATCTCCGGGGGTCCTCCTGGTAAGAGGAACACCATTCGACGAACAGGTTCCACTTCAGCGCATAGGCCCGTCTTGTGGACGGTGCTCGTGCTGAAGCGATAGTGAGCGCTACCTCCTGGGGCAGGTCACCTAGAACCTCCGCGTCCCGTCCAGGGACCACACATGAAGTTTCCACAAGTCTGGACGCGGGTGCCAGAGGGTGCCCCGTCTCTGAGAAAGCAGATCCTTCCTCAGAGGAATCGGCCAGGGAGGGGCTGTCGCGAGGAGCATGAGTTCCGGGAACCAGGTCCTGTTGGGTCAATATGGAGCCACTAACAGGACCTGCTCCTCGTCCTCCCTGATCTTGCACAATGTCTGTGCTAGCAGGCTCACTGGGGGAAACGCATACTTGCGCAAGCCCTGGGGCCAGCTGTGTGCCAGTGCATCCGTGCCGAGCGTTGCCTCGGACAGGGAGTAGAACCACTGGCAGTGGGTGGTTTCTGGAGATGCAAACAGGTCTACCTGAGCAACTCCGAACCGACTCCAAATCAGCTGGACCGCCTGGGGATGGAGTCTCCACTCCCCAGGAAGTGCCGCTCGAGACAGCTCGTCGGCCGCCTGATTGAACACTCCTGGGATGTGGATGGCACGAAGGGACCTCAGATGCTTCTGACTCCAGAGGAGGAGGTGGCGGGCGAGTTGCGACATGCGACGGGAGCGCAAACCGCCTTGCCGGTTGATATAGGCAACGGTCGCAGTGTTGTCCGTACGGACCAGAACGTCCCTGCCCCGAAGGCACCCTCTGAGGCGGCACAGGGCAAGGCGTACTGCCAGCAACTCGAGGCAATTGATATGCCAACGCAGAAGGGGGCCCGTCCAAACCCCTGATACTGCATGCCCGTTGTACGTGGCACCCCAGCCGGTGGCCGAGGCATCCGTGAATACCACAGCATGCCTGGATACCTGCTCCAGGGGCACTCCTGCCCGAAGGAACGAAGGATCTGACCACGGGCTGAAGGTCTTGCGGCAGGCCGGTGTAATCTGAACCCGGTGAGTACCGCGTTTCCACGCCCACCTCGGGATTCGACCATGGAGCCAGTGCTGAAGCGGTCTCATATGGAGCAGACCGAGCGGAACTATGGCCGCAGCTGCAGCCATATGCCCCAGGAGCCTCTGAAAGAGTTTCAGTGGGACCGCTGTCCTGCCTGATAAAGTCTTGAGCCAGTTCAGCACCGACTGAGCACGTTCCTGGGTGAGGCGTGCTGTCTGGTTGACCGAATCCAACTCCATGCCGAGAAAAGAGATCCTCTGCACTGGCACGAGTTGCTCTTTTCCCAATTGACCCGAAGGCCCAACTGGCTGAGGTGCCTGAGCACCAGGTCCCTGTGTGCGCACAACAGCTCTCGAGACTGTGCAAGTATGAGCCAGTTGTAGAGGTAGTTGAGAATGCGCACACCCCGTTCTCTCAGGGGAACAAGGGGCCGCCTCTGCGACTTTGGTGAAGACACGAGGCGAAAAGGGACAGCCGGAAGGGCAGGACCTTGTACTGATATGCCCGACCGTCGAACGCGAATCGCAGGAATGGCCTGTGTCGCGGGAGAATCGAACATGAAAGTACGCGTCCTTCAGGTCGATTGCTGCAAACCAATCTAGGGGACGGACGCATCCAAAAATGCGTTTCTGCGTCAACATCTTGAACGGCATCTTGTGAAGTGCACGGTTCAAAACTCGCAGATCCAAGATCGGTCGTAACCCACCGCTTTTCTTGGGCACAATGAAGTAAGGGCTGTAAAACCCCGACCTCATATCGGCTGGAGGGACCGGCTCTATTGCATCCTTCGCCAGTAGGACTGCAATCTCCGCGAGCAAGACAGGGGCATCGACAGCTTTGACTGAAGTGAACCGGATGCCCCTGAACTTGGGGGGGACGCCGGGCGAACTGAATCGCATAGCCGAGTCTGATGGTCCGCAGGAGCCACCGGGACGGGCTGGGGAGCGCTAACCAGGCTCCGAGAGACCGCACCAGCGGGGCCAACGGGCCCACCGACATGCCCACGGTGGGGCAGCGAGGTGGAACACAGGGACCGGCCCCAGGGCCTGTGACGGCCTGGCCTGTGACGGCAGGGGGCGGGGTCTGGGTGTGTAGTGTAGCACTCACCTGATTTCTCCTCGCGTGGGAGGAGACACAGGAACCCGGCTTGAGGCTTGTGACAGCCCGGCGTTTGACGACTTGAAGCGGGGACTGGAGTGCTACTGCCCTTACCTGGTTCCACGAATGGGCAGGAGGGGTGCTCTTGGGCAACCACCCGCTGCCTGCTGGCGAGAGAGGAGGAGGGAAGTGATCCTGTGATGCACGGATCACCACTCTCCTCCTCTTGAGACCCGGAGATTGAGGAGACCGCTCTTTACTGATGTTTTGGGTACCGCTGGCTGCTGGGCCAGCGGCGGAACAAAATGAACAAAAGATACTCCACCCGGCCCTCCTCCGGGCGAGGGAGTGGTGCAGTCACCATCTCCCGATGAGCAGTCTCCTCCATCTCTGGGTCGACCGTCCCAGGTCCTCTTGCACTTGCGCTTGCCGCCAGGTTTGGCGGGGGCCTGGACGGGCTGGGCGTCCTGCCTGCGACCGGCTCCACGACGCTGCCTGGTGAAGGCTGCTGCGGCTGCGCGGGAGCGGGGGCGGCCGCAGGGGGGCGCCCACGGCGACGAGCAGGCTGAGTGGCTGCAGCCGGAGTGGAAGCAGCAGGTTTCCTCCGGCGCATGATGTGTTTGCCTCAGTCTGCTTCTGGGCTGCCGAGAACTGCTGGGCAAAGCTCCCGACAGCGTCGCCGAAAGGGCCGGTCTGTGACACGGGAGCATTCAGGAACTGTACCTTCTCCTGCTCCTTCATGTCAGCGAGACACAGCCAGAGATGGCGCTCCTGGACATCGCACGACCTAGAGACTGTGCGGTCACCTTCGTCACTCGTAGCGCGAGGTCCGTCGCAGCACGCAGCTCATGTAGAACCGCCAGGTCGTGACCACCCTCGTGCAGGTCTTTCAGTGCTTTGGCCTGGTGGACCTGCAGCAACGCCATAGCGTGGAGGGCGGAAGCCGCCTCCCCACAGGCTCTATAAGCACTGCCAGTTAGACCTGACGAATACTTAGAGGCCCGTGAGGGGAGACACGGATCACCCCGCAGGGTGGAAGCGGCTGTTGGACACAGTTGCATGGCCACAGACCGTTCCACCGAGGGGATGCCCGCATACCCCAAAGCGGCTCCACCATCGAGGGTGGTGAGAGCGGAAGAACTACAAGATGTGTTTCGGGCAGTGAAAGGTGCCCTCCACAATCTTGTCAGCTCCTCATGCACTTCCGGAAAGAATGGCACCGGAGGGGGGCGCTGAGAACCAGCGCCACCCCCACCGAGGAACCACTCGCCCAGCCTCGAAGGATCGGGACACGGTGGCTTTTTAGGATTCCACACGAGCCCGACATTCTCGGCGGCCCGGGAAAGCATAGCCGTCATCTCTGGGTCTGGCACGGACAACGCTACCACACCCGAAGGGGGCAACGCAGCCGGGTCGTCATCCCCGGAGAGAGAGGGCCCGCCCTCCGATGCAGTGATCGACATCTGGTCGTCAGAGGGGGCACCGAAGGAAACGCGTGGCCAGCGCGCTCCTTCGGCAGCTCCACCGGCTGCGGAGTGCTTGAGGGGTGAGGAGCTCCACTTGGGGAAGCCCTCACCGTAATCCTCAAATCACCTCTAACTCCACCGGATCCAGTGTGCACGCCGGATCACGGCAGGCAGAGGGACTCTGCCATGTTTGACATAGCAGAGTCGCACTCCGAGATGGTCATGTCCCCGCAAGAAGAACATGAACCATCCACGAAAGCCACCTCAGCGTGCTGAATGCCCAGACACGTGAGGAAGCGATCGTGACCGTCCTGAGGCGCCAGGAAACGACCACACCCAGAAACGCACGGGTGAAAAGACATCTTTAAAAAGACGCGATCACCCGTGTTGCTCTTTTAGAGAAATTGCTCTTTCAGAGAAATGCTCTTTTAGTGCTGAAGCACGCAGGGGAGCTGGCCACCGCACACTCCTAGTGTGGCTGTCAGCAGGAAGACGATCTTTCTCTCCCGGACACCGTGACCACCGCTGCCGCGCCGTAACGCCCGCACTCGCTCACAGAACACTCTCTTGGAAGGGAGAGCAGTAGCTTTAACCACTACCGCTCGGCTCTGAAGCGAAAGGATAATTGATGCGGTGCATCAGCTGCCTCTTATGCTCACGCTGTGATCAGCGGCAGCTGGATGCAATAATCGCATGCCAATGTCCATTGGCTCGTTTAGTTACACTCGAAGTGGATTGGTCTCTCTGGCGAGATCCCAATTTCGTCGGTCATCCGACGTGACTCGGAGTGACCGACTGAAAGGGGAATAAAAGATATTTTGAAAGTCAGATGACTTTAAGTGAATTATCCCTTAAATATAGAATTCAGTTGATTCAGCATCTTTGAAAGCTGCTCATCCTGCTCATCAGATTTCAGAATCAAAATTTCCCTTCATTTAATCAAAAGTTTAAATAGTTTCTGTTGAGCTGAACTATTTTGCTTTAGTAATGTAACTACAAAGCACTCTTGAATTAAATTGGAAGAGAGACCATCAGCAAGCACCCTTTTGTATCTGTCTGAGATGAGTGTGTGTGTTGTGTGTGTGTGTGTGTGTGTGTGTGTGTGGGATTTCAGGCATTTTTCTTTCATTAACCTGATGGACAATCAGCCGGAAAGCCTTCCACTGAATATCAAATATCTCTGATCATTCGGCAGCTCTCCCAGCAGGTGTGTGAGTTCTGTCTGCTGATCAGATGTTATCACACTAACTGCGTGATATAGCATTCTGTGCACGAGAGAGAAAGTTTTACCTGTATTTAAAGCTGCATCTTTCAGATAACTTGACAAGGATGAAGATGAAGGCGTTTATGTGGATTATGGTGGTGATGACGATTGTAACGACAAAAGCATCTTTATAAAGGGCTCCTTTGATGATTCTGACGTGACTGAAGTGAGCACAAGTCATCTGATATTTCAGCTGCTCAGAGCATCGCTGAGGCTTTTATGGAGTCGTGTTTTCAGCTTATTGCTTTCTTTAAGTGTTTCCGTTTGGAAATGGCTTTTTGATAAATGCAAAAGCGCAGGTCAAAGCACTCTCAAACACACGCACCGGTAATGGGACTTGAGGTACTGGAATACTGGGCTTTCTCTAGGATTTTTACACACGTTTACTCCATTTTGCATTCACGCAGATCTCACTTCGCATTCATACTGATGTCATCTCCATTTATATTTACCCAGTGTTAATTTTTTCCCACTGTTTTTTGTTGTTTTGTTTTTAAAGGAATAGTTCACCCAAAAATGAATATTTCCTGAAAATGTACTTACCCACAGGTCATCCAAGATGTAGATGAGTTTGTTTCTTCATTGGAGCAGATTTGCAGAAATTTAGCATTACATCACTTGCTCATCAGTGATCCTCTGTAGTGAATGGGTGCCGTCAGAATGAGAGCTGAGAAAGTGTCTGTAATAAATTCTTCATGATGATGTTTTTTGCTTCAAACCATTGCTTCTGGTTCAACTTCAAGTTCTCTATCCATATCTTGTAAAAAAAAAAAAAAAAAAAAGAAAGAAAAAGTTGTCTCATCTGAATCGGGAGAGAAATATGCACATAATAATCACTATTTACATGTGAAAACAGTTCAAAAGTGTTCTAAACAAATATATCAGTGGATTTTGATGTGAAAGGACAAAAGGGGATTGACACTGGAATTGTTTGGATTCATATTTTGGCCAGAAGTGAGAGTTAATACGCCTTAATAGATTTGTTTCTTACAAACATGCAGCTTCATTAGGCATTAACTGATGGACTGGAGTCGTGTGGATTATTGTGATGTTTTTATCAGCTGTTTGGACTCTCATTCTGATGGCACCCATTCACTGCAGAGGATCCATTGGTGAGCAAGTGATGTAATGCTAAATTTCTCCAAATCTGTTCTGATGAGGATGGCCTGAGAGTGAGTGACTTTTCACCAAACTGTCATTTTGGGTAAATTATTCTTTCAATGCATGATTTAAAAGGCCAATATTATTTTATTGATTAATTTTAGACTAAAATTGCATCTAATATTAGTCAAATTAACATTTCAGTTAATAAAATTGCAAATATTTAAACATTTAAACATTTCAGCACAAATAGGTCAATCACATTAATTATTATTGAATCATTTGAAACAATCATATTCTTTTCTTTCAGAATTGTTCTTGTTCAAAAACATTGTTACATTGCAATGGTATTTTTTAAATAAAATTATTGGATTATTATTTTTGACAAAATCAAAAATACGCTCAGTTTTCAAATTGCATCACTTAGTCACATTCACGTCACTAAGTGACTGTATTCGTTTGTAATTCTCCATTTGCACTTTGCATGTTTCAAATAGGCAGCCTCTTGTTAGTCATCCCATGAATGAAAAGCGTAGAAACATTCCAGCCCACCTCTTTAATTCAGGCACACGATTTGATTGGTTCAGCGAACATTACATCACCTTGCACATGTTGCATATAAATATAATTACAGTAGCAATAAGTATATGTAATCACAGCCTGTTAAACAACATAATTACTAAAGTAAATTTGTTTATTACTTGTACATAGTGCATAGTTATGAAATCATACCATAACATGGACATTGTAATGCAATTAGTGTGACCAAATGCTTAATGTGACCTTGCTTTTACCCGTCAAGCTATTTAATGCATTAAACAAACCAGATATTAGACTAGACGTATTCGTGGAAACCGTCCTTCCTGGAGCTTATTGAGCAGTGGGATTCATTAGAGACAAATGATTAGATTTGATACACCCTGTCTCTCTCTCAGAAGGAGAGGCTTATCGCAGTTAAGTGGCCTGGAAATTTAGAGCTGCAGCTATCATTCTATTTATAGAACGAAAGAGAGCGCAGAATTGAACCCAGTTGATTAGCATGTGATTGACGTGTATCTCAAGTCAACCAGCGGTTAGTTCGCTCAGATTAAACTTTATTACATATCAAGGTAATAAGATGGTTAACAGATCGGAACACACACACTTGCTCTCGTATACTCACACACACACTCTTAAGGCAACTGTGATCATTTCACTGGTAGTGCAGAAGAGGCCTTGACATGTACTTCATACTAATACTCATGAATGCAGGCACGCATTAAAGTACTGCAAAAAAAAAAAAAATGAAAGTGTATATATACATAAAATAATGTCATTTTTTTCTGTGAATAACTGTGATGTCAGAGCTAAATTTGCTTTCAGAACTCATTCTAATATGCTCATTTGCTGTTCAAGAAATATTTATTATTTTTAGCAATGTTAAAAACAGTTGTGGTGCTTAATATTTTTGTGGAATCCATAATACTTTTTTTCTTGATTTTTTTTTTTTTTTTTTTTTTGATGAATAGAAAGAACAAAGAGAACAGCATTTATTTAAACATTTAAAACATTTGAACATTTTAAAATGTCTTTACTGTCGCTTTTGATAAATTTAATGCAGCCTTGCTAAATAAAAGCTTAGCTTTATTTTAAAAAGGCTGAGTTTTGAACGATAGTGTATATTCATTTAAAAAAAATGATGTTGTCCAAAAAACATTCTTTTTATGTAAGCTTTAAAACTCTCTCTTTGTGTCTATATTGATTTTTTCCTGTTCACTGTGTAATTCGGTCTCTTTTAACATCTCTTTTTAAGCATTTGTCTCTCCTGTCTCGTTCATGTGTGATTTGGCCCAGTTATGTCATTTACCTGTGAATGAGCTATAAATGATTGAATGAGCAATAGCCTGAGTCTCTTCTGTCCTGACAGAAAGCCCTTCGCAATACCCAGCTACTAGGGGTGGGAATCACCTGAGGCCCCACGATACGATATTATCACGATATTTGTGTCACGATACAATTTTATTGCGATTTTAAATATATTGCGATTTTCTGCGAGATATTGCAATTTATTACCTTTTTCCAACTTCAAATTATGTCCCTAAAGGAAAACTTTGGCGACATCTGTTTAAACTAAAAAGAAACATTTCTCAGTTTGTTTATCTCTCTTCAGTTGTATTGCTGCAGTGCAAAATGGGATTGTCAAGCAGACAAACTGACCAACACTTTCATGAAAACCTGTCACCTGTCAGGTGTTTTGAACAATGCAACTTGAACTTTAGTTGTGCAGACCCTTCAGCAATTGGGGCATTTGAAAGTAAATTACTGTTAAATTTAAAATAAATAAAACAGTCTTACATTAAAATAAAAATGTTACATTTAAATTAAACATAACATGTACATGACATAACATGTATAACATGTACATGTATTAAAGTGTTGTGCTACAACAGGTATACTATGCACTGCCGTCTACGTCTATCTTTGAATGGTGGCATGTGAGATGAGCCCTCAAGTTTGTGGTATTCGAGTATTTTACTTTCATATGTCACTCCTTGCAAATTCCATATGTCCAGGGGTGCACATAAGTTTTTTTAGCCTGGTTCTCATAAGAGTACCTGGAGATTTGGTTTGGTCCTCACACTACACATAGTGTGACCCATTAAATATAACTCTAAAAAAAATAAATTAATAGTGATAATAATATCATTGGACTTTATTTTGTTTATTATTTTATTATTTTATAACGAAATAAATAAAGTGTGGTAATACTGTTATGTTTTAAAATAAAAAGGGAGTATTAAATAAAAATACAATTATTTCATAGTAAATTTTAAAATAAAATGATAATATTTACATTTTTATGTGAATTTTTCATCATTTTCAAACCTAAATTAGCAAGGTTTTATTTTGGCGGGTAGCCGGCAAGTAAGTATATGCGCTTCTGAGTTAAGACCGTTCAGTGAAGAGCGTCAGTGAATGAAATGTCACGTTTTTGCATTGTGCTTTGAAAACACCAGCTAATAGCTTAGAATTATGCTTTCAGTTCAAATAGAAATCTTATACAGACCTTATAATTGATTTTATAATTCTACTAAATAGTATAATAAAAGATCGATACTTGGCGTCCGTGTATCGATACAGTATTGCCGTGGAAAATATCGCAATACTATGCTGTACTGATTTTTTTCCCCCACCCCTACCAGCTACATTCATTCACATCTGATTTATGCTGAACAAAAATTAAAGAATCACGCTCATTACACAGTGTCTGTATTTGTTGAGCACTTATTGTGCACAGTTGAAAAGTTACATGCTAGCTGAATTACTTATTCTCCTTTCATCCTTTTTAAGACTCAATGGGGCTTTGAAGCTGATAAGAATAGAGAGTTGTGATGGTATCTCAGCATCCGAGAAGCAACACTCTCCTGTATGCTTACACACACACACACTTCAGGTCCTTCTCCTCAGAAACAACGGTCCTTCTGTCAAGAGCTCGCCGTGGCAGTGTGCCTCAGTCGGCTGCTGGTTGATGGTCAGGGACTGACACTGAGAGCTTGGCGAGGGTTTCTCCCATGGTGCCGTTTGCCAGTATGTGTGAAGGCCTGTTTCCAATATGCCAAGCGTGTCCGGGCACGCGGCAGGGCTGGAGAGGTCCGGCGGGCCCACTCCTGGTACTTTGTAAACACACTTGTGCGAGTCCGTTGAGTGATCGGTTATGTAAGACACGCGCAGGCCCAAAAACGTCTGTATGGACGTGCTGTTCTTTGTAGTCTTTGTGGTTAAAAAAAGGATGAGTTGATCCTTCAGGATGTGTCAAAAGGATTGCACACACGTCACTTATGCTTAAATATTCTATAAGTAAATTTGTGGCATTTCTTTTTTGTAATGTTAGCTTCTTAAACCAAAAACAGCAGTTTAATGTGACAAAAAACTTGAGCTTAAAATTTAACTAAGCTCTAAACTTAAATGAAAGGCTTGGTTAGAAATTATCTGTGTGTGTGTGTGTGTGTGTGTGTAGTATTTTTAGAAAATTATTAAAATGATTAAAAATTAGATAAATTATGTTTGTGTATATATTAGTGCTGTCAAACGATTAATCGCATCCAAAATAAAAGTTTTTGTTTACATAATCTGTCTGTATACTGTGTATATTTATTATGTGTATATATAAATACAAACACATGCATGTATATATTTAAGGAAAATATGTTATGTTTATATATTAAATATATTTATATATAACATAAAATATAAGAGTATAAATATATACACAGGTAAATATTTTCAAAATATATACTGTATATGTGTGTATTTATATATACATAAATATACACAGTACACATTCATATATTATGTAAACAAAATTTTTTATTTTGGATGTGATTAATCGTTTGACAGCACTAGTATATATATATATATTATTGTTATTATTATTATTATTATTATTATTATCATCATCATACTGGTGACTCATTTTGAATTCAACTATTTATTTCATGTTCATATTTTCATATGTTAAAGATCAGGCTTCTTACCAAAATGTACTGTTCTGTTTTACTCAGGTCAGTTGTTTCCACACACATCCAGCAAATCTGTCTGTGAACCTTTATATTTTTAAATTTGCCTCTTTTCATGCATTATGCCCAATTTTTCTGCCTAATATCCATAACTGGTCTATGTGGACTGGGTTATGGGTGGATTGTGTTATGAACATTAGATTATGTTGACATAGCACATCAAACTCCTTTATTTCAGAAGAGTGAGGAAAATCCTGTTTTCTGTGAAATGTCCCCTCTACGCAATACGTATAGTCCACAAATACTCATTACACTGATTTGATTGGACTCAAATATTGAAAATGTTAAAATGAGAAGCATCATTGATGAAATGTGCATTTCTTTTCCTCCTGAATTTATTACAAGATGAGCCCCATTTACACAAGTGTTTAATTGTGACATAGGCAGCAGAGGCATCCATTTGTACGTGTCTGGAGGCGTGTGTGAGTGTGAGTGTGTGAGTGTGAGTGTGAGTGTGTGCGCGCATAACCTCAGTAAGTAGCACTGAGGTGATAATTTTCTAATGGCTGTGCTGCCGGCTAGATCATCACTAAAAACCACTCACAGAATATCAAATCTCCTGATTAAAAATGCAGTATAATTGGTTGTATTTAGATGATTAGGTTTTGAGTCTTTCTCAAGAGAAAATTTTGTGTGTGTGTGTGTTGAGGAGTGATGGAAGGTTTGTATAGATCAACTGAACTTTCGCTAAGTCCTGTCATATGCTTTTGCACTTTTTAACATTAGTTAGTGTTTAATGTTGCTGTTTGAGCATAAAAAACATCTGCAAGGTTACAAAGCTCAAAGTCCAAAGGGAGATATTCTCTGCCTAATGGAAACATAAAAATTTTGCAGAAACTCCCATATATCACTAAAAAGTTTCTACACTCGCATGAGGTGGTTTTTCAAGCAATTCAAAATATATTGCAAAACTGCAATGGAAACAGGCGTATGTAAAAGTCGCATGATCATTGTTTAATGTACTATAACTTCCAAGAAACACCTCATACGTGGCTACTTTCAAGTATAAAGGGCTTTCCTTGCCATTAATGCTTGTATAACCCCTCATTTACACTGCATTATGGCTTCGACACTGCCAACGGAGCTGATCGCACACACTCTAGTCAATGCTTGTGTTTATACCAGCCCTGCCGTGGCACGTTTCAGAAGTGGCTCTCTGCTACAGATACATGTCTTCATCTCCTTTGATTAATAATAATGGCTAGTGTGGTGGCTGCAATATAAACCTACCAAAAGCGACATGACTTTTCGCGAGAGGAAAAAATTGTTTTAGTTGCATAACATTGGTTAATGGAAACGCCATCAATTCGCAATGTTTTTTATCGACATTTATAAAATATCGCAAAAGTTTTGCGCAAATCTGTAATGGAAACCCAGGTAATGTCAGTCATTTAAATAATTCCTGCCCACAGAATATGCAAAAAAAGGGGGCGAGGCCTGGTTGAGCTGCGCTAGAGATCATAGACTGTAAAGAAAAAAAATATACCACTGGATTGGGCTCAAATTGGAATGTCAAAATTGGCGGCATCATTAATATTTACAGCTGAGCAGATTAAACTCTTATTGTAAGGCAAATCACCATAAACTCTTATGGTGATTTGCCAGTTACAACACACTAGGCCAGATAACCAATCAGAGCACATTTCATATTTCAGAAGGAGGGGGTTTATCAAAATGGAACTAAACAGGGTGTTTGAGACAGACTGGAAAGAGTGGTGCTACAATCATTTAAAATATGTGAAAAATAAACATGTTGGAACAATCAAGCATGAAAATCTATTGTAGTACACCCATAAAAAACAAAGCAAGGCTTCATAAAGGATATAATAGGACACCTTTAAAAATGTTACTGACCAATCATGCATTGGCAACTGTTGCCATCTGCCATGTTTTCATATTGAAATGGGTTTCTTCTCTGTAAATTCTGCATTAAAATAATTTAAATTCTGTTAATGGAAATCTCCAGTTCATTCCTATGGGATGTTCTGTAAGTGAGCAACAGTAACTGAGGGGGCGGAGCTTAGTGAAGGGTCAATTGGCCTTGTAGACCATCAAGCAGCACTTTCATCATGGATTACACTACAAGAGCAGGAGGAACAAGTACTTCACTAAGAGGATGAAAGACACACTGAGAGAAAGTGTGTGGTTTGCATTTGTTATGTGCTCTGTGTAAGCGGGGTTTCACTTATATGCCATCTGCAGTTAAAGATTTACTTCAGCATGAATGAAACCCTGCATTTGTGTAAAATACACAGCACACGCTTTCATTGTTGCTTATTGATTTATGGAATTCTTGGAGTACCACAAAATCACCCACCTGCCCTTTTTGCACACCTTGCGCTTTCGATAAACACACACACACACACACACACACACAAAAACTCATACACACACTGCTTTTAAACTGCAGTATCCTAGCAACTAAATGCTGAAGGACTTGCATGTGACTGCATATGTTTTTAGTGTGTCTGGTGTGGTCACCACATGTATTTCTTCAGTTAGTGTAGAATATCACTGGATGAATCAGTTTCCGGTTGAACACAATGTTCTGCACCGTCTCAGATTCCACTGGTCATTCAGCTCACGTCATATATCCGTTCTCCCTCTCCAAGCTTATTTCTGAAAGGAAAAAGATGCTTGAATGCGTGCTGAGATCACATTCATGCACACACCACACATCTAAATGAGAATGTATCATAGACTTTGTTTGTGTTTTTATAAAGTGTAAAGTTGATTATATGTATTTCCATAAGTATTTTTTTATTATTATTTATTGGGTTTTTTGTTTGTTTTTTGCATTTTTAGAATAAAAAATAAAGTTTGCTTTATATGATTTTTTTTATATATATATAATTGATGTAAATTCTATCAATTACTAACTTTTATTTATTTATTTATTTATTTATGTTTAATGCAGGTATTATCATCTAACTTTTATGGGGATCTATGTGTGATCAACAACCAAATGTGTGTTGATGAGATGATAATTAATGTCTCACTCTATCTCTCTTTCTCTCTCAGTGTTAAGTATAGGAGAAGGGGGTTTCTGGGAAGGGACGGTGAAAGGAAGAACCGGTTGGTTTCCTGCAGACTGTGTGGAGGAGGTACAGATGAGACAGTTTGATCCTCGACTTGGTAAGAAGTGGCACACAAATACACATTTGCGTACTAGGGCTGGGTAATATATTAAATATTTATACTGTATTAAATATGATTCTGTTGGCAATATAAAATCAAACAACATTATAAGAATTGTGATGAATTTCACTTTTTTTGCCTTTATAACTGTGCCAGTATACTAGATTTGCACCCGCAACTTGTTTGATTCACTTCTGTGTCAGTTTTATTGCATCAGTTCAAAATGATTCATACTCTAGAATTTTGCTTTAAATTTCCTTAAAATGTGATTATTTATATTATATTGTTGGATTATACTATACTTTTATTGTATTAAATGTTACATTTATATTATGTTATTAGATTATACTATATTTTTATTGTATTTTACTACTTTTCTTATAGTTGCTCCAAATAATTTGAATCACCCTTTTTACTTTTACATTTGTGCATTTGGCAGACACTTATATACACATTCAAGCAATTTCAGACGATTTAAATGAAGGAGAAGTCGAATTGTCTCGCGCACCATTTTCTGTGCTCAGCCGCTGCCGCACACACTGAAGCGCACACACGCAGAGAGAGAGAGAGCCGTGATTATACCGCGTTTTAGACAACGCCTCAATGGATGGAGACATACACAAAAAGTTATGTTAAAATACCTGTTTTGGCAAATATTCTGGTAAACACAGTTGGTTATGTCTTAACGTATACAGCTGAGAAAGAAACTGGATGTGTGTCAGTATTAGGTCCGTGGATTTAGTCTTAAAGAGACAGCAGCCTAATACCTACTTCTGTCTGCTAATCAAACAACACCACAGCTTTAACAAAGATTCATCTGTATTTAACTTATGCAGTAAGCATTATTGTTGTTTTACACTTAATTTTTTTACATTTCTGCACCTGAATACTACTGTTACTGTCTTTATTTATAATTTTATGTTGTAGGCTGTTCATCTATGCTTGTAATTTGTGTAATTGTTCTTGTTTTATTACTGACTTTAGTAGTTAAGATAGTAGTTTCTGCTGGGGTATAGAAGTACTTAAAGTAAGCTTTTAGTAATTAATGAAAAGCAAACTTTTTTCTTTGCTGATCCGATCCGTGACTCAAAATCTGTAGTATGATCCGAACCGTGAGTTTTGTGATCCATTGCACCACTACTATATATATATATATATATATATATATATATATGCCTAAAGCCGTTGTCTCACTTGCTTGGTTTTCAACAATACAGTATGTCTGCAGATCAAAACTCATAATCATATTTGTTCAGATCCACACAGATAGTCCTCTCTCCATGTGTTTTGCTGTCTGTTCACTCTTACTCTCTCTCCCCCTCTCTCTCTCTCTCATAAATGCTGTTTTTGGAGGTGTTTGTCATTTTTAGAGCCGTGTATTGAGATCAGGCAGGCAGGCAGGCCAGGGTGTCTGTACTAAACATCCCATTTAAATGCATTGTGAGAGCGTGAGAAAGAGAGATGAAAAATTCCCACACACCTTTTCTGACTACAAGCATGGCACGTGTCCAATAATTCAAACACGCTCACATAGAGAAACAGGTTAAAGGGGAGCTCAGAGTGATGTATTACCTCCATCCTTTGAGAACTTTCTAGAAATGAAAGATCTAATGATGCCAGGAAACCACCCGCGAGTCCCTATAGATGTATCTCCTGTAGAGCACCAGGGTGTTTTCCCATCAAATGTTTTATAGCAGAATCCTTCGGTTTTCACCATTTTAAGCATATATGAATTGGCAGATTGATGAGTTTGTTTCTGTTCGGATGCTCTGAAGGAACATGCATTTAGGATTACTATTTAAAAACCACAGATATATAACTACAGGTCTGATGTTTTGGTTAATGTTAGCTTACCAGCCTGATTCAGGACAAAAAAAAAAAAAAAGTGGAAATGCAGATGTGGTATTTTAATAACATCTTGAGACATCAGCCATCTTTAAAAAAGATTTGTAGAATATTGTTGGCTGTAATATGTTAGAGCTTGTTTTTATAGAATAAGAGAATCCCAAAAAACTGCATATTAGAATGATTTCTGAAGGATCATGTGACACTGAAGACTGGAGTAATGATGCTGAAAATTCAGCTTTGCATCACAGGAATAAATTACACTTCAAATTATATCCAAATAGAAAAGAGTTATTTTCAGTTGTTTTAATATTTCACTGTTTTTCTGTTTTTACTGTGTTTTCGATCAAATAAATGCAGCCTTATTTAGCATGAGAGAATTCTTACAAAAATATTATACCCGCCCCAAACAGTCTGTTTGAACAATAGTGAACGTATAAAAGGCTTTGATAATTGTATTCCTTTGTGTGTGTGAGAGTCCTAAGGCTGATAGGTTCTCCTCTCTCATTTCCTTTAGTTTCATTAGAAAAGAGCATCGATTCTCCTGAGAACAAAGAATGTAACAACCAGTAAGATCCCATGAGACCACACTTAATTTGTAATTGGTCTCATTCTTCCCATTAGAGTAAAATTAACAGTTTCTCTCCTTTGTGCTTCAGATCACATGTATACACAGACACACACACATTTGCAAACACAGTGCTATTGCATTTTCCAATTTATAACGTCGTTCTAATGGAGGAAGCACTGTTTGTTTTGCCGTCTACATTCTCTTTTATGGGCATCTGTGTGCACATCATTTTGAAGTATGTGTAGATATAGTGGTTTTCAGTGTACACGGGGCAAATGTACACATACCCTATGGAGTCCTTTTAGAGAAATTTAAACAATTATTTTTTCAAATTTAAGAAGGGTTTGGGTGTTTACAACCAACATACAAAATCTCTGCTAGAAAAACAAACATTTGTGTAAATGGACCTTTGACTTAGTTATGACTCAGTCACTGATTCATTATTACCCTGCCAGTGGAAGTTGCAACTACACCATTTAGACCCAAAATAAGTGCAGGGAAACATTTCAAATGAGAAGTTTCCCTGCGGTTTTCCACCAAAATAAAAGCCCTTTAAAAATATTGCTATTGTAATTGTACTGCTGTTACATTATAACATTATATATATGATATTTCTTTATTGATTTGTTTGATTTTTATAATTTGATTAAATAAAAATTCAGTTTAATTCAATATGTTTCGCCAATTTGTTTTACCTGGTTTATAATGAAATAATGCACATATAGTTTCCTGGCCGGCATATTTTCTGAAGTTATTGACCATTAGCAGGTGTGGCAAACTCTAAGTTGTTTAGCATGCTAACAGGCAGCTTTCTCCAGGTAGTCCAGTGCTCTTTGAGTGTGTTTCAGCATCAGCTGTGGTGGACAGCTCCCTGATTTCGCTGGACAGCTCCTGCACATCAGGAAACTGGAGACTAGTCCAGAACTGCAGCGCTTCATTGTATGACAGATGCACTGTGAAATGTGTGTGTGTCTACATCTGCACACTCTGATCTCTAGTATCTGTGCTCTAAAGCTGGTAACACTAGGCGGTCTGAATTGCATAATGCTTCTTATGAGAGTGTGTTGCTGTGTGTCATTGTCGAGACACTCGTCACAAGCTATCAGTCAATTAAACAATGTGGGAAGACAGACCTGTCATCTGTCCATCTCTATCAAGACCTGCAAGAGTGAAAATGAGCGTGTGTGTGTGTTTGTATCTGTGTGTGTCTTTTGTGTTAGTGTTTATCCAGCAATAACAGATGAAAGCTCTTTGACAGTGGAGGCAATATGTTTCGCCTCAGTGAAGCAATGAAGACAGCGCTGTGTACAATTAACTTACCAAAACAAATCCCTTTATGTGCTCTGACTGTGTGTGTGTGTGTGTGTGTGTGTGTGAGTGTGTATGCACACATATGCTTGTGTGTTGAGTTGTGCATGTCCACAAATGTGTGTGATTTTAAGCTTGGGATTGTTTTGTCTTAGAGTGTGTTTGCAAGTTTGTGTGTGTGATTTAACATCGATTACTGAAGCGATTTCAGTCATGCATGTCATATTCTGAAGCCTGAACTAATGTTCATTCAGATTTCTCTCTGAGCTCACTGCTGTGTCGTGACTCGAGTGACATCAATCTCATTCTCTTGAGCTCTCTCCTCCTCTCTCTCTTTCTTCTTTTCTTCTTTTCATCCCTCATTCTCTGTAGTTGACCTCTGTACTTAGATTAGAGTGTTGTAGGTTAGAAGATTAGCATATTTATGTGTATTAAGTGTAGGTTTAATTTAATTAGGCATATATTTAACAATATATTTAACGTTTACCTAAATCTTTAACATTCAGTAGAATAGAATAAACCCCTGTGAAATTAAATTAGTGGTTTTTAGTGCATGTGTTGACCATCTATATGCTACTGTACTCTTAAACTTTAACAAAATCACTTTTAGCAGAAGTACACATTTATAATCTACGGACTTATTTTTTTAGAAAAAGGAGCCAAAATAGAGATGAAGTACACATAGCAGAAGTAAACATTTTACAGGCATTTTCAAATTTTAATCCAATTAAATTCTTTCTTGAATTTCCCTCCATTTTCTTAGGAGTAGCAGTTGGCTAATTATTATTCACAGCTGTTAAGGAAAACTAAACACTGTTGCTTATTTTTTTTTTTTTTAAAAAGGGGAGTGGCTGTTCAGTAATCATCACCCCCAGTGATATTATTTATGTACTATATTGATTACTAGTTTTTATTAGTATTTTAAATTAGCTTTTATTTTTATATTTTCAGTTTACATTTATGTTTTAGTAATTTTTGAATGTAGTTTTGTCATTTTTATTATTATTTTTTATATTAATATTTAGGATTAATTTCATTTTGGTTACACTTTTTTGATAGTCCACTTTATATATTCTACTAACTATAAGTAACTTTGCAACTACATGTCTACTAACTCTCAGAGTAGACCGTTAGGTTAGGTTTAGGGTTAGTAGAATAAGTTGACATATACTTGCAAAGTTTCTTATAGTCAGTATGTTGTATGTTGTGGACCCATCAAAATAAAGTGTTAGAAGATATTAAGTAGACAGTCTACAAATACTCTAATGACTGCTAGTTGACATGTAGTTGCAAAGTTACTTACTGTTAGTAGAATGTCTAAAGTGGAAATAAAGTGCTACCTTAATATCGAAATAAAGTGCTACCTTAATTTTATTTCAGTTTTTTGTTTTAGTTTGTTTAAATTTGATGTTTAATTTTTCTAGTTATCAATTTTAGTGCTTCAAATTAAACGTGTTTCAGTTAATAACCAAGGCAACATTTCTAATTTTTGAGTTAAATGTTTCATTGTAGCATTTATATTGTATTTTTGTAAAAACAAATGTTTTTTAATAGTTTTAGTTTTAGTTTTACACCTTGTGTATTAGGGTTGGGCCGATAGACGATGCCATCGTCCATCACCGATGGCTGATAAACATCACGATGCCGTGTTAAACTAAAATAATTATTAATTTCTAAAAATAAATTTATCATACAAGCAGAGAGATGTCATGACAAACGTTTAGTGATCATTTGAATTCAAGGCGCACATTTTCATTACGCAGAACTCTTTAAGCGAGTCTTTTTTTGAACTTCACTAAACAAATGTGCGTGTGCCACACAAACCAGCAAAAGATAAAGAAGCAAACATGTAGGCCTAGTAGAAAATGTATCTGTATCTAAGCTGATTATTACCCTACTCTTGAGAGAGAGCTGGTTTGGTTTTTGAGAGACTGAGACGCGCAACGCGACTGTTTGATTGGTGAGCGCGCTGGCCTTATTCCATTCATTCGTGTATCATATTATAGCCTATGGTTTAAATAATTGCCTTTTAAATATACACAAATAATAGAACGTGTATGATGTATTATTACAGGTGATATTACTCTGGCCAAGCTCTGATTTCTGAGAGATGCACAGAGAGGCAACAGCAATGCGGTGTTTGATTTGCGCTCTTTTCATTCATAAAGTTTACATTCATTCACTTCAAACATTCATTATTTCGTGACTTTAGAGGTCTGTGTATAATAGGTATTGCACTGATTCCCTGGCTCACCTGTTCTCTAGCAAACACCAGACCGTGCAAGCCTCAGCCAAATATTCAGGCAGAATTATTCCTTATCCGTTATTCGTTTTTGAAGCCATTATCCGTGCCACACCGAATAAGGTATTCGGCTTCGGGCACACCCCTAATTATTACATTACATATTTTAATTTTACATGCAACATAGAGAAAGTCATAGAAAGTAACAGCTACACGCAATATTGTAATACTAAAATTCACGTTGTACTTGCAAACTCTATGCATGCATTATGGTTAATGCACGCTCAAGTAGTCAATTGTTTCCGACAGCGCCGACTAGTGGTTGAAGTAGTCGATCACTCGATTGTTCAACTAGTCTATGCAAGCCCTAGTTTTATTACATTTGTGTAATACTAAATAAAAAAATAAAAGAGTAGAATGTTAATTTTGAGTGTTGACTTGACTTAACTTTTAACTCAGTAGATCACTAAAAAAATATTATTATTTAAAAGACTTCCAACCACACTCTTCTTGTGAGAAGACTGCCTGTGTGCTGCTCTACACCAGGAGTTATTCCTGTCCTACACTTCTCATATGGTCCGGAATACCTGTAAACTATTTAGTATGCTGTTCAGCGAGTGTGGATTGCATTTATACACACTTACCAACACACTGGAATTTCCATCAGAGGTGCTGCAGTGTGCAGCGGGATCTGGAGAGCATGTCTGGAATCAGTAAACACCTACAGACCCACACAGACCAGCGTACCTGCTCTCTCTCCGTCTCTCTCTCTCCCTCCGCCCCTGTCTCAGTCGATGACTCATCCTTCTGAATCACCCAAATAGTTCCGTTGCTATTTTTAGTCTCATTTATGGGTTTGGGTGCAGAAACTCCCTTAGTTTTTTCTTCTTTCTTTTGTTTGATGTTGTTTTAGCAGACACTCACGATCCCTCTCACTGTCTGTCTCTCTTACATTTTGGGTTTTCACATATTGACTTATTCAAACTTTTTTTATGGTGCCTTGTGTCATTCGCAGAATTATTAGGTGTGTTTGCTAAGATAAGCATCACTGTTACTTCTGATAATAGTTTAGATTAGTGATTTGAAATCCATAACTTTAAGTATACAAGTAGCGTTTGACTTCCTGCACCATTTGGACTACAGACTTGAATGATACCGGAATTTATGCCACTTGAGTTGTGCTATTACCTTTCCATGCGATCAGACCTGCAGTTTTTACCTGTGGGCAATAAAATGAAAAAAATCCTGTAGACTTGCATTGAAGGAAAGAACTGAGACACTTCAAGTGACCAGAATGTCATAGAGCGGTGGAGTTTTTTGACTTGGGCCAGTGAGTAACAACCCAGAAGACCATAGAAACAACCTAGCAAGCACTCAGAACACCCTAGCATAATGTTTTTGTTTTGTTTTTGTGTTGTAGTTCATCTTGTTATTGTGTCATTTTATAATGCGTGAACTAGTTATCCAGGTCTATATATATTTGGACACAGGCACAATTTGTATTATTTTAGCTGTTGACCAAAACGTATTCAAGTTACAGTTATATAATGTATATGGGCTTAAAGTGCACACTCTGAGATTTAATTTGAGGGTATTCTCATCACAATTGGAGGAAAGGTTAGGGAATTACAGCTCTTTAATATGTACATACCCCCTTTTTCAAGGGACCATAAGTAATTGCACAGTTGACTCAAAAGTCATTTCATGGACAGATGTGGGCTATTCCTTCGTTATTTCTACATCAATTAAGCAGGTAAAAGAAAAACCCTTTCACAACATCCAGCCAAGTGAAGAACACACTCCAGGAGGTAGACGTGTCACTGACAAAGTCTACAATCAAGAGAAGACTTCATGAGAGCAAATACAGAGGGTTCACCACAATGTGCAAACAAGGCCAGATTAGACTTTGCCAAAAAACATCTTTAAAAAAGCCAGACCACTTCTGCAAAATCATTCTTTGGACAACTGAAATTAAGATCAACCTGTACCAGAATGACGGGGGGAAAAAAAGTATGGAGAAGGTTTGGAACAGCTTATGATCCAAAGCATACAACATCATCTCTGAAACATGGTGGAGCATTGTGATGGCATGAGCATGCATGGCTTCCAGTGGAATTGGGTTACTGGTGTTTAGTGATGACGTGTCAGAAGACAGAAGGATTCTGAAGTGTATAGGGATATACTCTCTGCAGATTCAGTCAAATGGAGCAAAGTTGATTGGACGGCACTTCATAGTACAAATGGATGATGACCCAAAACATACAGCAAAAGCAACCCAGGAGTTTTTGAAGGTAAAAAAGTGGATTATTCTGCAATGGCCAAGCCAATCTCCTGATCTTAACCCAATTGAGCATGCATTTCACTTGCTGAAGACAAAACTAAAGACAGAAAGACCCAAAAACAAACAATAACTGAAGTCAGCTGCAGTAAAGGCCTGGCAAAGCATCACAAAGGAGGAAACCCAGTCTTTGGTGATGTCCATGAGTTCCAGACTTAAGGCAGTCATTGCCTGCAAAGGATTCTCAAAAAAATATTAAATATGAACATTTTTATCTTGATTGCATCACTTTAATTCTATTCTGGTGGCATACAGAGCCAAAATTATGAAAATTGTGTCAGTGTCCAAATATATATGGACCTAACTGTAAGTGTTTAAATACAGTACCTTAAGTAAACCTACAGTAAATACATTCAGGTCTCCCAGCAGAGTCTTTTTTCCACACACACACACACACACACACACACACACTGATACGCATCCATTGAGTTCAAATTACAGTTATTTTTAGGTCTTAGTTTTACTGAGCAAATGAATTGCTCTTATAGTACAACTAACAAGTGTTTTAATGCCCTTTTTTGACCTGGCACCACAAAGGCTGCATTTATTTGATCAAAAATACAATAAAACAGTAATATTGTGAAATGTATCTACAATTTAAAAACTGTTTTCTATTTGAATATATTTTAAAATGCAATTTACTCCTGTGAGGCAAAAATGAATTGTCAGCATCATTACTCCAGTCTTCAGTGTCACATGATCCTTCAGAAATCATTGTACTGTAATATGCAGATTTGCTACTAAAGAAACATTTATTTTTATTATCAATGTTGAAAACAGTTGTGCTGCTTAATATTTTTGTGGAAACCTTGATACATTTGTCTGTATTTTTGGTGAACAGCATTTATTTGGAACGGAAATCTTTTGAAACATTGCAAATGTCTATTTTAATCAATTTAATGCATCCATGCTAAATAAAAGTATTAATTTCTTTCAAAACTTTTGAACAGTAGTGTATGAGATATTATTGGCCCAATGAGTGTCACATTAAGAAACATCTGTTAGAATTATTTGTGAGAGACAGACAGAGATTTGGAGATTTCAGAGATTTGCTGGAATTACTCTGTATGACATTTATGTTCTTACTAGTGATTAATTGAATCGATAGTGCAAGTTTGAATATAGTCTCCATGGATACAGCCCTCTTGAAAATGTAGATACTGAATTGACCCGAGAGCATGATTTATAAAGCCATCTGCATGAGGACAGACCATGACCAGATTTCTGGATTGAAAATTCAGTGTATTTCTAATTCAGATGTCAATATATCATTAACATTTCCTGTGTACTATTATAAAATATCTTTACAAATCATTTATCCAGTTGAGGTCGTCCCAGCATGTCCCCAATGGCTGCTCAGCTAGTGTGCAGTGTGTGGCTTTATGTTGTTTGTAGGTTAGTGTGTGCTTGGCCAGAACCATCGATTAGCATGTCTGTTGCTTATCTCAGCTTCTTGTTCCAAACCGTGTTGAGTGTACAGCATACATCGGTAGCTGTCTTCTAAGGGAGTATCTTAACTGCAATGGAACCTGACAAGTGTTTGATTAGGAACACTCTACATAGACAGCAACTCTGAAACAGTGCTTAGATTCTGTGAATAGTGATATCTTGTCACTAAGCTAACATTATCTTGTTCTAAATACCAAGTACAGTATAGATTTAACAATTTTGAGATATGGTTTTGGTGTAGAAATGAAATGTGTATTTATAATAAGGTAATTTACTAGATTTTGGAACAGAGCTATTACACTAGGGGAAGACCGTTTTCACTCAGAAATTGCTAGTAAATCTCATAAACAATTACTAAGAAATAGCAAGTAGCACACTGAATTAAATGTGAAATTTTGAAGTAGAAAAACCGAAATGGCATTTCCTTGTAAAACATACTCCGGTAATGTTTTATTTATAACTTCGGAAAATCATTTTTGACAGTGTATGTGAAACACTGAATACTGAGAGAGCATTTTTGTGTCACACACACACGCACACATACACACACACATTTTCTCCAGTACACTGAGACTCATACATTTTCTTGAGTTAATGGTTTGGTGTAGAAGATACTTTTTAAAATGTGTTATTTCCTCTTTCTGATAGGCTAAAAACAGTCCAGGGGTTTAAATAGTCTTTCGTATCACTGTCACTCAGTAAAATATGTCAGACCCAGTCGGAGGTGTTCAAAAGGATTGTCAGTCACATGGTGAGAAGTGTTTGACTCTGTGACTAAAGGGTACAGACAGTGACAGAGGAAGAGAGGGGGAAAGAGGCAATTTCTGTTTCAAAACCAAGTGAGCTTCCTACGGAGGCAGCATACTAAGACATTAGCGGTATGTGCAATGTGAAGGCTGTTTCGAACGGTAGGAAAACCAGCACTCTTGGAAATCTTGCTTCAGCCAGTTCTAATGCAGCATTGAATGGGTTCTTTGCAGAGAAGCAATCCCAGAATGCATTTACGAGTTCAGTAATAAATCCAAGATGGTGGATGTGGTAAGAAAAAATGTTGAATATTAATACAGTTTCTGTAAAAACTAAAACTAGTTGGGTGTCATTAAGAAATTATTATTTTGTTCAATATTTGTGTGTGCAGTATACACTACAATTCAAAAGTTTGGGGTCAGCAAGATGTTTTTGCTCTCCAATGGTGCATTTATTTGATCAAAAATACAATAAATACAGTAATATCTGGAAAAAAAATGTAAAATTGAAAATAACTGTTTTTAAATGTAATTATTTTCCATGATGTCAAAGCTGAATCATGATTCTTCAGAAGTCATTCTAACATGCTGATTTGCTGCTTAAGAAACATATTTCATTGTGTCACCAAAGCTGAAAACGTTTCAGGTGCTTAATATTTTTCGTGGAAACTGGATGCATTGTCAGGATTTTTTGATGAAAAGAGAGTTCAAAAGAACAATGTTTATTTGAAATATACATCTTTTGTAGCATTGTAAATGTCTTTACTTTGTCACCTTTGATCAATTTAATGCATCATTGCTGAATAAAAGCATTAATTTCTTAGAAAATAAATCTTACTGACCCCAAACTGTTAAACGATAATGGGTTGAATTCACAGGAAACGCTCATACTGATAAAATGTATATCCTGAATGCACTGTAAGTCACTTTAGATAAAAACCCTCTGGCAAATGAATGAATAAATGTGCATTTAGAAAACGAGGGAGAATGAAAGAGAGAGAGCTATCAGTAAGTGAGAGGGAAGTTAGTGAGATAACAGCAGGAATGTATTCCATTAAATTAGCTTTCATGTTATTAATTTCTTTTCTGCAGGTTAAATGTGATTTCATTGTACGGTGGCTGTTTTGCATGCTATTCAGAGATAGTTACCATGGGAAACACGGGATAGTCTGAATATGTATGTATATGTTTAACCTTGCTTTATCCTGAAGGGAAAGTTTTAAAACAGAGCCAACTATATTTGTAACTATGTATTGCTTGCTATGTTGTTGCTAGGATGTTCTGCGTGGTTGCAAAGAGAAAAAAAATGTATGATTAAATGTAACATTTTTTTAAATGTTATGCCATAGAAGAACCTTTTTGTCTAAATGGTTCCATAAAGAACCTTTAACATCTGAAGAACCTTTCTGTTTCACAAACGGTTCTTTGTGGTGAAAGAAGGTTCTTCAGATTATAAAAAGGTAAGAAAGAGATGGTTCATTAAAAACCTTTGACTGAATGGTTCTTTATGGAACCAAAAATGGTTCTTCCATGGCATCGCTTGAAGAACCTTTTGAAGCTCCTTTATTTTTAAGAGTGTACAGTAATCTTTTATAACTTTGAAAAAGAAATTTTACATTGTAGGTTCTTTGATATGCTGGTCTATAGATACAGCTCGAGTCCTTCAGCAATATTGATAGTGATGCTGGCCTTATCAAACAGCACTCATGATTATGTGCCTGCACAGGCTGAAGTGAAGTGAATGAGGATCAGATGTGTTGAAGGGCGACAGGTTTGGCTCAGTGTGACTGTCGAGTGGATGAAGGTGAGAGCATGGACTCTAATGAAGGCCTGTAATCTGCTCTAATGTGTTTCTGGGAGGGCAGAACTCATTCCCAGGGCGCACAGTGCCGCTGTTGGTGATTGTGTGTTATTGTGTTGCCATGCTTCCAGAGTTACCATGACAATGCATTTGATGAGATAACAGTCCTGGTTTTTGGCAGTGTTACACTTCTACACACACAAAACATAAAGTGCACACACACAGTAGTGAACACACCGTGAATACACACCCGGAGCGGTGGGCAGCCATATTGCTGTGGCGCCCGGGGAGCAGTTGGGGGTTCGGTGCCTTGCTCAAGGGTCTCACCTTAGTCGTGGTATTGAGGGTGGAAGAGAGGGCTGGTTATTCACTCCCCTCAACGACAATTCCTGCCGGACCCGAGACTCGAACCTGCAACCTTCAGGTTACGAGTTCGACTCTCTAACCATTACGACAGCACCCATATATACTGTGTAGTATTTTGTAAAGTTTTTGAAAGGCACATTACAAACAAAATTAGAAGTAGTAGTAGTAGTAGTAATAAATAATAATAATAATAATAGTTAAACAATAATAATATACCTTTTCTGAAATAATCTAAGTGTAAAGTTTATAAAGTATCCTTGTGTTTTGAAAAGGCTTGAAATAAATACAAAATATATTATTTTTAATATTAGACTGATTGATTGTAAAGTATCCTTGAGTTTTGGAAAGGCTCTGTATAAACTTATTATTATTATTATTTTTATTATTATTATTATTGCTGCTGCTGCTGCTGCTGCTGCTATTATTAATAGTAGAATAATAGAGTTTTTATTAATTAATCTGAATTTAAAGTTTTTAAAGTATCCCGAGTTTTGGAAAAGTGCTATATAAATAAAGATTATTATTATTATTATTATTATTATTATTATTGCTGCAGCTATTATTAATAGTAGAATAGTAGAGTTTTTATGAATTTATTATTTATTTTTTATTAATTGGAAATGTGCTATATAAATAAAGATGATGATGATTATCATTATTATTATTAATATTATTGATAATACATTTTAGGGATTAATCGATTGTAAACTATCCTTAAGTTTGGATAGGCGCTATATGAATAAAAATGATTTATAGTAGTATTATTGTTTTTTTATTTATAAATTGCAAAATAATAATAATATACACAGGACAGAAATGGGTTGCACTTGGATTTTGAGGTGGTGAAACATTGCGCTACTTTTTAAGCCCTATTTTTTACATTAGCATACAATTAGAATAACTTTTTTTTTAATTTCCTACTTGTTATATATTATTGTGGTTGTACAGAAATGTGGTCAAATATTGTTTATTTCTGCTCGATAGATTGATTGATTGATTGATTGATTGATATTTTTCTCTGTTTACACAATCCTTGTTACATCAGCAGAAAAGTCATTTCAGAGACAGAGAAAGCTGAACGTTTCAAACCCCACAAGGGTTGATTAAAAAATGATCAGCATTTTGTGATTGAGAAAGACACTAAACTTCAGCACTATCTGTACCAATGTACTGTAAGACTCTTAACATAGAAAATTTTGTGTTGTAGTGCTGCTTACTGCTCATGTACACTGCTGTATGTTTTTAGTGAAAGAAAAGATTACTTCCCTCTGAGTCTCCCAGATTCATCTCTCTCAGGTCTCACCATTCATAATCCTCATCCTATGACTTGGGAAAAATGGGCTGCTTGCCGTAAGAGAGACAGTCAAATGCAGAGACCCCTTTCTCTCATCTCGGCGCAGAAAAGTGGGTCGGCTCCGTGCAGGGCAGCCAGAGGCCATGGAGAGACAGAGAGATGTCTGGGAGAAAGTAGGAGAGATTAAAAACAGTGTTGAGGATGAAGGGAGAGAGTGTAAGTGTGAGGTAATGCCAAAATCACATCAGCAGCTATTCTACTTCTGAACACTCTGATCAGGCGTGGAAAGAGACCCGCCACCCCATTGATCTGACCTATTTACTACACCATATGTGTATGTGTGTGTGTGTGTGTGTTAGAGTTCCTGTGAAAGAGAGAAAGAGTGTGTTAGTAGAGATATGTATAGTTTTATTCAGCACCACTGAGAATTTAAAGTCTGCTAATTTAATATTTGGAATGAATTGGTTTGTTTGGGTCTGTACAATTTTAATTATTTTATTATTTAATTATTTTTCATTTATTTTAAGTTTTACAGTTTATTATAATTTCATATTAATGTTTATAATTTATTTATATTAGTTCATATTTTATCAAATTATTTATTAATTTATAACAGATGTATTAATTAATTTTATTTATACATAGTTTTTGTTATATATTTTTTATTTTATTGTTATTTGTATTCATAATTTATTAATTCTATTATAATTTTAAATCATTTTGGTATATATATTTATTTAAAGATATATATTTATCTGTATATAATTCAAATGTTATTTATACATAGTTTCTTTTATATATTGTTTTTATTTTATTATTTGTATTTATAATTTCATTAATTTATAATAATTAATTATATTATCATTTTAAATCTATTAAAATTTATTAATGTATTCATCATTTATGTATATTTATTTATTCAGAGATATATATTTATCTTTATATAACGCAAGTGTCATTTATCTAAAAAGACAGTTATAAAGCAATAAGGTCAAAAACATCTTTTTTTTTTTTCTTTTTTTTTAGTGTCATTTCCTGTTTCGATGGGGATGAAAAAGTTTATTTATACCCGCAGCGGATAAACTCTTCAAGATGGCTTGGTGCCTCTTTCACATAGCTGATGTAAATCAGAGAAATTCTCACAGTGCCTCATATCCTGGAGATCTATTTTGCCATTTGTTTTGATTTTAAAAAAAATCTGCATATTAGACTTCTAATATTAGGCTTTAAGTGTGCTTTCATTTCAAAATCTGTTTGAGTTCTGGCCATCCACATCCCATCTGTGGCATACGGACGCTTCCCATAATCCCTCGCTGGCACCGAGGCACGGCCATGCATGGTGCTGTTCATTTAAAGTAGGAGCATATTTTACAAAAGCCTTTAGCACTTTAAACTGTTGAGCCGGAGGGGAGTGTGATTGGTTATGGGGCTTTGACAAGCTTCAGTCATTGAACACATCATCAAGTTGCCACGATGAAGCTTTGAGACTCTTAAGGCCTTTATAGACTGCCACTCAACTGATCAAAACTTTACAGAGAGTCATTTTTGCTTCTGAAATACGTGATTTTCCATTGAAGTCATTGATTATTTCTCCCAAGATGGCTTGATTCTCCTGCATGGATTTTTGTCATTTCCTGCAGTTTTTTTGCTCTATTCTTATGCAAGAGTGTTTTTCAGGTTACTCGTAATTTTTCTGACAGCCTTTTTATCTCACTATGAGTTTAGTGAGGCAGTGCCGGTGCATGTGTGTGTGGGATTGTGTTCATTTGACCTCTATATTGGAATAAATGGTCTAGTTGTTCGTTTAGCCATCTGGAATGGATGTGACTCAGCTGTGCTTTACAAACTTTTAATCTCATTTCCGGATCCTGTCTGTATGGTCGTTCACATGACGCAAACAACTGCATCAACATATCCCATTCCTGAACAGATAATATATTGATTCATATACAGTGTGTGTTGATGTAGTTTGTCATTTGACAGATGATTGCTGTGTGTAGCCCTCAGATATCTCTCTCTCTTTTTTTATCTCACTCCTCTTCCTGTAAGAATGATAAATGAATGCATTATTCTTCCTCTGATGGCAAGGACCCGTGTAATCAACTACACACACATGCACATATCCATATGTTGATTTTATTTTATTTATTTTTGAGTTATGAATAAAGATTATGCATTATGGGCAAGTAAGATCAGAGTTTTTTGTGTTTTATCATCATGTATAAATTTTGTAATTTAAAATTGTGTTTATAATGAATTTATTATAATGTATAATTTGAAATCATTTTATATATATATATATATATATATATATATGTATGTATATGTATACGTACCGAAATCATACCGAACCGTGACATTAAAACCGAGGTACGTACCGAACCGCCATATTTGTGTACTGTTACACCCCTAATATATATATATATATATATATATATATATATATCAAGTTTATTAGATAACTTAAAATTAAAGTATATCCATATAATTCAGTAATTTTATGATTAATATGTTAAATAATAAATAAATAACAGCACCACTTGTCTCGTACGTATTCTGTGATTGTTTTGGAGCAGCCCAAGCTATTTTTCATCACGCTGTGTGAAATATAGACTAAACAGCATCTCAAAACACCCGACCGCTGCATGAGGCTGGATAAAGCAAACCAGTGTCACGCTAGTAAAGTTTTGATGGACGACAATTGTAATCAAAGTAAAGATGATTGCAGTGACATACAGGAGTTGAATATTAGGTGTGTATCCATTATTATTGATGCGCAAACAGACCGTGTGCACTCTCAGCAGACTGATCACTATAACATCATATTTCTGCTTGAACAGTTCAGTATAATTATGTAGTTGTCAAAATTAATGTACAGTGTTTTATAACATGCTCACCAAAGAAGCGTGTTTTGGAGAAGTTTGTGAGGATCAGTGGTGTTTATTTACATATAAGCGTCAGATGCTTCAAACACGATCGCTTGTTCTGTCAGAGGAACTGTTCACTGATGACGTCGAGCCACTTTCAGATCCCTGAGTTTCCCCACATTCAGAGTATTTTAATTTTTCATTTGTATTTTGGTGTATTTAGTGATTCTGAATGGATCGGTATAGTAGCTATATGCAGTCCTATGGCATCTCTCTGTGGTCTTGATTGGTATTGCAGGTTGACGTGTTTTATTGTTACTGTTACTGTATATTTGAGCCTTAAGTAATTTTAAGTTTTTAATGTCTGCAGTGACATTTTTGCAAAGTATGTATTTTTAAAAAGCACACTGAAGGTTTGAATCTGTCTTGAATGTATTTTGTTTAAAAAATAATAACATGGTATTGAAAAGTAATATCAGAATACAAAGGATTTTGTGAATAGAAAAAGTTGGGGGCCTTGAAGAATTGATTTGGAGAGGAGGGGGGGCTTGGAGTAAAAAAGGCTGTGAACCACTGCTATATGCAATACTAACACCAGTGCTTATATATGTGTGTATATATCACCCTCTTTCTCTCTCATTCTCTCTTTCCCTCTCCTGTGAATTTGATCTGTGCGTCCTTCCTTGCCTTCAAGTCATTAAAATGCTAATGCATGCTTTAACTTCTCAATTCTGTGGTGATAGAGTAGGACACAGTCAGTAGATGTAACTCTCGCTTTCCCCTCTCTCTCTCTCTCTCTCTCTCTCTCTCTCTCTCTCTCATATTCTTTCTTTTGAAATGTAATCAATTATCAATATAATGTAATTATTAATCACAGTAGTCTCTGTAAAGTGACTAAAGTCTGAGTATAACAGGCAGATTGTGAGTTAAAAACTGTTTTGTTAAAAGTTCTAATTTCTTTAAAGCAAGTTTTCCTATTTGCTAGCAACTTTTTTCTGTCGTTGAGTTATGAGCTGTTTTATTTATCTATTAATTAATTAACTTGTTATAATTTGTTTATAATTTAGCATAAATAATTTGTAATGAACTAATTTATTTATAATCTATGTAATTATATTTCTTTTTATTCATTTATATGCATTTATTTCTGTATATTACATATACTACTGTATATTTCATTTGAAATATTTTGTTAAGGTTGTCATTTTCCTCTTTTTATTTTATAATATATAATATTATGTTAATTTTTTTCTTTAGAAATTGCAGTCATAATTTAGTTTTACATTTCCATTTTTTATCATCTCTCTGATCCTTTGTCTCTTGTCAGAAGTAGAGCAAGTCATATGCAATGTGGGATAATACTGCAGGGTAGCATACCAAATTATTACACTCTTATTATTAGTTTGAATAGTATCTATAAGTATTAGTACAAATCTGGTTTCATGTACACAATATTCATCTGTCATTTCTTTTTTTGGGCTGAAAGACAGTATTTTTACAGTACGTTTTCATAATGTGCTGAACTTGTTTATTTCGAAACATCAAGGAAACTTTGATGTATCATAATATGACTCCTTTAAACACACAATCAGCAAGACACTTCGCAGCCTGTCAAAACAAGAGAGGACTGAAGAAGAGCAGACATGCACAGAGGGAATACCAGAGTGTGACACAGGAAGGAGTGGAGACAGGGGACAGAAGAAAAGACAGAGGAAATATGCATTAGTAATCAGACCAGAGCAAGTGGGTCACTGAGTTTATTAAGAAAGGGGAGAGAGAGAGGAAGACATGTTGAATTCAATAACATAGAGAGCAAAGTGTAATTCAATAACTGCTGTAACACAATTTCTAATGTAACTAGGAAAGAAATGCATGTGCTCGACTGCCTGTTCTTGCCAGAAAATGTTTGTAAGATTCATTATTTGTGAGATTCTCAGGGTGTGTTTGTGTATGTTTGTGTGTGAACGTGAATATGTGCATATGTGTGTCAGCAGATTGGCCTTCTGTAGGGGAGCAGTGCATTGATTTCCAGCCCAAAGTCCAATCACATAAATCTAGTCTGGCTTGAGACACCAGACCATTAGCCAGACCCTCTGACTGGATTAACGAGACCACATTCTTTCACACACACACAAATATACAGTTGACCTTGCCTGTGCATTTAATTAAGATCATCTGGATTTTCGCACACAAACAAACACCCACATTTTTGCAGAAGGCTGATTAGAGACATGCAATCGGGCTCTGAAATGCAATGCAAATATGATAAACTGCACTGAAAATGACAAATAGGGTGTTTATGATGATTAATGTTTAATATGTGTCATGTTTTTCTTTCAGAGACAAGAGAGGACCGAACCAAGAGGCTGTTCAGACATTACACTGTGGGCTCCTACGACAACTTTACCTCATATAGGTAATGTGTGTATGCAGAAAAAAATATATATATGTAGGGCATTTTGGTTATCAATAGTTCAAAGCAAACCTGAGAAAGTTAGTCTGACTTGGTGGAGTCTGTCATTTGTGGTATTGAGTCTCTACTGCCATCTAGAGGATAGAGGTTGTGAACACATGACATTATGCTTTTGAGTTTTACCACTCAATGTTTGCTTTTAATTTACATAGACGTTCAGTTCTCATTTCACATTTTATTGCATGCAACATTTTTTTTGTTTCTGTTTGTTTTAGATTAAAAAATAAATGCATAACTTGATTCCCTTGAGAGCAGAGAACTGCATTAAATTTTACAGCTGAGTGTAATAAAAACAATCAGCGCATGCTATTAAAAGAGAGGTCATGTTTTACATTATGCTCAATGTTACAGTGTAATTGGATATCCAAATCTACTTATGAATAATATCTACTGTGTTTCAAGGGACAGTCAAATTAGAGTGTATGAATGTAGTTCATTCTGTCCCACCAACGAATATTCAATTCAATTCAAGTTTATTTGTATAGCGCTTTTCACAATACAAATCGTTGCAAAGCAGCTTTACAGGAAATTAAGTTTCTACAATATATTTATATATTGTAGAAACTTAATATATTTAACTTATGACGAAATTTGGTAGTTCTGTATGTTGTCTGAGGGTAGGCATCATCTGAGGTCCTCTGAGGGGTTGGCATCATCTCTTCTCAGGTGTTCTGGATCCAGACTGAAGCTTGTGTAAATCCTAGTTACCACGGGATGTTAATCCCGTGGCAGAAACAGAGATACAGATAGAGACATAATTAGCGTAGCTGCAGTTCCAACCAAGCAAAAATGATTTGTTCAATCCAAGCTAAAGAACAATAATGTGTGTCTGATCAGATATAACTGCAGTACAAGATTATGAGATGCATTATGTGAATGCTTGGCTAAAGAGATGTGTCTTTATTCTAGATTTAAACAGAGAGAGTGTGTCTGAACCCCGAACGTTATCAGGAAGGCTATTCCAGAGTTTGGGAGCCAAATGTGAAAAGGCTCTACCTCCTTTAGTTGACTTTGTTATCCTAGGTACTACCAAAAGTCCAGAGTTTTGCGACCTTAGGGAGCGTGATGGATTGTAGCGTGGTAGAAGACTAGTTAGGTACGCAGGAGCTAAACCATTAAGGGCCTTATAGGGAAGTAATAATATTTTGTAACTGATGCGGAACTTAATAGGTAGCCAGTGCAGAGACTGTAAAATTGGGGTAATATGATCATATTTTCTTGACCTGGTAAGGACTCTAGCCGCTGCATTTTGGACTACCTGTAGCTTGTTTATTGAAGATGCAGGACAACCAGCTAGCAGTGCATTACAATAGTCCAGTCTAGAGGTCATGAATGCATGAACTATCTTTTCTGCATCAGAAACAGGTAACATGTTTCGTAGCTTGGCAGTGTTTCTAAGATGGAAGAATGCTGTTTTTGTAACATGGGAAATATGATTTTCAAAAGACAAGTTGCTGTCTAATATAATACCCAGATTTTTGACTGTAGAGGAAGTAAAAGTACATCCGTCTAGTTGCAGATTATAATCCAAGAGATTCTGTGTACTGTTTTTAGGTCCAATAAGTAATATCTCTGTCTTATCTGAATTTAATAGGAGAAAATTATTGGTCATCCAATCTTTTACATTTTTAACACACTGTGTTAGCTTAGATAATTTAGAAGTTTCATCTGGTCTTGTTGAGATATATAGTTGAGTATCATCAGCATAACAATGGAAACTAATCCCGTATTTTCTAATAATATTACCCAGGGGCAACATGTATATTGAAAATAGCAGAGGACCTAGGACAGATCCTTGTGGTACTCCATACTTTACTGGTGATAATTGAGATGACTCCCTGTTTAAATAAACAAAGTGGTAGCGATCAGACAGGTAGGATCTAAACCATCTTAAAGCCTGCCCTTGAATACCCATATAGTTTTGTAATCGATCTATGAGTATCGATCTATAGTGTCGAACGCAGCACTAAGATCAAGAAAAACTAGCAATGAGATGCACCCTTGGTCTGACGCAAGAAGCAAGTCATTTGTAATTTTTACAAGTGCGGTTTCTGTACTATGGTGGGGCCTGAAACCTGACTGAAATTCTTCATAGAGATCACTTTTTTGCAAAAAAGAGCACAACTGAGCAGGCACAACTTTTTCTAAAATTTTAGACATAAACGGAAGATTAGAAATGGGTCTGTAATTTGCTAGTTCATTAGGATCTAGTTGTGTTTTTTTAATAAGAGGCTTAATAACCGCCAGCTTGAATGATTTTGGAATGTGACCTAAAGATATCGATGAGTTAATAATATTGAGAAGCGGTTCTTCTGCTACAGGTAACAACTCTTTCAGTAATTTAGTGGGTACAGGATCTAATAGGCATGTTGTTGGTTTAGATGCAGTGATACGTTTATTTAGCTCTTCCTGTCCTATAGTTGTAAAGCACTGCAGTTTTTCTTTGGGTGTGATGAATGGAGCTGAAGTACTAGACGCTGCCGAATCTGTTATTGTATTTCTGATGTTATCTATCTTATCAGTGAAGAAATTCATAAAGTCATTACTATTAAACTGTGAGGTAATATTTAGATCGGGTGGCGTCTGTTTATTTGTTAATCTAGCCACTGTGCTAAATAAAAACCTTGGATTGTTTTGGTTATTTTCTATGAGTTTGCGGATATGCTCGGCCCTGGCAGCTTTTAAAGCCTGTCTATAGTTGGACATACTGTTTTTCCATGCAATTCTAAAAACTTCCATTTTAGTTTTTCTCCATTTGCGCTCAAGTTTACGAGTTTCTTTCTTGAGAGAATGGGTATTACTGTTGTACCATGGCGCAGTACGTTTTTCTCTAACCTTTTTCAATTTGATGGGCGCAACAGCTTCTAATGTATTAGAGAAGATAGTGCCCATGTTGCTAGTCATTTCATCTAGTTCATGTGTATTTATGGGTACACAGAGCAGTTGAGATAAATCAGGCAGGTTATTTCTGAATCTATCTTTAGTGGTTGGAACAATAGTTCTTCCTGGACGATAACGCGGAGCCATATAGTTAATATCAGTAATACTCAGCATGCACGATACTAGGAAATGGTCAGTAACATCATCACTTTGAGGTATGATATCTATGACAGTAAGATCAGTTCCATGCGATATAATTAAATCTAGCATATGATTAAAACGATGAGTGGGCCCGGTGACGTTTTGCTTGACTCCAAAAGAATTTATTAGGTCAGTAAACGCAAGTCCTAACGCATCATTTGTATTATCAACGTGAATGGCGGTCTATACACAGTAGCCAGAGCAAGAGATAGGAGAGATTTCTTTTGCATATCTGACAGTGTAACATTAAGCAGAAGTAATTCAAATGAGTTAAACCTATATCCTGTTTTCTGGGTAACATTGAGAATATCACTATATATTGTTCCAACACCGCCGCCACGGCCAGTCTGACGGGGCTCATGCTTATAACAGTAGCTTGGTGGAGTAGACTCATTTAGACCAATATAATCATTTGGTTTGAGCCAGGTTTCAGTCAAGCAGAGCACATCAAAACTATTATCTGTGATCATTTCATTTACAATAACTGCTTTGGGTGCGAGTGATCTAATGTTTAGGAGCCCAAGCTTTAAAAATTGCTTTTGTTTATTTGTTTTGCATTTTTCTTGTTTAATCACGATCAGATTATTTCTAGATCCTGCATTAAATTTCTATTTTGGCTTCACTGTTCGGGGAACAGACACAGTCTTTATAGATTGGACAGCACAAGTACTTCTATCATTTAAGTGGGTAGAACAAAAGTCATCACAGCAGTTATTTGAGAATGGGCTTACTAGTCAAATGGAGCGTAGTGTCCTGGAGATGTTGTCCGACAGGAGTTCTGCTCTGACTCTGCTGGGGTGCAGGCCATCAGCACGGAAAAGCCTAGGACGCTCCCAGAAAACCCACTTCAGGGTCTCCGTCTGCCGCAGCCTGGTGTCGTCCACCCCCACGTGCAGAATGATCGCACCGATGCTCTCGTCGTCCTTCAGGATCGCTGGTATCTGCGCAGAAACATCGAGAACACGAGCGCCAGGGAAACAGTGAGTGTGCGCTTTACCTTCAGCTAACGTAGCACGGACGTGCCGGACGATGGAGTCTCCGACGATCACAGCGTCGCGTTCCGTCTCGCGGAGGGGAGCGAAGCGGTTCTGGGTGGAGATCTCGAAGACCGGAGGCGGTGGAGGGGGAGAGGTCCTCGCGCGGGGCCTGGCTTGCGTCTTCCGCTGCTGCTGCACCCAGGGTCCGTGGTGTCCCGGCGCCGGAGTGAAGGACATCTGAGAAGTTCGCGTCCTGGGTGTACAGGGTCTGTGCAGAGAAACACACAGAGTAGAGGTGGTGGGTGTGTTAGCGGCGCGCTCGGCTCGCCGCTCTCTCATCTGGGCCTGCTTCTCCAGCAGCTCGCGGATCTGCTTCTCCACGGCCTCCAACTCCAGCTGCACCGAATGCAGCTCGAACGTGTCCTCGCCTGCACTCAAAGGTAGACACACATCCGCCATTAAAGCAAGTAGCAGTGAGTAAAACAATGGTAATGTGTGTGAATAGAGTATTAGCAATGTAAGCGAGATTAGCGGCAACTTTCCTCGGTTGCCGCTAATGCAACCACGCTGGCGATGCTAACGGGCTATAAGCTAATAGCGGACTCTGGAAATCAAAATAAAACTAGTGATAACAAGGCGATTTGATTGTTTTTGTTGTAGAATACGATAGGGGATATATTCACACGTTACAGAAACGAAAATGATGGTGTGTAAAATAGATTTCAGGATTAGAAAATAGACGATAAAGAATTAACTTGACGGAGCTCAAACTCAAAACACGCAGCAGTAACAAACAGGAAGTCACCGAATCACCGAATATGAGCAACAAATATGATTTTGTATGCTTTAATATAAAAATAATGACAAATAACTGTATTTTCTATATTTTATACTTCATTTTATATTATTAAATGCATTTATTTTATTCAGAATGAATACATTTAGATATCTACTGCAGTTTCTCACAGCATTGCACAGATTCTCATTTAAAGTTTGTATAGTTTTGTACTACAAAAGCAGTAAAAAGTTTGTATATTGTATACTTATATTGATGCAAAACTGTCAAAATGATTAGATTTACACTCAAGAAGCCAAATGGTGACATTGTTAAAATGTCTTTTAACTATACAAAGTTGCAGGACAGAGTTAATCACGTTTCAAAAAAAAAAATCTTTTTTTTTTTAAGTCTATGCAGCTATATACTTTATTCAGGCTAGTGGATATTTAATTTTGGGGATGAAAATGAGGCTATGAGAGTACGGTTTAATGGATTGTACTGTTGTTTAACAAACCTACTGACTGTTCAGCATCTTTCTGAGAAAACAAAAAAAAAAAAAAGTTTTGAAAGCTATAAGTTGTGAAAATTAAGTGATCAAAGACTTATACAGTGTGTGCCATTCTAAAGAGTCTAAGTGTATCCCTCACAGCCTCATTTTCATCCACGGTAAATTCAGTTTGGCCTCCAAACCCACTAAGGTCTATTGAGGCAAATTCTTTACATGCTCTTGCATATCCGTTCTAGCTAGTGTGAACGCAACACATAAGCAAGTTTTTGTTACTGCTATTTTAATTCTGTTGATTCTGCATGTGTAATATAACACTGTAAAGTGTTTTCAAATTAAAGACTGATTGATGTGAGACGGAGGATAAGATGAGATGAGTTTGGGAAAGGAGTAAGAGAGAGAGAGAACGAGAGAGGATTAATTACTGGAGTCTCTCTGTCAAACTGATATTTTTCACTCCATTCATCTTCTCTTGCCAGGATGCTCAACAACAGCAAACAGGTCTAGAACAGCAGCCTAAAGAACTGCACCCAGTCAAATCAATTACCTTCTGAAATTGACTCAAAACGTACAAGACAAATGAAGCCTCTCTCAGACTCTTAAAATCATCTGTTTCCCAATATGAGATGTGAATGAATGACCATCACCTTACTGAAATCCTCAGTAGGGGCTCCATTTAGAGTACCTGTTGGAAGTTGCCAAGATGGCGATCCATCTCTGAACTCCAAATTGTCATTGTATCAAATTATTATAAATTATTTTAAATCATTATTAATAAATGAATTAATGAATCAAATTAAAATGTTAAAGCATGTGAGTATGCCAAACTGTGTTCAGCTAAAATGAGAAGTCTGCTTATTGGTTTAAGCTGTAAATGTTAGCATGTGAAACATGTTAAATCTACATATTTGATATTAAATCCTATTAATATTGTATATATTAGCATGTGTGTGCAAACAGTCAGCTATATGAATAGATTTAGACTGTCAGCATGTAAGTATGCCAAACTATGTTCCGCTAAGTCTGTTAGGCTAAGCGATTTAAACTGTAAATATTAGCACGTGAGTGTGCCCAACTAAGTTTGTCTAAGTCTGCTAATTGATTTATGTTAGCGTGTGAATGTGCAAAGCAACCTCAGCTATATGACAAGTCGGCTAATCAATTTTAACTGTAAATGTTTGCCTAGCATTTAAGTGTGCCAAACAATGTACAGCTAATATGACAAATTCGCTAATCAATTTAAACTGTAAATATTAACATGTAAGTGTGCCAAAGTACATTCAGCTAATGACAAGTTCGCTAATCAATATAAATTGTAAATATTAGCATGTAGGTGTGCTATACAATATTTAGCTAATAGGACAAGTTTGCTAATCAATTTAAACTGTAAATATTAGCATAAGTGTGGCAAAGTACATTCAGCTAATATGACAAGTCTGCTAATCAATATAAATGGTAAATATTGGCATGTAAGTTTGCTATACAATATTTAGCTTATATGGCATATTCGCTAATCGATTTAAACTATTAGCATGTAAGTGTGCCAAAGCAAAGCCACTAGAAAGCAAGCCTGCAACCATTAGCTGAAAAAGCGTAACGACTAAAGACTTCACTACGCTGAATAAACAGCTTTTTAGAGGAAACGGCTTATCATTTAATGAATCGACAGCCTATCTGCTAATCTTCAACAAGTTTTACACTAAACAATACTTTTGATTTGAACTATTTTTAGAGTTTGCGCGAAAACAAAAGGCTGTTTTATAAGAGAAGTCACTGACTTTTTGCGACAGGTGAGATTCAGCTTACGGCACTTCTCATTCTCATTGGGGAAGTCGTGGCCTAATGGTTAGAGAGTCGGACTCGTAACCTAAAGGTTGTGGGTTCGAGTCTCGGGCCGGCAGGAATTGTAGGTGGGAGGAGTGAGTGTACAGCGCTCTCTCCACCCTCAATACCACGACTGAGGTGCCCTTGAGCAAGGCACCGAACCCCCAACTGCTCCCCGGGATAAAAAGCATAAAAATAGCTGCCCACTGCTCCGGGTGTGTGTTCACGGTGTGTGTGTGTTCACTGCTGTGTGTGTGTTCACTGCTGTGTGTGCGCACTTTGGATGGGTTAATTGCAGAGCACAAATTCCGAGTATGGGTCACCATACTTGGCCACATGTCACTTCACTCACTCACTTCACTCATTCATTCTTATGGTATCCGTAACCGGCGACTGAGTGTTGTACAACTCTTACTGAAATTCAGTGACGTCAAGGCTGTAATGTGATTGGTTATTAAGGCATACGTGATCCAAGTTAGCTGTTACGCTCTCTCCAATAGTAAGTAATACAGACCCTCTCATCTCCCTCTGGCCAAAGTAATGTTTAGCTAATATTACAAGTCTAAATATTAGCATGTAAGTGTGCAAAACAATGTTCCGCTAATATGACAAGACCGCTACTCAATTTAAACTGTAAATAGTAGCGTGTTCATGAACTACTTTTAGCTAATACATTCCGATGTCCAATCCAAACTAAAAGATTGATGTTGTAAGTGAAATATTGTAATCACTAATTAGATGTAGTGTAAATGTTAATATGTAAGGTTAATATGTAAGTGTGCTGATCCATGTCCAGCTACACTGGTAAGTGCACTAAACTGAACATCAGCACGAGTTAGCACATATTGATCTAGCTGTGAAACGCTAGCACACAGACAGAAAGCACACATTAACTGGCTGAAGTTAAAGTATGTGCTGTCAACTCCCTCTTCACTCCTCTCGCAAGTGTTCATTATATGTGAATGTCAGTCGCCGTACAGAGATGTAGCTTCATTGACATGGGACAAAGTGGAGTTAACACGCTCATGCACGGATCATTTTAGGGAGTTGTGTGCACTACATTGACAAGAAGTCAGCGCTACAGGAACCCTTCTTCCTAAGGTCTAATGCCTTTATATATTCATTTTCACACTTCATTATCTCATCAAATTATCATTAGGCACTAGATTAGCTGAACTTGACTGTGAGGGCTTTTGTAAGCTTATAACAAATATTTGAAATGGTTTATGCATTTATATAACAGAAATATTCCATAAGGCATAATTATAAATTAACCCACACAATGTACACACACTTATCTATACCATCGTAAAAATAACTAGGGGGAAATTATATATATATAATTACAAAAAAAAAAAAATATTCCCAGTTATTTTTACTATAGTATTGCCACGGCTTTACTATGATATTGTAAGGGACGAGATATTATATTAAGCTTTTGGTGTTTGTTACTTTTTCTAAGTGTTTGCTTTTGCATTTATTAAATAGCTAATGGGAAATGCAACCCAAACATTCCACTGTCCCAGTTTAATGTGGCTTGTCTGGGATTTTGTTCGTAAACAAAACCACAGCAAATGCCAGTTCCAGACGCCCGACCGTACACTGATGTTATCACAGGCGTGACTGCTGTTCTGTAGGACAGAGCGTTTCGTTAACCCGAGGCGCTAACGACACCGAATCATCTGTAATTGATCTAATTGATTCTCCACTGCTTAATTAGATTCTTGTCACTCCTAATGCATCAGTGATGAAGACCCTCGGGGTATGAGAGAGAGAGAGAGATGAGATTTCTTCTAATAGTTGATGATACAGACGCCAGTCGTTGCTCTGGTCTCATGTGATCACATAGACAGCTTTTAGTCGTTTTGTGGTAATTATTCTGCAAACAGCACACAAGCAGCTGTTCACAAGGACTTTATTATGCTCTGTTTGTAAAACAGATTTTTAGATGGTATGGGAGTTGTTATAAATGAGGTGCTGTGTTTAGAGATATAGACTTTGCTGTAAATTAATATCTTTTTATTTAGCTTGACTAGTAGAGCGTGGCACCAGCACTGCCAAGGTCATGGGTTTGATTCCCAGGGAACACACAAACTGATCTATATCATGAAATCACTGTAAATTGCTTTTCACACTATGATTAACTTTGGATTAATGTCTTTTTACACCCTCTGCTGGTGCTGAAGGCATGCAGTGTGAATCAGTGCAGTGCTTGAATATTACAGCAAGTTGTTTAGCAACAGATAGCCAATCATAGACTAATTTATGTTGACTTCATTAACTATTCATGCACTTAGCAGAAACATCCACCAGTTGTTTAATCTAAACATCTGAAGGAGAGTTAAAACTGATGCATCAGATGAGATGCTATAATTTTTGTATAAGTTTAAGAATACTTAAATAGTATGTGAGTCAGTCACCGCACCGGTGTGGATGTTTACTGTACTTCACAATCACAGATTCTAGCCTACGTCTTGGAATATATGACTCAAATAAGAATTTTCACCGTATATTGCCATCTGAACAAGTAAGTAACAAGTCTACCACGTTTGTTCTGCCCAACTGAGGAAAAAAGCATTACCATCGCGCTACCAATGGCGATTTAATCTAAAGATCGGTTAGCGCATATCACATCAAACCGGGCAAATTAATATTGTTGTTATACTTTATTTTCAATTATTTAATGTTAACAACATCAGAATTGCATGACAATAAGTATAGTGTGTATTAGCCTGTAGATTTCAATTTCTGTACAGTCTACAGAAATCTAATCTAATTTTCATACCATTCGAATTTCATACATTTAATTATTCTAGCTGCTGTGAGAAAAGGCTAACGATCCGCCACCTGCAGGATCCTCACATGCTATAGCCTAGTAGCCGGGACAACTTCTTTATGTTTAAAGATGTGACGTAATGACGCAGTGCCATGCTCGAATTTTCTACGAAAACCTACCTGTACCACTCAAATTAGAAAACATTATTATAAGCTTACCGTTGTGAATCGGGCTAAAGTAAGGCGATAGTTTTGAACACTGGCTGGTTATGTACTTGCTCAAATATTGATTTCGGATCATTTTTAACCAAAAGAAGTTACGGACTGCAGTTTAAAGCTAAATTTTGAAATAAAAACACATGCATGAACAAATCGTTCACAATATGATAGATAAAATGCATTTAGAAAATAGATAGGGTGTATTTTTATTATTATACCAACTTTAACACAGAACATTTTTAATGCAAGACACTACAAGCAAAACTGATATTTTTCTAACACTGGTTAATTTTGAGATTTCAGGCTATTTTGCTTCTATAACTTGTCTTTCATACTAGTGCAAAGAAAACATCTAAAGTACACATTACACTTTATCTGTTTGCATCTGTAAATTTCATTTACAGTACATATCTTTAAAGGCCTTTTTCTCAAAATGAGTTTATTTCTCATGCACTGAGCCAGAAATCTCAATTTCAGTAGCACTTACAGCAAACTGTACAGTTCTATATTTTGAAGGTTTTTACTGAGGGGTTTGTTCGTATATCACTCATCTGATTTATATAGCATTTTATTCCTTAAAGGGGTCATATGATGCTTTTTTAAAGATCATTATTTTGTGTGTTTGGTGTAACAGAATATGTTGACATGCTTTAATGTTCAAAAAACACATTATTTTTCAAATACTGGACATTGTTTTAGTTCCTCTATGCCCTGCCTCTTTCAAACGCGTCGTTTTCTACAAAGCCCCTCCTTTCAACAAGCACAGTCTGCTCTGATTGGCCAACTGACACAGTGCATTGTGATTGGCCGAACACCACAAGCACACGTCAGAAGTGTAATGCCCCTTACCATAATCGCAAGCTTCAGCTTTCAAAGTAAATATAAAGACAGTTAATAATGTCCTTAGTTTTACCATCAGTTTAAGCCCGAAAGGGGAACGGAGTCGCGTGACAGACACAGTGATGATGTTTGTATGTATTTGCAGCACACAAGCCGCGGTTAAGACAGCTGACTCTACTGTGATGTGACCCTGTTTCTCTCTCTCACACACACATACACACACACACGACGCGTTACTCTACACTGCGCATAACTCTGCATTTGAACAGTCAATAGCAAATATTTAAACTAATAACAAAACATACTTACAGTCACTGATTCAGAAGTGCCAGATTGTCATAACAAAGTAAGAATTAAGAAGTAGCCTTCGTGCACATCCAGCCTTGTACTCTCCTAGGTTCGTGAAACTGTCGTCCATAAAATGCGTTGCACAAATTCGAACATTTGGGTTTTGCTGTTCTGTTGAAAACAAATCTTAACCAATGATTCCTAATTGCATCTACTTTCGGATGGCCAAATAAAGTGCTTTTGCGTTCGCACAGAAACACACAGCGCCTCCTTGACATGGGTGCATCAACACTACTGCGGTTATTGAAACCACGCCTTCTTTCTTTGCGTGAACATTTGGGCGGCATTACGCAAATATTTCCACATCGTGATGTAGACATGTGGGGGCGTGTTTTAATGAGGCATTTTAACCCGGGCTGGATCAGGCTTCTCTTATAGGTTGAATAAATCTTTTTGTGGGAGACTTTGAGCTTTGTAACTCTGCAGATCGTATACATGCACGAACAGCTACATACCACACTATTGCATCATATGACCCCTTTAAAACATGTAAAAAAAAAATAAAAATTGCTTTCTCCTGAAAATACTTTCAGGCTTTTGGAGTGCGATATTCAAAACCCCCTCTGTAAAAACCATTAACTCAACAAAATTAATGAAATATCCAATATTCAGTTTTCTGCTCTGGAAATGTATGCAAATTAGCGCATATTAAATTGCACAATGACTCATTTGCAAATTCAAACATAACATTTCAGAAAACTTGTAATTAAAAACATTTATCTTAATGTACTGTGATTAATCAACTGAGGAAAGTACAGTGATATCTGTTAATTACAGTTTGTACCCTTTTCACCTGTAGTGTCTTGCCTTAAGCATGCGAAGCCCATTAGTTGTTTTAGATAGAAAGATCTGCCAAATGTCATGCAAATGCAGAACAGCATAGTTAATCATAGCAGTGAGGTTAGTGAAGTGATATTTGTATGTCTAGAGCGCTGTTTGTATGTGTGTGTTGGCGGGGGGCTGATGGTGTCTACAGGCGGGTAACTGTGGCTCACATGAGTAAGGAAGAACAGATTTGTCCCTGCTGTTCTCGCTGATGATAACTATCTCCATGCATCCAGACAGATGGACCGTGTGTGTGTGTGTGTTGAGGGGAAGAGACCACCATAGAAAAAGATCCTTTGTGTGTCTCTGACTTTCTCTTTTGTGAGCCCTCGTCCCATCTTTTTATCACTGATGGGCTGCACTTTAAGGCATGGATGCAGGGTTGACATTGTCTTTGTACATTTCTGGCTTTTAAAGGATGTTTTTGTCTCTCTACTGCATTCGGAGTTGGACGGGGAAACAGTTGAAGGCCCTCATTTTTCTGTCCTTTCATTTAATAGCATAAGAGGCTGGATATTAGCATTTGGTTCAATCTCCTAATGCAGTTAAAGAGGCTGCGCTGGAGTCAAACAGAAGGACAGGAGCTTCCACCTGAGCTATACTGTCCACACTCTCACAGCCTCAGCTTTTAACCTGATTGGCTCATCAGTGGAGCCGGACGGGGATCAGGGAGAGTAGCGGTGTGTGGGGGTACGTCCAGGTGGTCCGGCCGTGGTGGTCCTGATACAGGCATGGTGCTGGAGTCTGACCTCACTGTCCTGCTCTCTCTTATGCCCAGTGATTACATCATCGAGGAGAAGAACGCTGTGCTCCAGAAGAAAGAGAATGAGGGATTCGGCTTCGTCTTGAGGGGAGCAAAAGGTAAGATGTGGCTTTGAGTTCATGGCCTCAGTTTGCTCTTACAGTCAGAGTTGCAGCTTCTTTCACAATACTGGGTTACATTGCACGGTTAAAGTCAACATGAATCACTGTTCGCAACACATTTTACTTTTGTAATGTGATGCATTTCCAAGTAAAACAGGATTTTCAAATTGTTTGATCTGTCCTGTCACAATAAAGGCAAAAATGCCAAAAATACATAATTAAAAAATGTATAATAATAATAATTATTATTATTATTGTTGTTGTTGTTGTTCTTGTTGTAACACTAATTACCAATTATTAATAAGTTATTTTTATTATTAACAATAATCAAAATTATAATACATTTTTATTATTATTGTTTTTGTTCTTAAATTATTTAAAAATATATGTATGAAAAATTTTATTATTGTTATTATTATAACAATAAGTAACAATAGTTAATAATAGTTTTTATTATTTTATTGATAATAAATCAAAATAATTTGATATTAATCAATATATTAATAATTAATAATCAAAATTGGCATGAAAATTATAATAAAAAATATTAGTATTAAATTATTAAATAATAATAATAATAATAATAGTTAGCTTACTTTCCAGGGCACAAAGGGATTGATATACAGAGAAATAGAAAAAAAAAAATAAATAAAAAATAAAAAAAAGATTTTTAGATTTAAGATATTCTAGTTGTGATTAAAAGAACCCTAAAAGCAATAGACTCATCTGAAGAACGTACAGTACATGAAGAACTTTTTAATAGCCAGTGAATAACCAATATAAGAATCCCTGTAAAAACCCAAGAATTGAACCAAAATGTAGTTTTTCTCTAGAGTTAAAATGAATATTACTCTGAAATAACATCCATCACACATCTACAATCATTTATATGAAATAAATACATGATAGTTCAAATTCAATGCATATCAGTAGTACAACAGTGTGTGTGCTTTACTGATGCGGTTCTGGTGACAGCATAAAATAGAGTTAAGTGAATGTTAACTTCATTACTTACATAATCAAATATCGCGGTCACTGGTTCATATTGTGACATTTCTGAAACATATATAGTGGTGACTCAACAGTATTATTAGACAGTTGTGTTTGACAACACATACAGATCAGCAGGGTTTGTGAGTTGTGTGTGTGTGTGCCCAGTCTCTGGGGTGGCACCATCCTGGGTAGGAGTTATGAGTTCCTAATGCCATCTGTTACCCACATGGTGCATTAATATCTCTTACGAATATGGGTGTCAGCAGTCTCTTTATTGCTTTCATAATTTCTATACTATGACTTCCTCAAAGATTAAAAGGAAAACACTTACAGATCTATTTGGACACGTTTACATTAGTATATACTGTACTATTATAAGCAAGCTATTCATTGACTTCACAAAGAGTCTAAGCACGAATAATGTGATATTCTATGTGATTCTCTGTGTTTGTGTAGCGGAGACGCCCATTGAAGAGTTTACACCCACACCTGCCTTTCCTGCACTGCAGTACCTGGAGTCTGTGGATGTTGAGGGCGTGGCCTGGAAGGCGGGGCTAAGGACTGGGGACTTCCTGATTGAGGTATAGGATTGGTTTGTCCACTGATATCCCAGATCTTTCTATATCTACTATTCATCATGTTTCACATTTTCATAAAAATGCAGTAATGTTTGTTGCAGCTGTGTAATGACCTTGAGTCTAGTCTGATATTCTGGGAATGTGCCGGAGGGGTGGAAAAACACTTATGATTTCTTTGTGATTTTTTTTTCTCAGGTGAATGGTGTAAACGTGGTAAAAGTGGGACACAAGCAGGTGGTGTCACTCATACGGCAGGGTGGGAATAACCTCCTGATGAAGGTGGTGTCAGTCACACGCAAGCCAGAGTCTGAGGAGTCAGTCAGGAAGAAGGGTAAGATGCTGGTTCACCTCAAACAGAACTGTTCTGTCCTAGATAATAAAGCTGCTATATTATATTTTATTTTATTTTATTTTGTCATTTTAAAATTAAATTATTATTATCATTATCATTATTTTATATTTTCTTTATTTATATTTAGTGCTGTCAAATGATTAATTGCGAATAATCGCATCCAAAATAAAAGTTTTTGTTTACATAATATATTTATGAGTACTGTGTATATTTATTATGTATATATAAATACACACATACAGTAAATATTTTGAAAATATTTACATGTATATACATTTACATATTTATATTCTTATATTTTATATTATATATAAATATATTTAATATATAAACATAACATATTTTTCTTAAATATATACATGCATGTGTTTGTATTTATATATACATAATAAATATACAGAGTATACACACATATATTATGTAAACAATTTTTTATTTTGGATGCAATTAATCATTTGACAGCACTATTTATATTATATATTCTGTATTTATTTAAATTTCTGTATTATTTATTTTTATTTATTTTATTTTGTCATTTTAAAATTAAGTTGAAAATATTATTATTATTATTATTATTATTATTATTATTATTATTTAATGTTTTATTTTATTTTTTATTTATTTTATTTTGAACATTTTTAATTTTATTTTTTTACATTGTTATTTTTTATGTAATTTTAAAATTAAATTACTTTTCCATCAAAGGAAAATGCAAGTTTATATATTGCCGAATTTCCCAGCAGTGAAAATGCAAGTATTAATATTAATATATTTTATTTTATTTTTTTTATTTTACATTTTTTATTTTTGTTTTTCATTTCATTTTAAAGTTTCTGGATTTTGTTTTTAAGTTAAATTTTCTTAATTTTAATTTTAATTTTAATTGACTTCCCAACAATGAAAATGCAACTATTATTAACAGGGTTTGTGGCTTACAAACAAGGTCTGCAGTTTAATATATTGCTTAAATGTACAGTTGTTCATATGTATTCATGTGTGTCTCTCAAGAATAGCATCTTACGGTTAAGTCAGTTACACGCAAATGGTGTAATATTGAGTATGTGGTATTATAGTTGAGTTATAGGGAATGTGCTGACTGCTGGTTTTGTTTGTTTATTGTGGGCGGGGCTACTGCAGTCAGACAGAAGGGCTCTTAAAGGCACGGGTTGCTAGGGAACCAGTCTTTGATGCTCTGTACTGTATGTAATGATCAGACAGTGAGAGATTTCTCTCAGCTGGGCGAATCTAGTCTCAAACACGAGGAAAAGAAATGCTGCAAGAATGAATAAAGGAGCGAGTGTAATGATCATAGCCGATCGTGACAGTAATGACTGTGTTTGTCAGAGGAGAAAACTTCAGGAGCATTAACTAAATGACGGTTATTTGTCACAAGGAATTGTGATGACTAAGCAGATTGAAGTGTTTTCTGTGCAGCCTTTCCACATGCACACATTTGTGCATTCCTACACCCACTCAATCGATTAGCAGTTGAGTGAGTCCACCGGTAGAGTTATTAGAACCACAGCAAAACCTCGAAACCCAAAGAGTTAGTCTATTCAATATCCATGCAAACTATCCTCACTTTTATCTGCAACTCCCACACAATCTGAACCCTTCATTGACCTGTGTTTGCCTTTAGTGGATGATGGAACAGCACTTTTATCTAAAGCGTCTTACAGTATAGATTGAATCAGGATGGTTGACTATCATGGGCGTCGCTAGGCCATTTTTAGGGGGCCTAAATTTTGCGATTAGCTCCACAAACTAAAATTTCATATGAAAACGGCGGCAGACTTCGATCCCCGTCTTTCAGCGCGTTCTTCAATCCGCGGACCGCGGTTGTGCAAAGCGAGAAACAGAGGACAAGGTGTGTTTATCGATATTGTTATAATATCTGCATCTGCTCAGCTCTTTGTCATAAATACAGTTTATAAAATATCATGGGGGAGCAATCGGTTCCCAATCTACAGTAGCCTAAATTTTCTCTACGTTCACCCACAGCTGTTTCCTCCAGTGAATATGAAGCACATATGAACGTATACTTTATAAAATGATCATGTTGCCTACTTGAGCTAAGGAAAGAGGGTTGTACTAGAAGTACAAACAGTAAAATTTTGTGTTTGTACAGTAAACAGATGTGTGATATATATATATATATATATATATATATATATATATATATATATATATATATATATATATATATATATATACCCTTATTGGGGGCTGAGCCCCCCTAAAATCCTAGAATCGCCCCTGTTGACTATGCAGATCCATCCCTAACTGGAAAGTACTGTAAATATAACTTTTTTGCATTTACTCTATGCTATTTTGCAACTCTTTATAGATATATCAGACATTCTCGCTGTCTTTTCAGCATCTCACTCAATGGACATGTCTAGTTAAATTAGTGTCTGTTCTGTTGTTTTTTTTAATAATTATTATTAATAATTTTTATTTTATTTTATATGTAATTATTTATTAAGTTTCTAGATTGAAGAAAAATAGCTGCACATTTAACATACTCCATGAATATTTTATTTTATTTTATAATTTTAAATACATTTTATTTTATTTTATAATTTATTTTATAATTAAGTGGACTTCCACCAAAGAAAATGTGAGTACTGTATATTTAACAAAGATTGTTGGTAAACAATCTTATTTATCTTAGTTTATAAATAAGATCCACAGCTAAACATATTGTTTAAATGTAGTTCATATATGTTCAACAGTGAGTCTCTCAAGTGCAAAATGCATTAACTACACTTCTATTTAATGCATTTGGCAGATGCTTTCATCCTAAGCAACTTATTTTATTTTATTATTTTATTATAAGTTGCTAAATTTTTCACCATGGAAATTGACTACACATTTAACATTTATTTATTTATTTATTTATTTATTTTTATTTATTTTTTTAATTAAGTGGATTTTTTTTTTTTTTTTGCCAAGGAAAATGCAAGTATTATTAACAAAGTTTGTAGATTATAAGATCCACAGCTTAATATATTGCTTAAATGTAATTTATATGTTCAACAGTGAGTCTCTCAAGTGCAAAATGCATTAACCACACTTCTATTTAATGCATTTGGCAGATGCTTTCTTTCTTCTTCATTTAAGCTATATATTTGATCAGTTCATGCTTTCCCTGGGAGTCAAACACATGACCTCGGTGTTGCTAGCAGGATGCTTTGCAGCATGCAACAGAAATGAACTATCCCTCTGCAATCAGAGGAAAGTGCTGTGTTGTTTATGCCCCTAAGACAGATCCTTACCCTAAAATCTGATTGTCGATGAGAATGTTGTTCTTACTTGGCAAAATCACAGTCACCTGCAAAGTTATTGCAGGGTTATTGCATAACTCTGGGCTATGCGAACTACCACACACTTACACACTACTGATGAAGTAATAATAGAGTGTCTGTTGTTAGTCTTGTGGCTATATCCTCCCACACACACATACAAACTCACACACACAGATTGTCACAGTTGAAATGCACAAACCCAGGCCTTCCTCCTGCCAGAGTTGCCATGGTTACTACAATGCATGTTTGAAGTAAGTATTGCATTAGTGCCTTGCTATTTCTCTCCTCGTCTCTCTCTCTCCAGCTCCACTCTGGTCTGCAAGCTTGTTAGCTGAAGGAGTGAGGAGTTTTACGCCGATGTTACTGAGACGACAGAAGTGTCTGATCTCCTGGAACTCTGATCGTTTTCTTGGTGCTTCTTGTATCACTGCTTGGGAGTTTATAGCATGCTTTGGACATAGCATCAGGTTTCGTTTCTGAGAGACAAAGGGAAACTCGGCCACCATTTGGGTTATAAGAGGCTGAATGTGATATGAGGAGTTTTGGGAGACGAGTATTTCTTTCTACCATCGGAGGGCCAAGAACGGAAGTTGGTTTCTGGTCGTGCAATCACACAGTAGATGTCTGATAGTTGCATGATTCTATGTTGCATGTCAGAGAGAGAAAAGCGGAAGGAGAGAGTTTAATCGTGGTACGGCAGTGTGGTACGTTGATCTTCGGATGAAGATGGTGAAAAAGCGCTGGCAGCTGCCGATGGGCAGCAGCCGTGAAGGCCCCTCGCCACGCCATCCGATCTTCTCATCTACTCCTTGCCTTTCCTCCACAGCGCCCCCGCCTCCAAAAAGAGCGCCCAGCACCACCCTCACCCTGAGGTCCAAAAGCATGACCGCTGAGCTCGAAGAACTAGGTAAGAATTCCTCAAACATACAAATGCGCTATGTTGTGAGGTTGAATATTTTTTCTTTCAGTTCTTGTCTTAAAGGAATAGTTCACCCAAAAATTAAGATTTGCTGAAATGTACTCACACTCAAGCCATCTGAGATGTAGATGAATTTGTTTCTTCATCAGGACAGATTTGGAGAAATGTAGCATTACATCACTTACTCACCAATGGATCCTCTGCAGTGAATGGGAAAGTCCAAACAGTTGATAAAAACATCACAATAATCCACAAGTAATCCTCACCATTACAGTCCATCAATTAACATCTTTTGAAGTGAAAAGCTGCATGTTTGTAAAAAACAAATCCATCAAGATGTTCAAAACTGATTTCAAATTGTTGTTTCCGGCTAAAATACGAGTCCTATATCCATAACACTGTGTCCACACCAGGCGCGACGCGACAGAAACATTTAAATATCACAGCCATTCAGAAGCGAGAAACGGACTGCACTCCCAACGAGATGGACAAATAATCTAATTAATAAATAGTAAACCTTTTTAACATTATTAAAAGTACATACTGAGTGACTGATACCATCTTTGTCATGGAATACACTTGTTGGTTCACATTGAGTTCACAGTTTTAACGTACATGTTATTTTCAAGATCTGAGGTAAACTATCTGTTGTTGATTTCAGTATGGCTATAAATGTCACACAATGTGATATTCAAACTCACATTTTTAACATTGAATAAAGCACATAATCAGTACCTGAGATAATCATTTTCATAGTTTGTATATTGTTGTTCCAGCCATGACGTCGCAGAAATAGAAACCGTTTCTAAAATAGAAACTTTGCGTGTCACCATTGTGGCTGGTTAGGACAAAAACTTCACAAAAACTATTTCTATTAATATGGAAAAGATACATTTTATCGTGTGTCGCGGCATCACGTGTAGTTAGGACACGGTGTAATACTGCTTTCTCCAGTGGAAAAAGCCATCTCTTCTGACTCAATAAAGAAATATGCACAGACCAAGCTTCATTTACAAGCGAAAACAGTTCTAAAAAATGTCGGTGGATTTTGATGTGAAAGGACAACAGGTGATTTTTTCATTGGAGGAAGTGTTATTGGATTATGGACTTGACATTATATTTTGGCTGGAAGCAACGGTTTAAGGTTAAAATGATTTTATGATGGATTTGTTTCTTACAAACATGCAGCTTTTCGCTTCACAGGATGTTAACTGATGGACTGGAGTCATGTGGATTACTTGTGGATTATTGTGATGTTTTTATCAACTGTTTGGACTCTCATTCTGGTGGCACCCATTCACTGCAGAGGATCCATTGGTGAGAAAGTGATGTAATGCTAAATTTCCAATGAAGAAACAAACACTGTAATTTATTCTATTGAAGGGCTGCGCATTCTTGGATTCAATGTGCACTTTTTTAAGCCTATATGCATATGTAGATGGACATTTTTGGGCAGCAGGGTTCTTTCAACTAGTCAGTCATTCAGATTATGAAATCGTCAATTAGGAAAATAGATAGTTTTACACATCCTATTCCCCTAACACATGCACACACATTTGGATGCAACATTTTCTCTCTATCGGTCTCTCTCTGTGTTGATCTTTCTTGTTTATTTATTAACTGTGTCATCTCCCTCCTGCAGCCATTTGGGCTGTTCAAAACATCAGCTGTCTTTTCCTCTCTCGCTCAATCTGTGCTCTGAGTTTACTGAATTCATTATACATATACACTCACGTTCACACACTGAAACACATATCGACGGACATTTGCTGCTGTGAGACTTTAATGGAGAAGTGTTCTGTACATTTATTTCATGCTCAGCCTCTGCAAGGAGGAGAAGAGGAGGTAAGTTGAGGTTTTTAGAAGCCAACAAAATCACAGAAATATGTGTACGCAACCATCTTCACCTTGCTCATGCTGGAATATGATTTATTTAGCTCTGTTCCAAAACATAGTGAGCTGCCTACCTAACCAGTATTTTTAGGCATTCCCATCACGAAGGCAGTAAAATTATGCTCTCTTAAAATATACCTTGTTTTGGATGTCCCAAAATGTTTTGAAAAAAAATCAAATATCAAAATTATTATACAAATTTAAACATACACTGATTATATTATTCAAATTTTTAAAAACTAACGTGTCAACATGTAATTGATTAATGACTATTTTATCCAGTATTTCTGTATTTTTCATGCTTATTTGAATTTCACACTCTTAACGTAGCAACATGTGCTGATGCCAAACTGGAAATCCATTGTGAGTTTCACCTCTCATGTACTTCACACGGGGAATTCTATTTGTGTGGCACGTGGAGTGTTCCAAATGAGTCACTTATGAGGTTCTATTTCAGTTAGGATGCTGCCTTAGGGACTGTTCACACAGGATGCATTCTTGCCTCCATCTGTGATGTTTTTTTAATTGTTTTTCTTTGTCAACATGCAATACCTTGATAAACTTCAGAAGAACATACGAATGTATCCTGTGTAAGGCACTACTCAAGTAGGCAGTATACAACCAAGCAGGTCTATGGGTTGGAACCGAGCTTGCCAAACTACACCTTTTGCCATAAATAAGGAGCAGTGATGCATTCCATCAATTATGTGTCATTAACATTTCCATTTCATATTTAGTTTGCCTTTTTTATTTCAAAGCATGTGATCAAATGAGATCCATATTACAACCTGTTGAGAACTACCTGTGTGGGTGTTTATAATGAACTTGGTTTTATGTGTGTGTTCCTTAACAGAAAGGCTAGATGAGATTTTGGCCTCTCAGGAGACAGTACTGAGGCCAAAGGTGGAAGTAGACTACAGAGCAGCAACGGTGAAGCAACGTCCTACTAGTCGCAGAATTACACCAGCAGAAATCAGTGTAAGATACAGTATGTCCGCACACGCTCAGATGATCAGAAAGTGTCCCATTTTAGCAGCATTGACCAAATACGTTGTATGTACACAGTGGACTTCAAAAGTCAAAAACGTTTCTTTGTTTTACATTTATCAAACTGAAAAACTGGCTTGATGCAGGTTTGATGGTGGTCTAATGTACCAGCATAGTTTTCCAAAATACAGCTGTATGCTGGTATTTTCAGCAGGAATGAAGCTTCTTACAATAACAGTAGCCAATAGAAACACTTTCTTGAAAATATGCCAAAATTTTCTTGCTTGACCCTTTTAAACATAAATGTTTTCTTCATGCAGTCTCTTTTTGAGCGGCAAGGACTTGCTCTCCATGGTGCTCTACACCCAGCGTTGGAAAAAGCCCACATGCAGCTGCCGAAAAGCATGGCTAGAACAAAGTCTTTTGGTAATTCTTCAGAAATCTTTTACATACACTCCTCAATTAAGCTCCTCAATTTGAAATAGCAGTAAAGTGCTTGGCTTTGTTCTAGTTTCTTTTATCTATCTGCCCTTTGATCTTCAAATCTGAATGCATTTAAATGCAGAACTTTGACACACAGTAACATTTGGAATGCCAAGAATAAGGGAAGCAGTGAAAGGAAAGATCAAATCTGTAAACTATTGCATACTTTTTGTCATCAAAGCTCAGGCAAACCCAAAATAAATTTTTATAGACCTATCTGTCTGTCTGTGCAGGAGCAACTGAAGAGGATCGACTGTCTGCCCTGGCAGCAGAGCACAGGTTTCCACGGAGCTCCTCCATGACGGACAGCCTGAGAGACAGCCATAGTATCCCTCCACCTCCTCAAACGGCTCCCCCACCTCCACCATCGCTTTACTATCTAGATACTGGACCCCCTCCTTCGTTCTGCCCACCCCCTCCCCCTGGCCGCATTCACGACCCCAGCCGTTCCAGTTTTAAACCAGGCTCTGAACCAAGACTGCATGCTTTGCCACAGACAATGTCTGCTGAGCTGTTTGAGCCGCCTCGCCATGCCTCCCACATGGATCGGCAGAAGAAAGCCCGCTCCATGATCATCCTCCAGGACTCCTCCCACCTTCCCGTGGAGCCTACTGACATCCCCAGGCCAGGTCCTGTTTCAACTCCGCCCGAAAGGATCAAGCGGAAAGGTCGGGTCATCGATAACCCCTATGCCAATGTGGGCCAGTTCAGCGTGGGCCTGTTCACACCGCCTCCGAGCAAGCCACAGCGGAGGAAGAGCCCACTTGTAAAGCAACTGCAGGTGGAAGATGCTCAGGAGAGAGCCTCGCTAGCACTGGCATCCATCCATGCAAGAGAGCACTCTCCCTCTGGGCGCCTAGCTGCCCACCATACCAGCAGGGCTGATTTCTATCAGCAGCAGCAGAAGCAGCTGTTGCAGGAACGCAGTCAAGCTCAGGCTGAGGGACTGTTGCAAGGAAAGGGACCTTTCGCTGCCGCCATTGCTGATGCTGTGAAAGACCGGGAACGTCGTCTGGAGGAGAGGCGGAAATCCACAGTCTTCCTATCAGTGGGCACTATGGAGGGCAGTTCGGCACCACCCCCAGAGGCCCCCTCACTCACACCATCCCGTTCTGTTGATGAGCGAATGCTCACACGTGAACTTAGTCAGTTGCCTCCTCCTGCCCTAGCGTTGCGGCCCTCTCCTGGGGGCACCACCTTCATTCACCCACTGACGGGCAAGCCCCTGGACCCCAACTCTCCATTGGCACTTGCGCTGGCCGCAAGGGAACGGGCATTAACCTCCCAGAGTCAGTCACCTTCAAGCAGCCCTGAGCCCAGAACTAAACATGAAGCTGCTGGAGGGGTGCTGTATATGGCGACCCAGACCAAAGAGGCTGCGCGGTCAGAGGGGGAGTTTGCCTCGCCTCCCTTTTCCCCTGCAACAAAAAGAATTTACGAGACCTCCACCCCCACCAGCAGAATCCAGTGGGGAAGTCCCATATCCACCAGGAAAGAGTTAGAAACAAGGACAGAATCGAAGGAGGAAAGGAAAATTGAGGACAAGAAGAGTATGATCATCAGCATCATGGACACGTCTCAGCAGAAAACTGCTGGGCTTATCATGGTTCATGCAACGAGTAATGGGGAGGCCGTGGGGCCCAGCCCAGAACACGTTGTCCCCTCTCCCTCTCCTAAGGGGGTATTGTCAGAGAGCCCGAAACCCATGTTAGCCGAAATTAAACGCGCCAAGTCCCCTGGTCCCGATGCTCCTTCGAGATCCACCCCGCCTCCAGCCACAACTCCAACTTCCCAGGCAACTCCCAGCCCATCCTCAGATAAAACCCTGGCACAGGGTAGTTCTGAGGAGGATGTGGAACCCTATACGGTCACATTGCCACCTGCCATGCTCTCTTCCAGTGACGAGGAGACGCGTGAGGAGCTCCGCAAAATCGGTGTGGTTCCTCCACCGAATGAATTTGCCAATGGCCTTCTTGGAAAGACACCTGCAACTGCAGTACCTCCTGCTCCTACATTGGCGCAGACAACCCCTTCTGCCCTGCCCTCGGCTCCACCCCCACCTCCCGCTCCTCCAGCAGCGGTTGCCGCTGCAGCACAGGTCCCCGCTAGCAGTGGCCCGCAAGCAGCCTCAGGGAAGCCATCTGAGTCCCACCTGGGCCCAGAGTCTGCTGCTGACTCCGGGGTGGAAGAGGTAGACACTCGTAGCTCCAGTGATCACCACCTGGAGACCACGAGCACCATCTCCACCGTCTCCAGTATGTCCACACTGTCCTCGGAAAGCGGCGAGCCCACGGACACCTACACCACCCACGCAGATGGCCAGACGTTCATTCTTGATAAGCCGCCAGTGCCTCCAAAGCCAAAGCTCAAGTCCCAGCTCAGCAAGGGCCCGGTGACGTTCAGGGACCCCCTGCTCAAGCAGTCATCCGATAGCGAACTGCTCTCACAGCAGCACGCGGCTGCGTTGGCTGCTGCTGCGGGAGCCTCAGGCCCGGCCAGACCCCGCTACCTCTTCCAGAGACGCTCCAAGTTGTGGGGGGACCCCGTGGAACCCCGTCCGCTTTCGGGGGCAGAGGAAGGCAAGCCCACTGTGATCAGCGAGCTCAGCTCTCGGCTGCAGCAGCTGAACAAGGACACGCGCTCACTTGGGGAAGAGCCGCTTGGAGCTTCACTTGACCCCGGAAGAAAATCGCCCGTGGTCGGTGCAAGGTAAGGCGTGAATCCTGGAGAAGACCGAATGCATATCAGCTTTGCAACTGAATCTGAACTTCTATGAAAACAAAAAAAAGTTTTCTAAAGCAACAATGCAAAGAGAATACAGAAGTTGGTTGTATATACTGCAAATGCAAGTTTCCTATTGGTTAAATAACAGTGAGAACACTGTGCAATTCTTTTCCCATATAACAATGTTCAGTCGAAGCTCACAGTTTGCATTTAGTAATATGAAATAAAATGAACATAAATGATATATTAAACACCCTCATGAAAATCACAAAGAATACCAAAGCACATAACATGTGTCTGTCCAGAGTTTCACAAGCAGTCACCATTAACTTTTATTTAAAAGAAAGCTAATCCAGAACCTTAAAATTTCTTACTCGTTTAGAAGCATTAAGTGTTAATGTTTAACATGCTTTCTTCATTGAGACGTTTGGAGCCTCCGATCTATCTCAGCATTGGACGACCACTGGTAAGTAATGTAGAACGGCCTCAGGCTGATCTCACAGCTCTACCATATAACCCGTAGACAATAGTTAGAGTAATACAGACTTTTCTATAGATACACCAATGCACATAACCAGAGCTACAGGGACAGTTTGAGTTCAAATAATTAATTGCAATAAAAAATGTTTCATATAAAATAAATAAAAGTCTGTTTTTTTTTCTGTCTTGATTCTTTTAAAGTACCAGCTGTGTACTATTTTGCTTATATCCTTAAATACAGCTGAAGTCCTTTATATCCCAACAGATGTGACAAGGACATGGAAGACAGTAAACCTTAGCTTTTAGCCACTAGGGTAAATCAAATGTCATTCCTTTTATTTTCTATTCTTTAACATCCACTAATCCCATATTCAATCACTTTTGCTGACATTGTTCTGGGTTTTATTAATCACTTCTGCAGGTTCTGTGTTCCCTTGTCCACCCTGGCAAATCAACCAAAATGTCTGTCCCTTGACAATATTGTCAAGTATTCTAAGTGCATCTGTTTCGGTTATGACAACTTTTTCAGTGAACATGTAACTCAAAAAACATTCTTGACGACATGCAGTAGGGTGACTACATTATAAGTATATAAATTTAAGACATAAATTTAATTTGAAAAGCACTTCTTTAAGTCCCTCTGTCTTGCCATTTGGGTGTTCACAAGGGAACAGATGGCCTGAGGGTATGCACCATCTCAAGCTTCGACCTCTCACCTTCCAAACTCTGTCACATCTAACTCAGTGAGCTTTTCCCTGCGGCCTGCTTCTCTATGGCATTGTGCTAGCAGTATGTATGTGGGTCCATGTGTGACTGATGGTTTTTTCGTGCAGCATCATGGGATATGAATGTGTTGTTTGACCCATGTTTATCACAGTAATCATGAGCTATAAACCCATGTTTTTCCAACCCTTAATAAAGTTCTTTTAAAACTGGATTGAATTTAAATTAATTAAAGTTGTCGTTTCTCATTGGATAATCCAACATAAAACCAACATAACCATCACAGTGTCATCATAATAATAATAATATCTCATTCCTCTCAGTCTTTGTAGTCATTATTTTTCTCTCTCCATTCAAACATGCTGTCCAAGCTTACTGTACTTGTTAAGTGTTTTGTGACACTTTCATCCATTAGTCATGCTAACACAGTGATCACTCTGGCTTCTTCTTAGAAAAATTGTTGCTCATGTAGTTTTATGCATTGTTCATTTTTTCATGCATATTTGTTCATTTTGCTTAATTTTTGTTTTATTTGACCAGAACGGCACCTTACCCCAGACAGAGGATGTATTGAAAGAAATGCAGTGTTTAATTTCACATCATCAAAAGTCACTCTTTATTGATGGTGTCTATATGTGCACGTTCCACCATTGAAAGCTGAGGTCTGGGGCTAGCTGCGCTCTGGTCTGTGTCGCTGCGCATTTGGTTTGCATTCAATTGACATTGTTGAGGATGTGAAGTGTGTGGTGTTTGTTTTTGTTCTGTCATGGACTGATGCTAACTGACCGCTCTCTCTCTCTCTCTCATTGCCCCTCACTCTCTCTCTCTCTCTCTCTCTCTGTTTCTCTCTCTCTTTTTCTTCATCTCCCTCTCTCTCTCTTTCTCTCACTCTCTCTTTGCATGCTACGCTGCTCTGTCTAGAGCTGAATCTGAGGCTAAGCCCAGAAGAGCCGGGCACCTGTGTAAGTGCGCATGAATCATCTCATCTCTCTTTTTTCTGTTTTTTCTGTTTCCACACCTCTGAGTCAAGCCCTGATCATCATCCACCCTTCCTCATTTACTGACCCGCCTTATGCTAATTTGGCCAGGCCCCTCTCAACCCCAGCTTTTCCATGTTTTTCATTGGCTGCTTAATTCTCAATCTTCAAGTTAGAGGCAAAAGGATTCAGTCAATTCAAGTATAGGGTATTAGTTTTCATTTAGATTTTTCATGGACTGCTTCTACAGATATGATAGGTAATGATCAGAGCTTTCACCTGTATTGCTAAATAAGTTCTGTCCTCTGCACCCCAGGTGCAAAAATATGGCTTACTTGGCTAGTTATGTAAAAATCTCAAATTATGAATCCTATATTGTTATATATATTTTAACAAAATAATACAATAAGTAATTTGAAGGTTGAGATGTTATACGTGTCTCCACATCTGTCTTCTGTTGTTTCTCATGTGTTGCATGTTTGGTTGTGCTTTCAGTGTTCTGCTGTAGTGCTCATAAAATCTGTGTAAATCTGGCCATGTTTTACATTTCATTCAGATTGCATTCAAACTCACGTAACACCCCAGTCGTTACCATTGATTGTTAACTGAGTAATTACATCTGATCTTCGCTTCATTGCACACAGAGGCAGGTTTTAAGTGAAGACCGAGTTTCTTTTGCCTAGTTACAGTTGAAGCATGCAGAACTAAAAAAAAGCTTATCACTTCAACCTTATAAAATGTTTTTTAAACAGTCAACACATTTACTGGCAAAAACTAAAGTCATTTAAAAAATTAAAACATTAAAAAAATTATAAATTAAATTTAATATGGATATGCATTTGGTCAGTTGCTCTGCATTTAGTGTGTTTCAATTTGACTAAATTACATTGAAAAAATAATAATCTTAAATTATTTAAATTACATTAAGCTTTTTGTCCAATTGTCATCTGAAAATATGTAGAAATCCTCGAAACAAGAAAAATTTACTTGTGAAGCCATACACCGTAAGATTAATTAACATTAAATAACTGAGCAATACATTTGTTACAGAATTTATTAATCTTTGTTAATGTTAATTAAAATGCAGCTGTTCATTGTTAGTTCAAGTGAGCTTAGCTCCAATAAATAATATTAACAACTTTTAAATTTCAATAATGTATTAGTAAATGTTGAAATTAACATACATACCTAAAATTTAAAAACTGATTTAGAAGTTTAGATGCTGATGATCAAATGTAGCCTAATGTTAACAAATGAAACAATTCTTGTACATTTTTACCAGTATTTTTTACTTGTTTTTACCTTATTGATACTAAAAAATAAATCTCTTTGTGCAGTAAGACAAAATACTCAAGATACAATGCATGAAAACAAGTCTTAATATTATTTGCGTTTTGCTTCACAAGTAAATTTAGGGATTTTTATATATTTTCACTGAAAAATGAAAAAAGGCATTAAAACTCATTAAAAAGGCATTTTTACAGTGTAAATAGGTTGAATTTTGCTGTCATATTGACTAAGGAGAAAACGTTAAATTTTAGTTGTATGACTGAATTATAATTTCTAAAAACTAAAATCCAAGCTCCTCCTCAGATCTTATAATGCATTCTCTCTATCTTTGCTCCGCAGGTCTGTAACACCTTTGCCCTTCTATTATTACGGCTAAACGCATTAATTAAACATGTCACTAACCACGTCTAACTCAAAACACGTAGAGTCCTAACATAGCTGATGCTTTCCTTGCCACTGAATCTACTGTTTCTCACCAAAAATAAAAGCTGACTTTCATCCTATCTGCCCCCTTCCTTTTCTCTTTTCTTCTGTTCCCTACTTTCAGACTCTTCAGCAGTTTGGGGGAGCTCCATACTATCTCTCAGAGAGGATACGGCACCACCTACACCATCAGACCAGGCAGCCGCTACCCAATGACCCGGCGGACGCCCAGTCCCGGTTCCCCGGACCGCTCGGATCCTCTGGGACCCATCCGGGGCTTCGGTCTGGCCACTTCTCCCATCACACCCCCCACCATCCTTAAGTCGTCTAGCCTCAGTCTCCCTCACGAACCTAAAGAAGTGCGTTTTGTCATGAGGAGCTCCAGCGCGCGGAGTCGCTCTCCCTCGCCTGCCCCCTCCTCGGGCATGCCCTCCCCCCTGCTCACCCTGCGGCCGTTCCACCAGAAGCCCCTCCACCTGTGGAACAAGTACGATGTTGGCGACTGGCTGGCCAGCATTAACCTGTCTGAACACCGAGAGCGATTCCAAGAGCATGAGATCGAGGGCTCCCATCTGCCTGCTCTGACCAAGGAGGACTTCGCTGAGCTGGGCGTGACGCGCGTCGGTCACCGCATGAACATTGAGCGCGCCCTTAAACAGCTGCTGGAGAGTTGACCACGCGCCTCCCTCTACCTGTAGCTAGTCTCAACACAGTTTTCTTTTATTTTTCTTATTTAATTTGCTTGTCTTGTCATTTTTCTTGCAATTCTTGAGATTTAAATCCGAAGTGTGTCATTTCAATGTTAAAATAATTGTCCTATCCCACACTTTCGTAAAAAGCAATCCCTTGTGGTATTAATATGTACCATTTAAGTACTAATAGGTACATTTTTGGTGCTAATATGTAAGGCAGAGATGTTTAATTTTCCATTTGATGGGCCACTTTTTTCAGAGTTTAGCTCTCAGCAGTTTCAATACACTTGCCTGGAAGTTTTTAGTGATTCTGTAGACCGTGATTAGCTGTTTCAGATGTGTTTAACTGGAACTAGAGCTAAACTCTGCTGGCAAGTGGCCTTCCAGGAGCAGGATTGGACACCACTGCTTTAAGGTACTATTATGAACCCTTTAGCGGTAGAAATAAGTTGGGTTGCAAAGAGGCGGAAATTTTTGGAATGTTTACAGAAATTTTCCACCCTTTGCAACCCTATAAATAAGGTACAAAGGAAGGGTACTGCACCAGTGACAGCTTTTTTTGGACCTTTTTTTCCCAGGAATGCAATTTAATATTCCCCTGAAAAACATTGCTCTGTTTATTTGAGCATCCCGACCAATCCAACGCACCAACATTGGCAGTGTTTGTCCAACCAATGGCAGATTGGGAAACAATTTAAACAATCATTTTTGCAATTTCTGCAATTTGACACACTTCAGTTTTAAATAATCTCACTATTTCCTAAATCCATCATTGGTGTAGTGGGTGTTGACTCCATGCTGTTTTTTGTAGCACTATCCTAAGCCCCTCCCACTCTACTGCCAGCAGCCAATCACATGGCTTCTGTGTATTTGGAAGGGGCTGTGAAATTAGTGATCGAATTGGCTTTGTTCACACTGCACAAAAATCTCATTTATTTTGCAAAATCAGATCTGCTGATATCTGGTTTATCCACAGTTGCGTCGTGGTGCATTAAAGTATTTAATGCATTTTTGCAAATACTTAAAAATGCTCATTGATTCAACTCATTTACTATTCACTGTATAGTTTGCTATATGGTGAAAAAGTGAAAGAAAATATGTGTATTTGCAAAGTAAATCTTATCCCGAATTAGGAAAAACTACTTGAAATCCAATTTGACAGTTCACACTGCATTTTAATCTGATTTCAAACCACTTACAGTTATGTGGGTCAAAAATAGTTTTTTTTTCCTATCCAGACTAAAAAACTCATATTTTTGCTGTCTGTCTAAACAAAGCCTATTCAAATCATCTCATAATTGATTCTTCGGTTTCATTAGCATGATAAACACCCACTCATCCGTTAGTCCCAAATCCAGTTTTTTTTCTACTTTACTATCCGTTTCTTACCGCTGTGTCATTCATTCATTCAGAGAAAGGAGGGATGCTGTTGAGAAAAGGAAGTTCAGTTGCCTTTCAGAGTATTTTTTTAAGAGTGGATGAGCAGAGTGGGCTTGGCTGGATCCTCTCTGTCTACCGCCTGCCCCCTTCTGGCTGAGGGACGTACTACACTCGGAGAATGTTTAACCAACACTAGTGGCTTTTTCATAATCAGACTCTTAACTTTGGGTTTCCAAAGGAAATATGACATTAGATAGAATATCTCAATGTATTTAAATAGCTTTGAAAATGGAGGGAGACAGCAAACAACAGGACGGACCGTGCAAAACTGCACCTGTCTCTCTCCCTAGATGATTTATTCCACCAATAATTTACCCATTTTTACCAATTATATACATATATATATTTGACAGAAAAAAGTATATAGATATATGAATATAACATTTTTGTCATAAATATAAAACTTATATATGATATTATTTATATATATATATATATATATATATATATATATATATATATACAGTATATATATATATATATATATATATATATATATATAAAGACAAAAAAACTCTTGAAAATGATTTTTGATGGTTATCCTTTTATGATGGACTGTAGCATGAAACGTTACATCACCATACGGAATGACGGTTGACTGGTTTGTTCGATTTGCATTGTACCATCCCCTTTTTTGCTTTGTTATAGTTTTACAGAACCTGGTCTTCCATCTTTAATTGGGCTGTAACGGTGTGTTCATGTTTGAACCCTTCACACACACCGCTTTTGTCTGTTATTCATTTGTAGTTGTTTTGTATGAAACAAAAACGCGTTCCCAGTACAGTTATACACTTTCATGCACACAACCACACCGGTTTCTTATCCAAATTTGATCTAAACAAGCCTTCTTAATCTGGTAATAAGAAATTCAGAATAAGAAACTCTGCAATAAGTGTGCGTGCAAACAAGTGTGTGAACAAACGTGTGTGCGGTGTGCATGACAGAACCACTGTGGGACGAGAAACATCTGGAATATCGCAGCTCATCTGGATGGTAACAACTGGTGTTCAACATCTCATTAAGAAAGAAGACAGAATCTATAATTGTAAAAGTTTCCAACATATGGATTATATGTTAACCTGCTGTAAGCACTGAAGCATTTGGCTTATTGGTTTTGGCCTTTTTTTATTTCTTTATTTTTTTCTTTCTCCTCATAGGTGGATTTTGTAGCTTGTGAAATATGATGCTTAGAAGAATTTTTATGAATTCATTTAGAATGAATTTTAGAATGACAACTAGTTAAAAGAAGAAGCTGAGGACAAAAGATTTCATGAAAAAACAATCAATGAAAAAGAAGCCCAGAGATCCTGCAGCTGTATATATGGACAAATGACTAAAATATTTGCTTTTTATATCAATCACAAGCAATGTATATATGATAGTTTTCATATAAATTTTTAAAAATCAAAAAATATATAGATCTATATATGAATGTTTGGCATATATGCATAGTTAACCACCTATCAAAAAAGGTGAAGATTTTACTCTTTGTATGGAGTTCGGGGGTGATTTGCACAAAACAAGGTGCTAGCATTTCAAGCCATTCATTCCCACTTGTCCCGTTCAACCCTCCATTAGGGCTCAACAGATGCATATTTAAACGAAAACTGGGACATGCAAACACAGACACACAGACGCTCATTTCTCTTCTGTGCACCATCAGTCCTGTTTTTAAATACCCAACGTGTGTGTGTGTGTGTGTGTGTGTTAGACTGTGACGGCAGAAAGAGTTAATGCTTCACCATTGGTCATCTCTTCTCTTGCATCTGAAATCAGGCTGCACGCAAACAGCCAAGGATGAAAAGACCTTCTCAGTGCATCATCAGATGATCACGCCAGTAACACTGTGTGGGAAAAAGCCCTTCTGTAGAAGCAGCTTTGAGTCGGAGTAGATGCCACATTTATCTTGAGATGAACGAAAAGAGAAGCTGTGAGGGATTGAAGTACAGCCTGTTCACACTGCAGGTAAATACAGATGTCACTCCTCTTCTTTATGCTGTTCTGGACGCACTGTTAAATATGGGAGTGACATTCCAAACCTGATTTCACTTGGGATACAAAATCAATTGTGTGATTTTAGGCATTACAACAGTATAATGTACAGAATGAAAAATGGATATTAATTCTTGGATTTGCTAAAGATTGTATTTTACAGTTATTCATTTATTACTGGTAAATATTCATTTAATTTTTTATTTATTTATTTGGGGGGGGTCATGTTTTAGTCAGCAAAAATGCATTAAATTGATCAAAAGTGACAGTAAAGACATTTATAATGTTACAAAGACTTCTATTTCAAATATTTCTATTCATCAAAGAATCCAGTATCAGTTTCCACAGGAAATATTAAGTGGAAAAACTGTTTTCAACATTGATGACAATAAGAAATGTTTCTTGAGCGGCAAATCAGCATATTAAAATGATTTCTGAAGGATCATGTGACACTGACTGGAGTAATGATGCCGAAAATTCAGCTTTGCACCACAGGAATAAATTATATTTTAAAATATATTAAAATAGCAAAAAGAATTTCTTTTAATTGTAATAAAATTAATGTTTTTACTGCATGTTTTGATCCCAAAAATGCAGTTTTAGTGAGCATAAAAGACTTCAAATGAATTAAATAGTTTTAATGAATATTAATATTGATCAATATTAATAAATTCAAAATCTACTGATATGGTATCGGTAGTGTCTCTAAGACATTTATATTATTTTTTTCCTCTGATTTGCATTTAAAATATATAAATTTCCAGCATAAAATAAGGGTTTTAAAAATCAAATGTGACTTGTGACCTTAAAACAGTACTAAATTGAACAGACTGTACTTTTATCACCTCATAGCCTCATTTATGTTCTGTAAATATGGTGGTTGCTCTGATTAAATTTTATTCTCCCATCCTAGATGAAGACTAGTTACTATTTAACTCATTAAGAGAGATCCTGACCTTCCCTCCTAAAGCAGCCGCTCCGCATTAAACCATCAGTCTGTTTGACTGTACAAGGGCTTGAATGAAGGTGTTGAGGGGCCATTTGGAGTCAGGCCCCAAGATAACTGTGAATTACTTACTATACATGTCCTCCAGTGCAGATGAGCCCTGGAAAAATACACACAGATTCCTTCATCCCACTTGTTTTTCTTTTTTTTTTTTTTTTTTTTCTTTTTTTTACATAAAATCTTACAGAAATGCTCCAGTTTTGATTTAGAGATGACCTATTTCATTTCCCATCCCGTTAAAAAAAAAAAAAAAATCATGTCACTTTTTTCAGTTCATCCAGAAGAGCAAAAGCAAGCGTGCGTATGTTTTTGTGAATGTCATCCCACTCTGGAGACTTGGAACTGCATTTCTGAGCCATATGTACCACAGTTTTCCTCTTCTCATCTTCTGTACACATCACTTTCATCTTTCGTAATATTGATTTTGTCATGCATTACATTATAGTTGTTCTAGCAGGAGATGAAAGGACATGAAGAAAAATGAACAAATGTGCCAAAAAGTAATTGTTTTTTTTTCTTTGAGGTTTGTAGAAACTAAACGCTGTTTGAACCAGCACTATGGTGCCACCTCCTGGAAATCTTGAGACATCTCCTATTTTCTTTTGCTCTCTTTTGTTTCCCCAAATATAGGAGTTTATATACATTTTAATGTTTTTCAACGATTTCCATATGTGGCCCAATTCATTGAGTTTCATGGGCACATTCATGTCTGGGTTTAATGGTCTGTTCTGTTTGGCTTGAATTCCAGTAAGTCAATTAGTGACTGACTTCCACATTCGGTGGACGCTCTCCCTGACCTTTGCCCTTTACTCTCTCCCAATGTAGCGCAGACATCAGGGGTTCTGCATATTTAACCAGAATGAAAATTGCAGTTGATTTCTTTGTAATTTTATTCGACCAATGGCAGGACTAAACATGAAATAAAACACATCATTTACATGACTACAGTATGTTCTATAGGGTTGTCCATCTTGTTTTCTGACCAACAAAAGCACAATAAAAATGGCAAGAAATGCAGTATATACTGCTTTAATGAGCATTATTTTCTGGTGGGTTGATTGCTCAACTGAGGTGGTGATTGAAGTTTATTTCACTCAGGTACTGCTTGTGCTTAACAAAGAGGGAGAAGCACTTTCCACAAAGAAGTGCAAGACAAGGCTTCAAACTCTGAAAAGGTCTTCATTTTGTAACTGAGTAAAGAGTGCTTAACCTTCAGGAATTGTTTGCCTCAAATAAATGTCAAATAAAACTGCTCATATAGTATTTAGTTTTATAGGTTTGATGAACATTAAATGTACCGAAAATATGAAAACATATAGCATTAAAACAAACTTACCAGAATGGGTGTCGCTTGCAGATTTCACTCAGTTTCTCTAATTTAGGATCTAATGCTGATTTTTAATGAATTTCACATAAAGAATATTTGATTTTGTAATCTTTATATTTCATGTGAATTCAGTTTTGAGTGTTGAGGAGTGTTGGACTGGTTGACTTTTGATTTTAAGACTAGCAACTTTTCATGCATTCATAATTTTCTTTTAGAAGCTAGATGAATTTGTCAGCTTGCCCCATTCGTGGAGAGTGCTGATAATTAATTACTGAATGATGCTACAAGTAAGATCTCACTTGTTTATATTTCTTTAATATGAACCACATTCTGCTTACAGAACAAATGAGTGTACATAACATAAAAACACCAGAGGCTTCAGAAATAAGAACATTTTTCAAATGACGTAAAAGTTGTATCCAGTTCAGATACACACATTCATGTGGCGTACAAAGCTGCTTCTATTTGAATTCACCAACATGGATGCATGTTCCATAAATAAAGCACTTGCCCAAAACACAAACCAAAAGCAATAATCTAAATAAAAAAGCTTTCACAGTTTATGCAATATGATTAAATGCTCTTTACAGTAATATTTATTTCTTGTCTCTAAAAGGGAAACTCATGAAGAAATATCAGGGTCATATTTTACTCCAAATATATATTTTTGCATAAGAAAACTGCCTAAATGTGTCTATTTTAGCATGATATTTTTAGGACAATTTTTGCATTTTTATGACAATTACGCATGACAAACATCTATCCAAACATAATCTTGATTATTTAAAATCAGGATAAATTACATTAATTAGAAAAGACAACTATGATAAACAAATACTTTAAAACTGAAATCATTTACAATCAGTAATTTAAAAAAAATGAGATTGTGTGTTTTATGTTGTAGCATGACAGGCATGTTCTTGACATTTCATGAGAGTCACTCCTGAACTTCCTCAGTTTTGCTGGACAGATCATCAGACAGCTGCATGTGGACGTGGCACACGAACACTTTACCAAAGATTGAAAGCTGCACATTATCAAGTTTATCATTTCAAGACAGTGTTTCACGGCCTGAACTGTAACCTGGTTTGTAATTGTCAGTGATCATCCAGAGCAGTCGCTGCTGTTTCTTTGCTCTGGTTTTCACATCCACACAAACATATTCATCTGCTACACTGAGTTTGTGTCATGGCTGTCTTCTCATCCATTCCTGAAGAGAGTCTTATCCTGCGCTCAGATATGCTCGCAACAGATCACTTTAATATAAAAATCTGTTCAGTTGGCAAATAAGGTGGACATCAAATTTTGCATTAATATAAACATATAAGGGAACATGAATGTTTTCAAGTACAGTATAATCAACTAACCTTGTACAAAGATCAAGTAGTTTATTGATACTGGTGAGCATCACAAATTGTTACTTGAAATGTGCAACTGTTGTAAAATACTACACTTTAAAAAAAAAAGTGATTTTTAAAAATATTTCATGTTAGATTCGGCACGAAGCTTCACATTCCAGACAGAGTCTCTTAAGAGTGCTAAAAGTTTTTTTTTTTACTAAATCTGCATGCTGCACAATTTGTATCAAATCTGAGTTCAGAGTATATTGTGATTCTATTATCAGGTCAATCAGCTGTACATTCACAGAATCATAATTTATTTCATGAACAGACACACTTTTAGTGGTGTGAGGTAGAGTTGCTGCAGGGGACGGTGGGAGGACAGCCATGATCTGAGGAACTCATCAGTACAAGTGCAGGAGCAGCGGAGGAGAATGAGAGAACGAGGATAGAGAATGTGACGTGATCACGCCGAGTCCGGTTTTCCCTCATGCGTCTCCTCATCTTTATCAGATGATTCTTCTTTACTGTCTAAATCAAAGTTCTGAAAAATAGCATGAATAAAATTAATCAGTTTCTGCATCATGAAGAGTAAGCATTCACCTTCAAACACACACAAACTCTCACACAAGAGATGCTCACACACCTCTAGCTCCCTCATGACTTCATCCATAAAGTCGCTGGAGTTCTTCTTGTAGGACAGAGCCATCTGAATCGCATCTTTAAACACCTGTGGAACATTTACACAACATTAGAACTTTCTTCGGAGAACACCTTACCTGGGGAATTTATGGACTGTCGGATGAAAACACGTTTTATACGGAAAATATAGCGGAATAAAAAATTTAGGGTTACTGAATCAAGGACACTCTGTTTTGCATCCTCACCTTGACCACATTGGTCCCATCAGCAGCAGATACAAAGTAGAAGGGCAGACCTTGTTTCTTAGCGAAGTTGAAATTCTTCTGGGTGACCTTCATGTCAGCTTTTAAAGAGAGCAGAACACATAAAAGAACAAAAGATAAGACACATGCAGAGCGTAACACTGGCTAATAATGCTCTTATCTGGCATCTCACAAGCCAAATTTACCATCGATCTTGTTAGCCACCACCAGACAGGGAATCTCTGGCCGGTACTCTCGCAGTTCTTTGTACCAAATTGGGAGATTCTTATATGTGATTTTCCTCTGGACATCAAACACCTGGAAAAGGCAATCTGATTAATTAAGATCTACTGTTTATGAAAAGCATAACCTAACCTAAAGCTTTAAAACAAAAAAGGTAATTGTAAAAAAAGGCGCATTGTGAGTGTGTTTTATTAAAATAGTAATAATCTGCAGCTACAGCGGCATACAAATATTTATTTCTCTGATTCAAGTGGTTTCAGTGTAGCTATTGTTAACTATCAAAAATAATGGACACCAATGGACCCTCTGCAGGAAAGCATTATAATGGATTAAGGACTCATTTTGTCCAGAAGCAATGGTTTAAAGTTAAAACACTTTAATGATGGATTTGTTTCTTACAAACACGCAGCTCTTCACATCACAAAATGTTAACTGATGGACTGGATTTGTGTGGATTACTTGTGGATTATTGTGATGCTTTTATCAGCTGTTTGGACTTTCATTCTGACGGCACCCATTCACTGCAGAGGATCTATTGCTGAGCAACTGATGTAATGCTACATTTCTCCAAATCTGTTCTAATGAAGAAACAAAGCAATCTACATCTTGAATGGCATGAGGGTGATAAATATAATAGTAACACTAAAATGAGTGGTTTGTGACCGACCATCTCTTACCATGATACAGGCATGAGCTTTATGGTAGTATGACGGGTGCATACTTCGAAAACGTTCCTGTCCTGCAGTATCCAGAAATCTGTATGCAGATGAACAGCTTCAGTTGGCATAAAAGCCAATGGAGCCAATTGTTACATTATCACACACTAAAATAACAGCTTCCATGCCGAACTTACAACCAGGGACAGTCTGCCCCTTGATAGTGGTGGTGTATTTATAGAGAGTCAGAGCGTATGTGGAGAGCTGCTGAGGACGACTGGCACATTACATTAAGAACCTGACAACTCTCAGAATTAACCATACAGACATAGATATCATACTGACATCAAACAACACTGTCAAAGGATACTATCCATCCATAAGAAATCTCTCCATAAGCCTGAAAAGAAATCATCAAAGCCTTTAGAAAAAGAAAAGAGAAAAAAAAAAAAACGCCTTTCAATGCAGGAGACTAGTAAGACATTAAACATACTTGACTTGCCCACAGCGCTGTCTCCGAGGCAGATGATCTTGATCTGCTCATCGGCGTCATATTTGTCCAGGTCCAGATCAGAAATGCCTCCTGCGTCCATCGAGAGAGAGAGAGAGAAAGAGAGAGAGAGAGAGAGAGAGAGAGAGAGAGAGAGCGAGAGAGAGCGAGAGAGAGAGAAGAGAGAGAGAGAGCGAGAGAGAGAGAAGAGAGAGAAGAGAGAGAGAGAGAGAGAGAGAGAGAGAGAGAGAGCGAGAGAGAGCGAGATGAGAGCGAGAGAGAGAAGAGAGAGAGAGAGCGAGAGAGAGCGAGAGAGAAGAGAGAGAGAGAGCGAGAAAGAGAGAAGCAGGAGTTTAAACACTGAGCGGGATTAGATGATGATGATGATGATGATGATGATGCTGACAGCCGCTGCTGCTTTACTCCATCACACGAACAACTCTAAAAGTGGCATTCAGCTCATCTTTGCAGGCAATAAGCCGTAAAACGTACAGTTTATATTCCCAAAGATACACCGAGCGCGTCCGAATCTCGCTTTGGCTAGCTGGCTAATTAGCAGATTAGCGTGTTTGGAACCCAAGCTATCAAACTAACCCCGCTAAATCCCTATTTACCGCAGAATATTGTCTTAGAATCCAGGCAGATATATTTAACGCTCGTCGATAGTTTGTTTGCATTCACGGCTGGATTATAGACGAGAAAAACATCTCTATTTTCGTGATAAAAATTCTCGGTTTGGTCCAGTAAATTCACTGAACATTCACGACAACAACGCGTCTCTAAGCAACGCTAGGACCCATAAAGGGCCTCCCTGTAAACGCCGAGCTGTCATTAAAGGTGCCTGTTTCATTTCAATTTCGCTTTTTAATTTTAAAGTGCTTTATTCTAGTGATTGTTCTAAAATGTAATACACCTAAAGTGGCAGAAAGGAAATACTGGAATTACTAATATTAATAATAATACTAAAAATACACTATGAAATGGTTAATTAAATTAAGCAATAACGTCTTCATTCTAATGTGATTATTTTGACGTGATGATAATTTTAAACTTTTTTATTTATTTATTTTATTTTTTTTTTTTTTTTCAAAATTATCATTTAACTATGTAGGGGTAACTTTGACCTATATTTATGCTTTCTAGGAAACAATCCAAGAAATAATACCTAGAATACCTTCGTTACCTTTGACAAATTGCCTGTCAGTAATATCAAACACAATAATCTTAATTTTTTGAGTGTGAGAAAGCAGCAGCACCTTACAGAATGTTGTCTTGGTCACATTCTTGACATGGGAATACACAGAACAGAACAGAAAAAACTCTTATAGATCTGCTTGTTAGACAGTATGATATAAGTCTTGTCTTCTTTCCCACAGAGATCAGTGAGTTCATGACTAGATTAAAATAAAAAGGCTAAAGAACACAATGATTTCAGATTGAATTGATTAAATTGATTTTAAAACTTAATAACTGAAATAAGTTGGAGTGCTAAAATTACTAAAAACTAAAACTGAAATTAAAGTTATACAGAAATATAAAAATGACAAATTAATATTAAAGAGATATTTATAACAGGCCTATTTATATAAATATAAAATGATAAAAAAGGAGAAAAACAAAATTTATACACTTATAAAATTAAAACTTATAACTTATAAAAAACCCCGAAAATATAAAATTCAAAATATTAATAATAATAGAATATAAATGATACTAAAATAACAGTGATACTCTCTAGTAAAGACAAAAAATGACATAAAAATAGTCCTACCAACATTGTTTTTACATATTTTGTATTTCACATTTACTATACAAAATTATTTTGGTAACTGCATATAAATATTAAATATGTATAGATGTAGTATAACCTATTTTAGTTCCTTATTTCTGTCACTATACACTTCCAGTCAAAAGTTTTTGAACTGTAAGATTTTTTAATGTTTTTTAAAGACTTCTCCTCTGCTCACCAAGCCTGCCTTTATTTGATCCAAAATACAGCAAAAGCAGTAATATTGTGAAATATTTTTATTATTTAAAATAACTTTCTATTTGAATATATTTTAAAATGTAATTTTATTCCTGTGATCAAAGCTGAATTTTCAGCATCATTACTCCAGGCTTCAGTGTCACATGATCCTTCAGAAATCATTCTAATATGATGATTTGCTGTTCAAGCTGTTCAAGAAACAATTTTTATTATTATTATTATCAATATTTAAAACAGCTGAGTACTTTTTTTTCAGGATTCTTTGATGAACTGAAAGATCCAAAGATCAGCGTTTATCTGAAATAAAAAGGGGGGGGGACTTAATACTTTTATTTAGCAAGGATGCTTTAAATTGAGCAAAAGTGATGATAAAGACATTTATAATGTTACAAAAGATTTCTATTTCAGATAAACGCTGTTCTTCTGAGCTTTCTATTCATCAAAAAAACCTGAAATAAAAAATTCTACTTAGCTGTTTTCAACATAATAATATTTTTTGTTTTGGTTTGGTTTGGTTTGGTTTGGTTTTTTTTTTTGTTTTTTTTTTTTTTATTAGAATGATTTCTGAAGGATCATGTGACACTGAAGACTGGAGTAATGATACAAAAAAAAATTATCTTCAATCACAGGATTAAATTACATTTTAAAATATATTCAAATAGAAAGCAGTTATTTTAAATAGTAAAAATATTTCACAATATTACTGCTTTTGCTGTATTTTGGATCAAATAAATGCAGGCTTATATATACATGTGTGTGCGTGTGTGTGTGTGTGTGTGTGTGTGTGTGTGTGTGTGTGTGTGTGTGTGTGAAATAGTATTTTTTTACTTGGTGAATAAAAGTTTATTAAATCTAATTATTGAAATTAATATGGTGTTGTAGAAATTAAAAAATTAATAGGGTGTTGTAGAAATATTGAACACTAGACAATAGATAGTTCTGATGAAATGCTGTCTTTGCTCTTATAGCTCCACCCTGATTTGCAGTTGTCTGGGATATAAACACAGCTGAGCTGAGAGACACACTTGTGCTCTTTGACAGCTGGACCAGACACACAGAGAGAACCAGAGAAACACAACTAGCTAAATCATTTAATGCAAAATGGCCTGTAGACTGTCCATTACAGAGGAGGATTTCTACTGCCCCATCTGCTGTGACATCTTCAGAGATCCCGTTCTCCTACCCTGCTCTCACAGCATCTGTAACAGCTGTGTGAAAACCTTCTGGAACCGCAGAGGAACTCAAGAGTGTCCTATCTGCAGAACTGTGTCCTCCATCCCTAACCCACCAATAAACATTGTGCTGAGAAACATGTGTGATCTGATGAGAGATAAAACAACTCAGGAGCCTCCCATAGAGACGGTGGAGTTCTGTGGTCTTCATGGAGAACCTCTTACTTTCTTCTGCACTGAAGATCAAGAACTAGCTTGTGGGAAATGCAGAAATGCCAAATCGCATAAGAACCACCGCATTCGTTCAACAGCAGATGCGTCGCAGGACCTCAGGGTAAGAGCTCAGACCATCAGAATGTGTGGAAACAGTTTTAAACAATAGTCAAAAGCTTGGTTGAAATGACCAGCTTGTGGACTTTAGTCAGATTTCACTGATTGTCAGATTTAATGGATAGGAAATGGGTGAGATATGAAAGCTGTCTTGTCAAACAGGTCTTAGCACACTAACAACCCTTATATGACATACATTCTCAGACTTACAGAAACAAAAGTTTCGTGGGAACTTGCTGATAATATCAAATATAAGCTGGACACTGCTGATCCTTTTTGGATATGCAGGTTTGTAACAAACAACCTGTTTAACATCAGTAAACAAAGCTGGGGAAATCATCATGCTAAAACATCTGATGTGTGTGTGTTATAGTTAAAATATCATTGATTTAAAGAAAGATTAAATAAAATAAATTCTAACTATTGCATTACAAAATTAAAGCTATATAGAAATACAGAAATATTTTTAAAAAGTAATAAAAAATTTAAAAAAACACAAAACAAAAACTAAAAATATAAAACTGCAAATATAAAAAAAGCTAATTCAAAATAGAAATATTCTATATGATAATAGTATATAAATAATACTAAAATAACACACATATTCTATATGCCCGATAAAAAAATATCCCTACGCTGAAATAGTGTAACTTTGAAAAAGTGACAATTTGCCCCAACTTTACTTGTCTCACTTCACTTTCTAACATTTGTTAGCAAGAGCTCCAGCTGAAACTAAAGGCCTTTCTGGAGAAACTCAGAGTCTACGAACGAATTAAACAGTCTTGGGATGAAACAGGAGAGTATATTAAGGTGAGTAACGGGAGGATATTTCAACATTGTCAGTTTAACTACCATATGGAAATTTCAGCCTGAATTTGCTGATATTTTGTGCTTAGAAACAGAGCCAACACACTGAGACTAAAATTAAGGAGGCGTTTGAAAAGCTTCACCAGTTTCTAGAAAATGAAGAGGCAGCCAGGATGACGGCGCTGAGGAAAGAAGAAGAGCAGAAGAGTGAGATAATTAAAAAGAAGATTGAGGAGATCAGATCAGGGATGTTATCTCTCTCACGCATTATTGAGTCCATCGAAGAACAGCTGAGAAGGAATGACTTCACATTTCTTGTGGTAAGAAGCACTTGGTTTGGCTTCAGGATCTTTGAATACTTTAATGAGGATTTATGATGTTTTATTTCAAAAGATCAAAGAAAAATTCATATTTTTCCATTATATTGAGTAATAATTGCAGAATGTAATTTAAAAAAAAAAAAATCAGCAAGGATGCTTTAAACTGATCAAAATTAAAGACATTTATAATGTCCCAAAAAGTTTCCATTTCAAATAAATGCTGTTCTTTTAAACTTTCTATTAATTTTTATTTCTATTTTTTTTAATCCCACAAAATATGTAGCAGCACAACTGTTTTCAACACTGATGATAATAAGTATTGTTTCTTGAGCAGCAAATCAGCATATTAGAATGATTTCTGAAGGATGATTACATTTGAAAAAAAATTATTAAAATAGAAAACAGTTATTTTTAATTGTAATAATATTTCATAATATTACTGTTTTTATTATATTTTTGGTCAAATAAATGCAGCTTTGGTAGATTTTCTGATCACATAATAAAGATTAATCTTTCTGTTTTTACCTACATTATTTCTAGAATTACAAGGTTACAACTGAAAGGTGAGAAGGTTTTTTTTTTTCTTTAACTTCTGGTTTTGAACCCAAACCCACATCAGTGCTGACTAAATGTTGTTTCAGAACAAAGTGTGCAATGCGGGATCAGACCAAACCTTCAGGAATGCTCATCAATGTAGCAAAACATGTGGGTAACATAACCTTTGAAGTATCGAAGAAACTACAAGCTAACGTCCGATACAGTGAGTACTGAGCAGATAAAGTAAATCTTCTCAATCTTCTCACACAGAGATGCAGCAGAATGAAAAAACACAAGGTCTAGAGATGCATTTTAAAAGTTGGGAGCCATTCACACAGAATGTGTTTTTGCTTTGAAAAACTGCAGACACAGAATGTGTCAGAATGCGAGATGTAAACTGAAAAAAAGTCAGAATTTTAAGACATAAACATAAAAGAAAAAAGTCAGAATTGTGAGATAAAATGTCAAAATGACCTTTTTTATTATTTTTTATTAATGGCAGAAAAAAAAGAATTGTGAGATGTAAACTCAGAATTCTGAGAAGAAGAAGTCAGAATTGGAGATATAAACTCAAAATTGTGAGATATGAACATGGAAATCTGAGAAAAAAAAAGTCAGAATTGCAAGCGTTTATCTTGTCTGAAAAGAAAAAGTCAGAATTGTAAAATATAAACTCAATTTTGAGATATACAGTACAGAATTCAGAGGAAAAAAAAGGAAAAAATCAGAATTGTGACATGTAAACAGAATTGAGGGGAAGTCAGAATTGCAAGATTTTAAGTCAGAACTCTGAGTTTTGACTTTTGGATTGAGAGTTTATTCTGAGTTTATATCTCAGAATGTCAGAAAAAAGAAAGAGAAGAAAAACAAGAAGAGTCAAAATTGTGAGATATAAAGTCACAATTTTTTTTTTTATTATTCTATGGCCGAAACGGACTTCCATAGTTCTAAAAATGCAGCACTCAAGTTTATAGAAGTTTAAGAATTTGCTTTTTCCCTCATTCCACTGCCAGTGTCTTGAATTTTTCAAAACAAAATACTTTGTGTGTGAATGTTTTAAAAGTGAGTATACATCTCTATCTCTTTCCCTCCAGCCTCAGTAACCTTTGACCCCAACACCGCCCATCCTTATCTGCTCGTGTCGGATGATCTGACCAGTATAACTTACACTGATGAGCACTTCCAACAGGTTCCAGCAAACCCAGAGAGATTCGACGGCTACACAAGCATTCTAGGTTCTGAGGGCTTTAACACGGGGACTCACTGCTGGGACATTGAGGTGGGCGACAGCACAGCCTGGGCGGTAGGAGTGATCACAGAGTCCGCATACAAACAAAGACAGACCCCCTCCAAAACAGGCCTGTGGTATGTGGGCTTCTGCAACAGCAAATACGGGAAGGGCTATTCTCCAGAGATCCTCACCCTTCTACGGGTCACCCAGAGAATTCAGAGGATCAGGGTGCAGCTGGACTGGGACAAGGGCAAAGTCACATTCACCGACTCGGGTCGTAATATCGGTCTTCATGTGTTTAAACACACGTTCACTGAGACAGTGTTCCCTTACTTTTATAGTCACTGTATGAAACATCCGATGAGGATCATGCCGGTAAAGACAGCTGTGGAAGCACACATTTAGAGCCAAGACTGCTTTTAAACTGGTGAAGCTAAGCAGTTAAAGGTTAACTGTGATATCAATAATACAGCAATATAAAATCATCTTAAGGAGACAGTAGCAAGTACAGGAATAAAACGTTACTGCATGACAACAATATTCAATATTAGATTTACATGACAAACTATATTGTTTAAAGTAAGATTGCATTAGGTTTTCAGAGAAAGTGTATTTTATTAAGAAAGAAAGAAAGAAAGAAAGAAAGAAAGAAAGAAAGAAAGAAAGAAAAAGAAAAGCTCACCTAATGTATTATGGCATGGACCAGAAAAAAATGTTTTATAGAAAGATTCAAAATAGAATAATGTATGTACTATAAATATTGTTCCTGATTTGTCTCTTTTGCTTTGAGCTAAACTTAAATTTTTAGATGCTGTATGACTGAAGTGCCAAGTGACAATAATAAAGTAACAACAATAATGTATTTTGATTCAAAGATTTACTTTCTTTCTTGATTTACACAGTAATCATCAGTGCTGTTTGCCACCTCTATGCCATTCCAAAACGTAGTGAGTTGGCATGCAAAAATTCAGCTTTGCCTTCAAAGAAATAAATGACATTTTAAAATATAATAAAATAGAAAAGTTATTTTAAATTGTAATAATATTTCACAATATTACGGTTATTACTGTATTTTGATCAAAATAAATGCAGCCTTGGGGAACATAGGAGAATTTATACATTGTATAACTAGTTTTTAATGATTTGTTTCTGCTGCCTACCTTTTGGAACAACCTCTGTGTATGGATTGTAGAGTTGGGGTATTTGGACTCAGACTGCAATTATGAATGAATACGGGCTCGAACTTCTAAGGATTTGGACTTGACTCGGACTCGACAAAGTGGATTCAGACCCAGCACTAGTAGATTGTGTCTGTGATGTGTTAAAATGCTAGTACTGTAGGTAGACTTGCTTCACTTGGTTTTGGAATAGAGCTTATTTCTTATATCGTTGCAACAGGACAATTATTGCATCTTGGAGCCTTTTTCACTGAAACACCATTATTTCAAATTGAATGTTGTAGCAATATCAAGACCTGATACGACAGACTAGCTTGTTTAACAGAATTGACCCGTTTAATCAGCCGCATCCACAATTAAAGGAGCGGTGTACTCAGAATGACGAATTCCAAAGGAATAGCTGGGAGCTTTGGTTCCTGTGAAAGTAACCTGTGGAGAAAGACAAAGGGAACCATTTTAGTACTAATTCTTGTTATTTAAATAGTTTTAGTAGAGAGCATTCCAAAGTTAGAAACTAAAAAAAAAGTCTCTTATGCTCACTATACATTAAAAAAATTCTGTAAAAACAGTAATATTGTGAAATAATATAACCATTTAAAAGAACTGTTTGCTATTTGAATATATTTTAAAATTTAATTTATTTCTGTGATGACAAATCTGAATTTTCACCATCATTAATCAATGCTGAAAACAGTCATATATTGTGGATTCCATAATACATTTTTTCAAGATTCTTTGATTAATCGAAAATTCAAAAGAACAGCATTTATTTGAAACAAAAGTCATCCGTAATAATGTTATAAATGTATAGGATAGAATAGTAGTATAAAATGGTATTGTATATGTTAGCGTGGTACAGACCCTCTCTGGATGGTGGGCTCCAGGTCCTGGTGTCTTTGTAGTGTCTCCAGGTGTGAAGTTGCGTCCGGTCATGCTGTACTCAGGGGCCTTGTGTTTGTACACAACTGAATCCACCACTTGGTAGGTCCCTGGGCCTGGAGTCTGAAAAAAGGAATGTTATCATCTTTGCAAATGCAGAGGTAAATACTGTAAAATGATGTGTCCGCACCTTCCGTAGATCTTCATGGAAGCTGCCGATTGCGCTACGACCGCCGAAGAAGACATTTGGGGCAGATGATTTATTCACAACTCTCGACCCTAATACTGGGGGAAGCATGTATGCAGCTGGACCTGGAGACAAGATAATCCATGAAAGTCACAGGAAACGCACCTGTTCCAGTAATGTTGCTGTGTAGATCTGTGGAAATCTACCTGGTGTTTGATCGTTACGGAACAATTTAGTCCTTGCCGACAGAGAGAACGCAGGGGAAGAGTAAAAGATGGTTTTTATTGCGTTTTCAGGGGAATAACTGCCTGAAAGAAAAATCAAAATCCAGTTTAATCTGTTCTACACTCACAGAGAAAAGGTACAATGCTGTCACTGGGCTGTTCTAAGGTACAAAAGCTAAAAGGTACATCTTTTTACTCCTAAATGCTACATATTTGTACCTTTAGAAAGTGTGCCACCCCACCACCCCAGTGACATTTTTGTACCTTTTCTTACAAGAGTGAACCTTGTTGTACAGCTACAAAGCCTGTATATATTGTGTAAAAGACCTGGGCCAGGGGTTTTAAAGGGCTGAATATCCTTAGGTCGGCCATAGACGGAGTACACAGGGGTTCCATCCCGACCCACCCGGGTGATGTTGGAGGGAATGAGGTATCCAGGACCTGGGGAAGAGTTGGCCTGTATGTCACGATGACGTGTGCCGAAGCTAAACGCTGGGCCTTTCTGCATCCGTGGGTCATGGTTGTTCATTCCTGTGTAGGGCACAGAAATCCCTCAAAGTCATGGCAGGGCAATAGCTTATAGTTTTAAAAAATAACATTTAGAAATTGTCATTGGTCCCCCGAATCACTCCCACTTTTTACCCCACTTTTTTGCTCCTGATTTACCAGGTGTATTTGTTGTAAATTGTATGTATGTACCTACTTAATATTTTTGGGACAAATTTGTACCCAGAGAGCTGAACCTTCTTTTTCGGGATGTCATCATTTGTAATGGTATAAAAAAGTAAATAAAAAAGTGTTTTAGAAACTGTGAAAAATGTAAAACGTTTTCTCTTAGGGTTAGATTGTGGATTAATGTGGAATATCCACATAGTGAAATATTACGACAACCAACAAGTGAGGACATTTCACATGGTTTCACTAGTTTAAAAGACTCATAAAGCGGTCAAAAAATGTTTATATTTTAAAATCTGCTGATTTGCAGAGGTTTCTGTGAGGGTTAACCTTATGGGTAGGGCTCCGGTCAGGCTTGGCTATATACAGGTGCATCTCAATAAATTACAATGTCGTGGAAAAGTTAATTTATTTCAGTAATTCAATTCAAATTGTGAAACTCATGTATTAAATAAATTCAATGCACACAGACTGAAGTAGTTTAAGACTTTGGTTCTTTTAATTGTGATGATTTTGGCTCACATTTAACAAAAACCCACAAATTCACTATCTCAACAAATTAGAATACTTCATAAGACCAATAAAAAAAACATTTTTAGTGAATTGTTGGCCTTCTGGAAAGTATGTTCATTTACTGTATATGTACTCAATGCTTGGTAGGGGCTCCTTTTGCTTTAATTACTGCCTCAATTCGGCGTGGCATGGAGGTGATCAGTTTGTGGCACTGCTGAGGTGGTATGGAAGCCCAGGTTTCTTTGACAGTGGCCTTCAGCTCATCTGCATTTTTTGGTCTCTTGTTTCTCGTTTTCCTCTTGACAATACCCCATAGATTTTCTATGGGGTTCAGGTCTGGTGAGTTTGCTGGCCAGTCTAGCCCACCAACACCATGGTCATTTAACCAACTTTTGGTGCTTTTGGCAGTGTGGGCAGGTGCCAAATCCTGCTGGAAAATGAAATCAGCATCTTTAAAAAGCTGGTCAGCAGAAGGAAGCATGAAGTGCTCCAAAATTTCTTGGTAAACGGGTGCAGTGACTTTGGTTTTCAAAAAACACAATGGACCAACACCAGCAGATGACATCGCACCCCAAATCATCACAGACTGTGGAAACTTAACACTGGACTTCAAGCAACTTGGGCTATGAGCTTCTCCACCCTTCCTCCAGACTCTAGGACCTTGGTTTCCAAATGAAATACAAAATTTGTTCTCATCTGAAAAGAGGACTTTGGACCACTGGGCAACAGTCCAGTTCTTCTTCTCCTTAGCCCAGATAAGACGCCTCTGACGTTGTCTGTGGTTCAGGAGTGGCTTAACAAGAGGAATACGACAACTGTAGCCAAATTCCTTGACACGTCTGTGTGTGGTGGCTCTTGATGCCTTGACCCCAGCCTCAGTCCATTCCTTGTGAAGTTCACCCAAATTCTTGAATCGATTTTACTTGACAATCCTCATAAGGCTGCGGTTCTCTCGGTTGGTTGTGCATCTTTTTCTTCCACACTTTTTCCTTCCATTCAACTTTCTGTTAACATGCTTGGATACAGCACTCTGTGAACAGCCAGCTTCTTTGGCAATGAATGTTTGTGGCTTACCCTCCTTGTGAAGGGTGTCAATGATTGTCTTCTGGACAACTGTCAGATCAGCAGTCTTCCCCATGATTGTGTAGCCTAGTGAACCAAACTGAGAGACCATTTTGAAGGCTCAGGAAACCTTTGCAGGTGTTTTGAGTTGATTAGCTGATTGGCATGTCACCATATTCTAATTTGTTGAGATAGTGAATTGGTGGGTTTTTGTTAAATATGAGCCAAAATCATCACAATTAAAAGAACCAAAGACTTAAACTACTTCAGTCTGTGTGCATTGAATTTATTTAATACACGAGTTTCACAATTTGAGTTGAATTACTGAAATAAATTAACTTTTCCACGACATTCTAATTTATTGAGATGCACCTGTATCATTAATCTAATATTTAAAACCATTGTCTATTCTATAAGATGTCCTCACTAATATAGTGAATCAAGTGTGTGTGTGTGTGTGTGTGTGTGTGTGTGTGTGTGTGTACCGGTTGCCCCTGGCAAAGCATATGTTGGCCCTGGACTGTTATACATTGCAGCAATGGTGCCCCTAGGCCTGTGGGGCTTCCAAGGACCAACCCATACTTCCACGTGTGACATGATGTCTGTTGGAAGAAAGAATTACTAAAACTGCTTGTAATTAAATAAATACTTGTGTTAAATATAATAACAACATATGAATAATATTAGCATTTTATGATGCAAAGTAGCCTTCACTACCCTTACATTAATGTGGTAGTTTTCTGGAAGTGATGACAGGTAGACTATCTAACACATTACCATGACAATTGTCAAGTGTAGGCATAAGCAAAATATTTTAAATTAATTTTAATAAAATTAGCACACAGCTCCGTAACTGGTAACTGTAACAAAAAGCATAAAAGTAAACAGCAAACGAAGTAAAAATAGCAACTTACCTTCAGTGCAAGATATTAAAAAGTTCGTGAATTTAATAGACTTTCGATCGCCAGGTGAGTTTTGAAAGAAATATGTTATCGCTTATTAGATTGTGTTCAGTGCGTAGATGATTATATTTAGATGTAAGTTACACTTAACTTAAAACAAAACGATGCCACTTACAATATCTGCACAAAAACGATGTTATTGCCATAGAAAGGTAAAATAAAGTTAAAAATGTTGCTCGTGAAGAGCTCTAATCAATCTCTCAGCTGCTGCGACTGTTTTTGATTGTTTATAATTGTTTCTTTTGAATCTCTATGGCGCCGTCGCCATGGTGATACTTTGATGTCATTTTTGAGTGACATTCCAGTGGCTCTACATTTGAATCCACAGTCATCCGTGCGGTATTATTAATTATTAGACAAATTAAGGTATAATCAAATTCAATAAGTGCTCTCCTTAGAGATATTTCAAATGTTAATTTAATACACACCTACTGTATTAAGTTCCTCAGAATATACTTTAAAACACTTATTAAACACATTAATCGATATTTCAAAGTAACGACCATTATACAATAAAAACTTTTAGCAGTGAAAACAAAACTTATCTGGACACTTTAAGACACAATTAAAAATATTTGTATATCATTTCACTGGATAACAAAGTATCTAAATTAAATAATTAAACACTTAATAGGCTAAGTAAATAAACATTTATTAAAATAAGATTTTAAAAAAATCACAATACATTAGTTTAGGAAAGAGAAGATTCATCAGGGGCAAAAACAACATTTTTTTAATTTACTTTATATATTTATCTTTTTTTCTCCTTGATTTTTGTATTTTGTCTTGGTTTTGTAAAATATTGTTTGAAAAAAAAAAAGTATGGAAAACCAATGATAAATTTGAAAATATCATATGTACTATATTATGTGATGTGCCACTTCCAAAGAAAATATGTAAATAAATAAATTTTACAGCTAAACATTTCACAAAAAAAAAAAAAAAAAATGTTTACATTTATACTTCAATACTCTTTTAAAAAGACAAAACAGAACCCACTCAGTTGATATTTTGTTACCACAAGAACAATCATATAGTTTTATACGTGAAATAATAAGTTTTTAAATACTTTGAAGGAGGACTGTACACTGAAACAAATCAGACTTGATCAGTCATTCATTTAATCAAACAATGGTTCTTTATATGGATATCGTTATTGGTTTCATTGGTTTAAGCACTGCTCCTAACACTGTGATGGTGTTGTAGTGTTTGGGTAGTGGTTGTGTAGGTACTGCTCTCTCATTGTAGCTCTGAGTACCCTTAGCAAGATGTTGTTTCTCTCTATTTCCTCTGGAGGGCGCTGTTTAAACACAAAATCATGCAAAAGTTAATTTAAAATACTTCTATGTTTATATATCTGTTTATTTGGGAAAATTAGCACTTGTACACACACAAACTTACTCTTGTTAAAGCTCGAATGAGTCTCTGTAGTATGGCATGTTCAAACTGAGGACATCGATCTGCCACTTGACCCACACAGTCCAGCAAACAGCAGATGGTGTGCCGCTGATACTAAAACAACAGAAGAAATATAACCACATGAAGATGTACATTCTTGAACAATCTGTAAGTACTTCAAAATTTCATGTTTAATTCAATGTGTTACTTGCTTTTTCTTTGTAATTATTTGTGAAATTTACTAGCAATTTCTGAGTATAAATAGTTTCTATACCAATTTTTTAGTGATGTAAAATATGCCTTATTTGTATGACACACACACAGAAAAGTGTAACAGACATGTAAGATTTTTTTTTTAAACTTGTTAAACAGCCATTTCTGTGTTTTTATGCTTAAATGTATTCCCAAACTGTACATAATACAGTTCAAACTGTGTTTTTGTAGTGTGTCCTGTCAGAACGAGTTCAGATTTTCACCTTTTGCAGTGAAATATTGTGCAGGTTTTGTGCAGGCCAGGTTGAGGTCAGCCTCTCTACGTCATCTTTACTGAGAACGGGATCCTGTTATGATAAACCACAACAGCTAAAACTGCATACGAAACAATGAGAAAAATTCTTTTAAAAGTATAGTTTTTAAAAGTTCATAAGCATGTTATGTTTATGTCAGGCTTATTGTTTTCCAGAAACTATCACTGGCATCTTTTTGCGCCAGAATTGTCATATACTGTGACCTCTGACCTTTAGTCTGTCCAGCCAGATCCATAACAGTGTGCTCAGAACGTCTGGATCTGTTTCCATGACAAGTGTAGCCCAGCCACATTCACTTAAGTTGAGCTCATCCTGAGGAGAATTAAAACAGGGTAAAATCTCCTGCATTAACACAACATTCACAGACTCGGCAGAACCTGGGATAAAACAAAAGCTTTTGTCATACAGACAAAATAATGTGTAAATGTAAAGAGAATGCTAGATAAATATGATAAAATGTAAAAGCCAATATGGTTATCTGAGTGATTTTAAAGCAACAAAAAAAATTACAGATTATATACTGATTTTTTTTTTTTTTTTAATGTTTTTTTAAGCATTGCTCTCTATATTATATCTGTACATGCAGTCATATGAAAATATGATCATGCTTTGTATTGTGAAAATAATGTTTTACTGTTCCTGAAACTAACAAGGGTGTGGATCCAGGAACATTATTGTACTTGTCGAAATCAAGTCAAGCATGCTTTACCTGCAAAACCGCTGCTTTTTTCAATACAGTGTCCAGTGGAGGACGATGTTGTGCCATTGCTTTAGCGACAGCTCTTGATAATGATGACTGAACTGATGTACAATGCTCCAGCCTTAGCTTTAAGAAAAAAATCCACAACATTTGCACAAATTAGAGGTAATACAACATAAAAGTTCTCAAAATTCTTCAGGCAGTGGTCTAAGATGCAGAAAAAAACTGTGGATATTTTATTTGGTCTCACACTGACCTCTATGTTTGAGCTGAACTTTAGATAAGCCTGAGGTTTCTTGGTTGTACATTTTGTCTTCTTGTTCACAGTCTCATTTTGTGCGGGAGGAGTTGATGGTGGATTGGGGCTGTGTTTCTCTGTAATCCCATTGCGCTGGTCTGTCATCGGGGTTTGAGGACTCTTTTGGGATTCTGTTGGGATTCTCTGATCTGTTGATGGGCCGATTTCTCCATTGCTTATTATATGGTGTCCACCAGATTGAGGAGAGTAGCGTGAGAACATAAAATCCTTGCAGAAACAACAGGATCTCATATGTCACTGTTATGCAGTTTCATAAACTTAAACTTTAATAAAGAATTATAAAATTGTATTTAAAAAAACTAAATTATAATTATTAAAATTATAATCTAGAAAATATATTTAAATTCCAAAACTGTATTTTAATACACACACACACACACACATACATAAATACATACATACATACATATAGATATACACACACACACACACACACACACAATTTTAGAATTTAAATATAATATATACATTTATTTATATTAAACATATAAATTTATGTTTAAGATAAACAAAGGAGGGAAGGGAAATATATATATATATATATATATATATATATATATATATATATATATATATATATATATATATATATATATATATATATATATTATGGTAATGAGAAGTAGGAGTGGCACAATAATCTTCATTTTTCTTATATTTCATATATTTTTTTTTATTATATATATATATGGGAGATAATGTGGGTGGATTCAATCCTGAATTGATGCATCTAATTAATTACACTTTATTTATGGTATAGAATATTTTTATTTATATAAAAAAACTGCATTAACTAACATTGAGCAATATATTTGTTACGGTATTCAACTTTTTTCAAAAATTACTTCATAAAAATACAACTGTTCACTGTTAGTTCATGTTATAGCAGGTCCATTATAATATTAATATTTAACATATTAGTAAATGCTGAAATCAGTATTAAAAAAGATTAATAAATGCTTTACAAATATTTAAATTTTTAGTTAATGTTAACTAATTTTAACAAATATTACCATTTCTTTTTATTTTCAAAAATTTCTAAATACAGCAAATTTGCAGTAAACTGACTGACTCACCTCAATAATTGTAATCTTGCTGAGATCTGACTCGCTGTAGCTTCTTTTGTTTAGAAGGACATCTCTTTTCCTCTCCAGGAACCCAAATGGCTCGTCCCAGGACTCGCAGGAGTACGCTCTGCATGAGCCTCTCCTTTCCTTCAGAGCAGGCAGGTTTCTCTTCAGAAGTGTCACCTTCACTGCCTTCTTCAGAGCCAAGATGTTCAGCCTCTTCTCCAGTTCTCTCTGGACCTCTGGAGGACTGGGAGCCCCCTGGGTGAGAGTGATCAGCATGCTGCAGAGGACATGCAGGATCTTGGGCGTGTGTTTGAGGGTCCGGGCCTCGTCCCCGTGCAGCAGAAGGGCCTGACGCAGAAGATACTGCCGGAGACTGAAGGAGGAACCGTGCCGCATGTTCAAACACGGGTATTGGGCCAGCTGAGAGCCCATCAGCCGGGCGAATTCAAATACCAGATTGATCTGTGATCGAGTCTGGATTGAGCGAGGCCTTCTGATCCGAACATAGTGGACAGCTTCACTAGCGCTGATTCGACAGGCGTAGACCAGATAGCATGCGATAAGAACACCTGTAAAGTAGGGTTGATATTAAGGACTTTACTCAAATAGAATATCATCTTAAAGTAATAATGCGCAAGTTGCAACTTGCCTGTCCTGCCCAGTCCAGCATGGCAGTGAACAGCCACCTTTCCTTCCTGAACAGCGAAGGCCAAAACCTTCACGGCATCCAGCATCCCCTCCAGAGACGACACTCCAAAATCAGACATCCCAAAATTATAGAAGTAAACTGTCAGGCAAAAAGGAACATAATTCAGTAATTCATCAGTTAATTTATTGGGTGAATCTCACAAGGAATATTCAGGTTATATTTTAACCCAGCATTAAAAGAAAAATTATGTTATTGCATGGCATGTAGAAAATGACCATTCATTTTAGGCCCAATACATGTTTGCACTGTGATTATATTATATATTGTAAAATAAACAATACTGTTATATATATATATATATATATACTGTGTGTGTGTGTGTGTGTGTGTGTGTGTGTGTGTGTGTGTGTGTGTATAGGTGGCACAGTGCAAATATCTGTTTAGGGTGTAATATGAACCGGACATACAAGAGAATCATACTAATATTAGTTCTATGAAAGTTCTTGACTTTGACTCACTTTGACTCTCCATAAAGATCTGAGGTGAATATGTGAACCCACTGCCAGGGTCCAGAGGAGGGCCGCAATGAGCGTGTTCCCCTGGGAGCTGCATATTAATGATGGATTTAATGTTGAACCTGCAAGCAAGTACACAAGCATACACACACATACACACATTGTTACTTATTAACCAGAACCACCCCCCTGCAGAGTGTAAGTAAATATTAAACATCTTTTTAAAGACTGTATTAAATAACACTCACTGTTTGAACTGCTCTATGATGCTGTATCTCTTGATGAGACATGTAGAAGGCCGTGCCATTGCAATAATGTCATCGGTCACCCTAAATACAAAAAACACATGCAGTGAATATATAAATAGTTATTTCTGTAAGGCAAAGAAATAGGAAAAACATTATGTTAAACATTAGTTTTAAAGGAACAATTTCTCAAGTTGCCCGGCAACATTGCTCAATAATTTGCTCCATGTATCATCAGCCTAACACTAAGGCTATGTCCACATTAATCTGGATAAATTTGAAAACACATCTTTTTTCTTGACCTTTGGCCTTTAGTCCACACGGAAACAATGTTAAATTACGTCCAGTAAATACAGAGCTTTTTGAAGACGCTCTCCCAAGTGAGTAAATTTGGAACTGACATTTTCGCGTTGCAGCTGTGTTACCTAGATTACTGTTCATGTAACCTTAATCATTCAGACAATAGAAACACTGTAGGCCTCACCAGCTGGAGAAAACACCTTTAATGGCCTGTTGGCTTATGCTCCAGCACGCCGGACCTTCATATCGACAGTCTTTTCCCCCACAGGCAAAAAGACAGATGATCTTAGAAGGAATAGCCTTCACCAGACTCTCCCTGGCCTGAGAATATGATGGTCTGGGCACTGGAACCTGTGGCGTCATGGAGGACAGGACAGAAACTAACAGCAAATCGCTGGTTCTATATGCACTAATGGCTTAACACTTAGCAGGCAACTTTGTGGATGTGCTGTGCATTGGGAAATCAGCTATGGAATTCTATAGACAGAAATATGGCAAAGAGATAGAAAACATGCAGTCAGAGACAGAAGAGTCAAATTCCAACTACTTCATACTAACATGACAAGAAATTAATCAAATAACAGTAAGGCAGTCAAGCTACCACACAATAATTAATCACTGTGTCGCCGCCATGTTAGCTGACCTACATTTTAAGCCTGGAGACTTATTTACAGCTCTGTGCTTTTCTTAACTGATAATTCCGCCAGACAAAAAAATCAAACTTACCTATGTGGCTCCATCCAAAGAAGGGTTAAATGTGAAATGTTTACATTTAGATTTCATGATAAACGTAGAGAGAATCTCACATGGCTATGCTGCATACAGAAACATGTTCATGCCTCAAAGCTGACCCAGCGATTGGTGTCTAATCCTTATTAAGTGTCATAAACACATTAGTGGACAGATTCACGATTCATAGTAAGCCTAATTATATAATGTGCTCTGGGGCTGGCAGTCTGTACATACAATACCTATAAACAAAAATGTTTCTCGTGCACAGTTAAATGAGTCAGAGTTGTGGGCCATTAAGAATTTAATTGAGAAAGCCTTAAATTTGAATTTACATGAAACTGGGAATAAAATTCCAAGAAATTCATATAACTGCTGAAAGTGTAGTTTGTAGAAATACATTTAACTTTCAGTATCAAAACGAAACACAACATTTGGGATATGTCCAGAAATATTAGTTGATATAAATAATTAATAAGGTTTCAAATGCCACTAAATTAATTTAAATGCCACTCAAACATTTTATTTAATTTATAAATAAAATTTATAAATAAAATAATTTATAAATAAAATAACCAGTGTTGTTATTGTTAACTAACTGAAATAAAAATTAGTTAAATAAAAAATATATTAATAAAAATGACAAAAGCACATAAAAAATCACTACAACTTAAGCTAAAGTGAAACTGAAAAACATTTTAAAAAGCTAATTAAAAATACTAATAAATACTATAATAGTATAAAAAAACACTAATATATCACTGAAATCATCTTGCATTTTATGTACCATAATTGCTCTATTTACCCCAAAATGTACACATTTACCTTCAAAATGTACACATGACACATACCTTGCGAAATACTAAACTAGAGATTGGCTCCATCAGGGAAAAAAACATTCACACAAAATGTTTTTCACAACATGTAGTACTTTATTTAGGGGAGTTACCGTGTAGCTCATAAGAAAGTGATACATTTAGGCAGACGAATGCACAGAAATCCATCTGCATTCATGACATTTCTAAGAACATCATTGTAAAACTAAATAGATCACCTGCTAATGATCCCCTCGCCACATAACCAAGAAATCAAAGAGTGCTCAAAATGACATGATGTCCTTTGATGTTGTGTCACATCTGTTGGGCTTCATTTCTGGCTAGACCTTAGGTCCTTTGATTAGGACCTTGTTCTGTATGAGATCATTTCTCATTACAGGTACGTTACCTATGTTGTGTAACTTTTGTTCAACAGCACTGCGATAACACCTGTGCGTGAAATTCAGCAGTGTGTCATATTGTGTATTGTTAGTAAGATATCTGAACCAGTGGATTCAAGCAAATCAGCACAACCTGCAGAACCGGTGTGCCTGTGAACCCTATTCTGGTGAACATGTCATCTCGCTCTGATCACGCTCTCTATGGCTGAGCGGCGTTGACGTGGCATCAAAATGAGGTAAAAGAACATCAAAAAAAAAAAAAAAAAACAGTGGGCTTTTACCTCTAACCCTGATCCGCAGCTCCAGAAACCTTCTGCTAGTTTTACTGGAGAGCTATTTGGACCAAGCAGCCATAGTCTGAATATATCTTTACAACAAATACACTTGGGCTTCAAAAGGGCATGACCTCCCTAAATATGTGAGCAACATGCATCCATTAGTACATCTACAAAATGCCCATCCAGCCCATTCTCTGTTTGTATTTTAATGGATTGTTGACTACTGTAGACCTTTTGCAGAAACAGTCAGTCCTGCGTTGGAGTCATGTGCGTTGCTCGATGGCACAATGGTGATTGAGGACGATTGTGATCACAGAAAAAACTGCCTCACATCTTCCAACCTCTGGGCCAGCAGCTCTCATCAGGGATCACCTCTCCATGAACATTTCGTTCTTCTCTCCATGGTTTCTTCAGGGTTGCACAAACAGACAGGAAAGCAGAGCCGTTCTGAAGAAAAGCAATGGTGCTGCCACTGCACAGCGGGAAAATTGCGAGATCCATCGTTTTCCATGGAGGAGTCATGGTCTACGTGTCAAGTTTGCCATGGACACACATGGCGTGGGAGATACTTGGGTTGTGACGCTGTGTGATTGCTTTGGCTGCTGCTGGCTTGTATCAGCAATTGCACACAGTTCGTTTGATCCAGCGTGCTATTGGGTCTTTCTCAACACTGGCTGCATCAAGGTCTGGAGCAGTTGTCTACCCTTGGTAGCAGACACTTACTCCAGCACCTCCATCATCTTCATCATCGTCGTCGTCATCCCCTTCATCACTCCCCTCGGATAAGATCTGTTGATGGACAACAAACGCTGTTGCTCAAATAGACTGTAATAAAATGTTGACTCTATATTTTAACTTATTGAGTTGTCTTTTTTAAAGTGGATTTATCAAGTTCAGTTGGAATATCTTTATAAAAGTAAGGTCAGCACCAAAGTTAATGTTCATTTAACCTAATTTGGCTTAGTTCAACCAAATATAATAATTCATTAATTTCAGTTGTTCATTGCGACCATATAAAAAGGCAAAGAATTGTAAAACATAAAATAGTAAATATAAAATGTATGAAAACACACCTTGTATAATACACTTTGAACAAAGTAACAGTTGAACAAAGTAACAAAATGACAGACCAAAAAAGGACAGACCAAATCTCATTTTCAAACATTTAGTCTTTGTAATTCAGATCAACACTTGAATGTTTTTGAAAAACAATCCTGTCTGTAGTTTTAAAAACGGATTAAATAAATATAAAAATAAGAGCTGGTTGCGCAATATTCCACGATACAGTACAATACAGAGTGTTTTATTTCATTTAGGACTGTGGATTGAAGAAAACAATGCAATGCATATTTATGAACCTTAAATGTCTTATTTTTATTTATGCTGTCATAGTTATGGGGTGCATTTTCTCATCTAATAAATAGCTACTTGACTAATAAATAAATAAATGGTGATATTGATTTAAGTTATTATTTTATTATCTTACTTGCAGATTATCGATTTATATATAGCAAGTAAGTTTGAGTTATCCACCCATCCTTTACCCTGAGGAAACTGGCACACCCTCTTACATAAATACATTCTCTGCAGAGGTGGGGTGAATATAAGACAATAGCCTGAACTTTGAGCTTAAGGTGCCATGCACAAACTAAGAGTTAACATAAAATACAGTATTAAACTGTCTGTGTCTCCGCTAATAATATGATAGCAGATGCCCTTAACATATTGTGAGTTATTCCTACAAGACACATTAGTGTATATATCTTTAGAAGTATTTTATCTGCAGTGACACTTGCAATAACATTATCTGTCTATTATCTCAATCTATCTATAAATCTTTATACATACATGAAAGATTTAGATGAAGTGATATTTACGGCAGCGTAATATCAAAATCATACTTAAATGTGTGATTTGAAATACTTGCTGAAATGGAAAAGTTAAAGCTAAGGAGATAATATAATTAAAAAATGCAAACTTCTACTTCATGTTAAACATCATTGCACTTCAAAAAAGTGTTTTCACATAAATATGGACTCACACATATCATTAAAAATTTGCATACTTGCTAGTTTGCAGTAATAATGAAATTTTACCATATACTTATAATTTTCTTGAAGGGGAAAAAAAAAAACTTACCATGCTGATGATTTGTTTAAGGTTCAGAGCAGTGTAGTGCAGTTTATGTGAAGTGGATCTTCACCTGTTATTTATACTCATCCTACAGAAACTGCTCACACCTCCTCAAAGAACATAACTCTGCAGCAGCCAGTCCGCTGCAGACACATTAGAGGAAATCTTTCCACAGAAACGAAAGTGAAACTAAAATTTTACTTGTGAGGGATTTCAGATGTTCTCAATTATATAATTTATCATGTAACAAATCAGATACAGTACAAAAGTTTAAGCTATATTATAATGTAAGATAAGATAAGAAAAGATAGCCTTGTTAAAAAGGAATGACAGCGACACATATGAGAAAGTTTTGATCATGTTTGGCCTCTTGGTTATACTTATGTCAAATCTATGCAATGCTTTTGATTGTTTTGTATATTTTATACTTCTGATAACAATTACAAAATTCCATTTGTTCACATTTATAAACTACATAAGTTAACATGAACTATCAGTGATAAATACTTCTAAAGCATTTATCAATATAGTTTGTTTATTTGTTTGTTTGTTTGTTTGTTTGTGTTTAACGCCATGCCAGCTTCTGTGGCTATTTTCATGGCAAGAAAATTTATGGCTGAATTATATTCATCCTAGTTAATGTCAATTTCAACATTTACTTCATTATTAAAATCAAGAGTTTTATATGAAGATTAATGCTAACAAAAATTAATACATACTGTAACAAATGTATTGCTCTTTCTTAATTAATGGGACCTTATTGTAATATTACCATACTTACATATATATTCTTTGTTTCACCACTGATTATTTTTTAGATTCTATTTTTATACCGTGTCTAAACAATCTTTCAGTGGCCTGTGTAAGAAGTGCTATGGTTGATAAATTCATCATAAATCATTGGCAGATAAACAAAAATAAACACAACACAATATGAATTTCTGTTGCATATTTTACTATTTTTATTTAGATTTTATTTTTTTTTTACATTTTTTCCGGGGCTTTTTGTTTTATCAGCTGGGCCCCGGACCAACCGAACCAAGCGATGCAGAAACCAAAGGTTTCACCAAAATTTCGCTTCTTCACTTTACATTTGTAGTTTTATTTAGGAGTCAGCAACATGTTAAAGAGATTTCTTGGTTCACTTTTAGCATCACATGCATTGGTTTTTTTTTGTGGTCGGTTCTTGGATTTGTAGCATTTGTAGACTTGAGGCTTTACGCGCAGGTTATCAGAAGTCACGCGGTGTTAGGCTTCGCAGACTGCGCTGGCCTCTGCGCATCTGGACACCAGCACCAAACAAATGGGTTTCCCCTCTGAATGGCACTGGGCCAGATGACCCCGCCCCTGGCAGCAAGGATTTAAACTCCGCCTCCTTCATGATGCTAGAACAAACAACAAAACCATTCAGCTACAGGAAGTGCAGAGGGTGTCAAATATCAATTATCTAACAACCGTATAACCATATAACTTATTATAAAACAGTATTACTGAATAATGCATTTGAATGGCATCACTGGATATAACATTGTGCGGTTTATTTTTAGTTCCCTGACTTTTAGAGTAGCTCATAAAAAAAAGTCTGAAAAACATCTGATATACTCACACATTAGTGCTACAAGACCAGTCAAGTTTCCACGGCATCTCCCACAGAGGAAACACCATAAAACCTGTAAAGATGATTCAGTTTCCAGGTTACACAAAAGACAAACCACCAAAACAAAATGTGCATTACAAAATCATTTAATTGCAATGACACATTTATGAATATGTTTTTTTTTTTTGTTTGTTTTTTAAATAATCATGATAATAATAATTGTGAAATATTTTCTCTATAACTAGTTGTCTTACCTTGTTGATCTGGCAGCAGAAGGCTCTGGAAAGGACAGATCAGTGGGTCTGCGTGTAATTTATACTGGTACATTGTTCCCGCCCTCAACTGATCTGTGAACAGCTGTTGCCCTTGTTTTCATAGGTTTCATTTTCTCAGTAAGTTTCTGATCCTCTGTCGGCCCATCCCTCTACAGGAAGGCTTTGTTGTTGTTTCATGGTAAATGACACAGAATATCTGTTTGAGCATTTTAAACATCCACTAAATTGAATATCAGTCACTCTTAACTTTAAGATAACACATATGTTTCTTACCAGTTGCTTTGCATCTATTTACAAGTTCACTTTTAGACAGAAATGCTCTCCTTAACATATCCCAAAAATTACACAGAAGACTGAAAGTTCACATCTTACCTTCAATGACACTTGACTATAATGTTCCATTTGTTAACATTAATTAGCATGAATGAACAATTAAGACTATATAAACTGGGGTTCATTTAAACATTTACTAATATATTTTTAAAATGTAAAGTTGTATCTGTTAACATTAGATAAAGCACTGTGAACTAACATGAACACACAACAAAGATTAATAAACGCTGTAAAAGTGCTCATTATGTAATGAATTATCTAATGTTAACAAATGAAACCTTATTGTATGGTGTTACCATAATTGCATTGTTATTTTAGCCTTTTCTTTTTCCACTAAGATCAGCGGAGTTTCTGGTTGTATAAGGTTTTGTTTACTTTGGCCACAGAATGAGCAAGTTACGTTTCGATTCTGCTCTTGGTCTCTGCTTCTTAAACCTCATTATGCTGAATTGTGGGCGAGGTGGTTAGAAGGATGATGTTCAGGAAGATGATAACATGTCATTGACATCTATGTTTAAAGACTCGTATTAGATGAAAATGACTAATAAGACTCGTATTAGAATAAAATAAGACTCGTATTAGAATAAAATGACTAATGTAGATGATAACATGTCATTGACATCTATGTTTAAAGACTCGTATTAGATGAAAATGACTAATAAAATACACAGACAATAAAAAAAACAGAGACATTAATTTCAGTTTCAGGTTTTTCTCTTTTTATTGTTTTGTTTTTTTGTTTTTTTTGGAAAAAGTAGCACTCAGCCTTATATATAGGTTGGTTTCACAGCAGGCCATCCCCATAACCTGCCAACCAAGCAACAGACAACCAGAAGCCGAAAAAAGGGGGGTTAAGGGTAGTGGTCGGCTTCAGTTTCATTCAGTTCACTTCACGTGCAGTTGCATTAACATGTTGTTTGGTTTGGTTGCTTCTAGTTCTCTATGCTTCGTCAGCGGGCCATAGCCATAGACCTGGCGCTGTTCACTGCAGGTCCACTGGACCCCGGCCAGAGATCCAGTGTTGCCAGAGAATGCACTAGAACAGGGCAGCGGACCCGAGTGCCCGAATCCCTTGGCAGTTCTTCTCCTCTCCTCCTCAAAATCTAAACATGAAATGATCGCATTACTATATCAGAACTCGAAACTTCAAAGATGTAAGACTTACCCCAGAAAGAGAAAAAAATAAAGAATTCAACATGAGAGCTACTTACAAAATAATAAACGCAAGCATTGGCACAAAGCCAAAGAGATCCTTAGGCAGCGTGACGTCTGAACTCATGAGCAGTCATCTAAGGCAGCTAAAATTAAAAGGAGATAGGGAAATAACATTATCATTGATTATTAACAGACTCAAATCCTACCAGTAAACAAACCACAATATAATTCTCTAAACAGAAGATAGAGAAGTCTGTGCACATAATCACAGATGATCAAGGAATGGAGGAAGTATTTTTCATTTTAATCAGATGAGTGTCGGTTCTTTTGAGACTGTGGTAAACCTGTAGGTCTAGATCTCCTTTGTCAGCACCAGTACTTTTTCAATTATTTGACAAATGGGTGGAGGTTTCATTCATTATGTTACACAAACACAGTTTCCTTATTGTGTCGCTAGAGATTTCTTACAATACACATTAAAAATTACATTTTCATTGCTGTAAGTTTTAAAAAGCAAAAAATAGACAGGATCACTCACCAGACTGCACACTAGATCACAGCATACAAGCAGACCATCTCCGCTCCATCTCAGACAAGAGTCTCCAGGATAGAAAGGACCAATCTCTGCATCCTCTCGCTTAAATACTCTACAATACTTCCTCAGTGAACTCCTGCTCCTCCCTCTCCACATCAGTTTTGGTTTTTCAGTAAAGAGAAAGCTACAGTAGTGACTTGTCTAAGATGTTTTTATTGTGGTATTTCATGTGACACTTATATTTCTTGTTTTTGAGAATGAGAATGAGAATCCTCCAACCAACTGAAACCAAACAGTGGATCCTCAGCTTTTTGCGACATATTCACATAACATATTCAGCTTTGTGTAACAATTCAGTGCATCTGCCCCATTAGCTCAAAACAAAGATGAATCTAGAACATACAGAGTTGCACCAGACCAGGGCCCATATTCACAAAACATCTAAAGGCTAAATGTAGCTCATAACTTGCCGATTTAGGAAAAAAATCTTAAAAATAATGGGCATGCCAGTCCTAAATTTTTGCTCTAAGAGTATTTCACAAAGCATTTGAGTGCTAAAACTAGCTCCTAAATCGGTGAAACGTTAGGAGTAGTGAAGAGGACTCCTAAGTCACTAAGAACAACCCACAACCATCCTAAAATGGCTGTTGCTGGCAATCTGCCTCGGAACGTAAACGTTTTTGAAACATTTGACGATAATGAGCTTTTAAAAAGGTATCACCTTTGGTTTTGGAGGTTATCCCAACTCCAAACATTCCTTTGATTATATCCTTGTTTTCATTAGCCAGTTGGGCAAGACATAACAGCTGTTTTTGCATCCAGTTTGTTATTAAACCAAGCAAAACCAATGTTGTTTATGAGGGCTGTTTATATGCATATCCACTAATTGTTTACAAGAAGCACATATGTAAGAGGCTGACAATTAGCTGACACTTAGCCTGCATTTTTTTTTAAATTCTTTATTTGAATGTGGCAACATTTTTATCTTTAAACCTCTATTTGAATATGGCAACATAATATTGTGCTCTACAATATTTCTATGAATAAATCTCTGACAGACTATCAGCCAATCACTGTGTGCATAGTTGGTAAGCATGCTGGCATCATCCATAGCAATGAGGTCAACCCCGCCCTTACTCTTAGCTTAAGACTTCTCTCTATTCCTTAGTAAAAGTTTGTCTCAGCAGCTTTGTGAATAGGTTTTAAGAGAAAACTCTTAGCTAAAAACTTTTACTGCTATTTAGGAGGACTCTTCGTGGTAAGATAAAATGTTTTGTGAATACGGGCCACCTTCTCTCTATGTAACAGAACAAACAAAAACAAAACCTGTCATGTGAGCAGGAGTTGCCCTGGAAAGTCCTGGAATGATCTCCACACCCAAATCTAATCGTGATTGATAAGAGACAAACACATGCAATAGGGCAGTTCTTGTGATATCAGTGATGTTTACAACTGTGGTTGAGTTAACTGTGATAAATAACTATGTTCTGTTCTTACTTTTGGTTTCTCAGTATGTTTCTTATCACATACATTAAAGGTACTCAAGTTGTTTTTATGTCTTGTACTCTGGGGATCCCTCACCATACACATTGTATTACTTCATTCCTTTACCAATTCACTAAATGAATCTAGCAGCTCACTTTATCCCTGCTTCTCAAAAATGAACAAGAACTTGAAAAGACTTTTATATAAGTTCTAGTTCAAGGGGGGAAAAATTAAACATTAACATTAATAATTACATTTTAAGTTTGTTTGCTATGCTTCAATACATAGGGATATAATAACTCACATAACAGTAATAGCTCATATAATTACAATAAGATGCTGATGTAATTAGGTTCAGGTTTTATGAATGTAAATTTAAGATCATACTGTAAAAATTACATTCTTCACAAATGTTTAGTCCAGGGATAGGCAACGTCGGTCCTGGAGTGCCGCTGTCCTGCAGAGTTTAGCTCCAACCCTAATCAAACACGCCTGAACAAGCTAATCAAGGTCTTCAGAATTACTAGGGCTACAGGCAGGTGAGGTTTTTTTTCCAAGGTTGGAGCTAAACATCGGCACTCCAGGACTGACGTTGCCTATCCTGAGTCAGTGCACATGACTAAAGATTCATAAATCAGCACACATTTACTCAAGATGCAAAATGACATACGTCTTGTTATATGAGAAACTGAACAAAATGAAGTGAGTTTATGATTAAAACAAAAACAAATATGCCAATATGCTCAGAAAAAACAAGTTTTCATTCCCAGTTGACATTTGTTCTTTAAGCATAAACTCATTTAATTTTGTACAGTTTCTCAGGAAACAAGACTTCATATCTTCATCTTGCAAGAAGTAAATGCATCTTGATATAAGGATGTTTAGACATATGTATTGGAAAACAGTTGTGATTATTTTAGTTATACCGTTCAGTCTAGGTGAGTTGACTGAAGTTGTTAATTCCAGGTGCCATCTGCTGGATTGATGCATTAACGCAACTTAGATTAAATAAATGTTCTAAATTTTCTGACAAAGATTATAAACATGAAAAGACTTCTGAATGGGTGGAAACACAAATCAATGACTATAAATTACATATTTTATATATAAATGATTTTTGCTCTCAAAAAGTGGGACAGCGTTTATGCATATAAAGTCTGCATATAAGGAGCAAAAAAGATTTATCACATTCAACACGATGATAAGTTCACGATTATGTTTTATTCTAAAACAATATGATACATATAATACACAAATTTGTCATGATAATAGGGTAAAATAGATTGTATCTGTTACACATCAGTTTAGGAAAGCAAACCATTTCAACCAGACATGGAATTCATCAATACATTAAACCTGAATTCAGCAGTCAGATTCAGACACAAATAATGATAAGCTCAAGAAACATGCCTGAGCGAAACATTTCACATGGCATGACAAACATAAAACACGTCAATCAATTTCAACTTTAAATTATAATGGAAAGAACTTCATTGTATCGTTGTGGCTAAAGAACATCACGTTCCCTTTAACTCTGACCTACAGCAAAACCAGTGTTCTGGGTCACTCAAACATTTGCCACAAACAACAATGGATTGTGTGGAAAAAAACTAACCTAATAAAAGAAACTTAACCTTTTCATGCCACTCATGCCATGTGCTGTTGATAAGGGGAATTTAAACCAAGACCCTGAAGAAGTAAACTCATACGGACAAGGATAATGTTTAGAAGGACCACAGGACTCCACGCCACTACAGCGGATAATGCAATGTAACAAACTTTACAGCTTGCATATCTATAAGTATTGACGGAACAAGCATGGCTTTGATTCGCCAAACGACTCCACATGTAAAGTCCAGTTCTGAAATATTACTAACCCCAGAGGTTCTCCAGTGAGCTTGACAACAAATTCTCAGATGAACGATGCTGATCAGACTAAAGCAAAACCAATAACCCTGCTCACTGATCAGGGACTCCAGTGTTTTTGGTTTTGCATGAGGACTTTCTGAGAAACTGAAAAAGCCATTGCGAAGGAAGGTCCTTCAAAACATTTTTCCTCTCGCAAAATGACCAAACAAAAAAGTTGTTTTTGTTGGATTTAAAACAAAAAAAGAAATAAGAAAAGAAATAGATAGCCTTGGGCAAAGAAATATATTGTAGAAAAGGAAAGCTAAGACAGGCGCAGAGTGTTTGATGGTTTCTCCCCAGTTTCCAGCTGTGTCACACTTAAAAATTCTAAGAGGAGTCTCTAGCCTTTCCATTGGTTCATACACACCATCTCACCCCTATCAGCCTCACTAGCGTTTGGAGAGCTCAGTGGATAACCAGTCCAGTCCTTCATAGAGTCCAGTGCCCTGTGTAGCGCAGGTCGCTTGAACATACCACTGCAAGAAGCCCAGACAGAAAAAAAAAAAATCAACCAAAACAAAAAGTAAAGCAGACCACACTCCATTCACAAAGTATATTAGAAAAAGGTCCAATGCTGTCACTGGGGTGATACCTTAAGGTACAAAATCTAAAAGGTAAATCTTTGTACCTTATTTACCCCTAAATGCTGCATATTAGTATCTTCTAAATGGGTACCACCCCAGTAACAGGTTTGTACCTTTTTTTCTGAGTGAACACACACTTTAAAATTTTGATTTCAATCACTCTTAAGAAATAATTTTTAAATGTCATGTAAACACTTCAATCTGTACAAGTCAATTTTTGAAAAGTCAGACTAACAAACCAAAATAATGTGATAAAAGCAATAGTAGCAGTGGTTTTGTCTGGCATATTTACTACTGTTCAAGAGTTTAGTGTTGGGAAGATTCTATTTTTTTATTCTTTGCAACAGATTAATACTTTTATTTAACTAACTTTTATTTATTGTTCTATTATTAAATTTAAAATAAATACTGTTCTTTTGAACTGAAAAATCTCTCCACAAAAAGTTTCCACAAAAATATTAAGCAGCACAACTGTTTTCAACAATGATAATAATAAGATAAATGCTTTTTGAGCAACAAAGCAGCATATTAGAATGATTTCTGAATGATCATGTGACACTGAAGACTGAAGTAATGATGTTGAAAATTCAGCTTTGCATCACAGGAATAAATTACATTTTAAAACGTATCCAAATAGAAAACAGTTATTCTAAATTGTAAAAATATTTCATAATATTACTGTTTTAACTGTATTTTTGATCAAATAAATGCAGCCTTGGTGAACATAAGAGACTTCTTTCAAAAAAAAAAAAATCTTAGAGAGTAGGAAGTGCATGCCGGTGTTACCGTTCTACTGCGTAGACTCTGCAGCCCAAGTTTGTCTGTGAGTTCACTGACAGCCATGGCGTTAGGCAGATCCTGTTTGTTTGCGAAAACCAGCAGCACAGCGTCCCTCAGTTCATCTTCCTGCAACTGCACATACACACAGGAAAAGACACAGATGAGGCAACTCAACCACATTAAGCAAACAAAACACTTCCACAAATGTCCAGATTCATTGCACTTGGTTGCCATTTGAGAAGATCACAATGATATATGCTACCATTTTTGAAAGCTCCTCTGCAGATTCTGCCACTCTCTCTCTGTCATTGCTGTCCACCACAAAGATCAGACCCTGGGACAAAGGGAAAAACAGAAAGAGCTATGAGTCTCTGCAAGGACTATAATAAATATGTGCGCCCTTATGTTATTTTGTATGAATACACATCAAGATCTTACCTGTGTGTTCTGAAAATAGTGTCTCCAGAGAGGACGAATCTTATCCTGGCCACCGACATCCCACACGGTGAAGCAGATGTTCTTGTATTCAACAGTCTCTACATTAAAACCTGCCCAAAAGAAATGCAGTGCCGTACAATACATTCAGTGGAATAGTTCTGCTTTTTAATCAAACACTGGCTGAATGTTGTGGTGTAAGACAGGACACTCAGGCAATCACTGAAAACACATGTATGATGACAGCCAGTGGACAATGACATATCATAAAAGGAGACAAGTACTACAATTTCATAAAAATTCCCCGGGGGGATGATAGGATACTCATATGACTCAGAACACAACAGTTCTAGACAATGACCTCAATCTACCCATGAGAACTGCTTTGAGATCATAGTCAAATCAAAAACAGTTCCGTCCTCTTACCTATGGTTGGAATGGTGGTCACAATTTCTCCTAGTTTGAGTTTGTACAGTATTGTGGTTTTGCCGGCAGCATCCAGCCCCACTGTAAAACAGCAAGAATTCATGATGAGAATAAGGTTTCTAAATATATAAGACAGTAACTGCAGTCACTTCTACAAAAAAAAACAAAAAAAAAAAACACAAAAGCTCATGTCTTTTATGGCCAAGGATATAAACTAACTGCACTGTACTATTCTAGTACACATACTTCACTAGAATATATGTACTACAACCAAATTACCCTATAGCATACTACTTTATGTACTATAATAAACTAGGGCATAATTCAAACTGTACTGTATTAGTTAATACACTACAGAGTGAACAGCAGAACAGCACTGTACTAATAAATACTATAATCCACAGTATACCATATCAAATAGTAGACATGTGCTCTCATTCAAATGAAAATACTGAACATTACATTATACAATTATGCATACAGTTTAAATTATAAAACAGAAAAAAATAACAGTACAGAAAAATAACTACCAAATAAAATAAATCCCAATAAGATCAGATATAAAAATCAGGTAAAGAAAATATCAAATATATATTCTGTAAAGCTGACAAACTTTTAAAGTCTTTATTCTAAGTTTTATTTATTTGAAGTCTTATTCAAATAGTCTCTAATACTATGTACACTGTACAGTCTTCCTTCAGTCAACAAAACCACACAGTTAGGTTTTTATTAGTAAACTTGCATTTATGAATGTGGAATATGATCAAAACAATTTATAATAATGAAATGATAGTGTTATTAAATTTAAGCATTTTAAAATAGTCAGTGAAGCCAAGTGAAAGAGCTCTTGGGCACTGAATATGTTCATTGATAAATATCTACTAAAATAAACGAGATTAGACAGTACAGTATACTAGAATTTAATATATACTCGAATATATATACATATTATATTATATATATATATATATATATATATATATATATATATATATATATATACACACACGCGAATATAAATTGTAATAAACGGTCAGTGGCTAATCTGTTCCTGCTCATGAAATGACAGTACGTTGAAATTATTTACCAAATTTATTTATTCAAAGCTCGTGAGATCCTATCGCAAGATAATTTAGCAGGTAAATAAATGCGCACTTGATTTAGCGCTATCTCTACATGGTCAAGAAAATCATACTTTGAAGTAAAGCAAGGAAATCAGTTATAGTTTTTGTATTTTAGCGGTTATATTTCGGAGAATTGCGAAAGTTGGCTAACGCCGCTAGCTCAGCTAGCATTAGTCTCAACACTCACCCATGAGAATTCTCATCTGTTTCTTTCCGAACAGCCTGCTAAAGAGCGACGAGATGGTCAGACCCATGATGAAGGACACAAATCCGCTAAAACTACGGGAATAATCCTAATGTCTGAAGTGTTTTCGGTGTGATGCTCGTCGGGTGTCAGGAACCCCTGTCGGCTCTGCGCTTGCGTAATGCCACGTCACGGCCGCCGTGGAAGAAATGACGAAACGCCACTTCCGGTGAGTTTTTCCATAATTACAGATTGTAGAACAGAAGAAAACAGCGCATAATAATACAAGCAGGTGCACATACTGTTAAAAATTACTTAATAATAATAACGATGATGATGAGGGTAATAATAATACAATTGTTATTGATATTATTTAGCAGTATGGACTTGTAATATTACACGCTGTTTTTAGTTGTAATACAAGCCTGTCATTATGAAAATCTGTCAATCGAAGGATTAAAGATATGAGAAAGTACTTTTGGTTCTTGGGCTTCTGAGTTATAAATATTTAAAAAGTTGGCTTCTTGACTGCCATTATTCTTTTGCTATGATTTCGTAAAGTATATATCCTAGTGGTGCCAGAATAATTATTTCATTTACAAAAATGTTTTTGAATCACATCCAGAAGCTTTTAAATAAAGCATAACTTTCATCTCTTGACACTTGCAAGAAGTGCACTATCAGCAGTTTGTGAAATGTACCATTGATCTAGAAAGGTTGAGCTATAGGGCAGTGCCAAAAATGTATGTTCTAATGTTTATTACAAATGGACAATATCATTTATATTGTAATTTTGTGAAATGCAAGTCTTTCCTACTGGATAATTATGATCAGCAGTTTTGTATGATTGTGTATATAGTGAATATGGGAATAATGCAGTTAAAATCCAGAAGGCACTTGAACTGGATGGTACATTTCAATGTCCTTCTCATATATTCAGTACACTAAGTGGGGCTTTTTTTTTTTTTTTGTTTGTTTTTTTGTTTTTTTACAAAACACTAGGCAACAGCAGCTAATTTGCCATTTACAAATTAATGTACATGAACATAAAACAGTCAACCATACTATTCTGTCATAGTGAAGTAATTGCTGTCATTACATTACAAAAGTACTGGGCTAAACCAAATTTTTTCTTTTATTTGGATTCATCTGTGCATACTTGCAATAAGATATCTGTATTTTTCAGATGTTCATGAAACAACAAAAAGCAGATGCAATTAATTTGTCATGTCTATGGTGTATTAAGTTAATTATTAATAACATGGTGTATTATTCAATGTTTAATAAACATGCATCTCAGTGGTAGCTCTCATACATGACACCCCATTACAATAAAAAAAACCTGCAGCTTAACCTATTGTACTGGTGTTTAAAGAAATAGTTCACCCAAAAATAAAAATGACCTGAAAATTTCCCCTTCAGGACTTCCAAAATGCAACAGTTTCAAGTTAAGACGTCTTAATTACGGATTTCTTTCTCAGAGGTGTTACCAGAGTATATCAATGGGAAAAAAAAAAAAACCCTGCATACGACATATCTATTTAGTTTTTATCAGCTCTTTATTTTCTCACAGGGGTGAACCTTGTGGCACAGTTCGAGCAAGAGTAGGGCATTTGCCGCAGTAGGGAAGTGTACAAGATCAGAAAATCCTGCTCAGAAATTGAGGACCTTATTGGTGTTCTGGAGTGTCCCATACAAAATTCTCACTGGATGCACCTTAATTGCCGATATTAAAGGTGCCAGCATACATACATACATACATACATACATACATGCGTTTGACATGAAAAGAGAAAAGAAACATGGAGCAGACTGAAGAAACAATTCAACCCACCACGTCCATCCCACCTCAGAAAAATCAGGCAAGGTACTATGATCTGTTCAAATGCTTTCAACTAAAACATTTACTTAAATGTTGTTCAGTGGAGGTATTTAACATCAAAGGCGGTTAGAGATCATTGGGCTAATCAATCATGGATGACTCCATATTGCTGTCAATACTTCATGTACCATTTTGTTCCAAAGAATCTGTTGTTGGCAAAGTCCCTGAAACAAGACTTAGGAGGTTTCTGCAACAAAAGTTAATGCGTAGCTTTGCAATACAACCCCCGGAATAAAATTAACTACCATGAAATGGAATGTTCATGGAGTGGCGAATCCTGCGACTCACTAGTCAAGTTAGGCAGCACTGCAACAGGGATCTTGGAGTGAGCGTCAATGCAGAATGGCTTCTTCCTGGCATTTACTCGTTCTTAAGCTACAACTACTCAAAACTTGCACGAGAGGGACGCCTCAACCTGGAATTCGTCCCAAACTTCCTTTCCATTGTGCCATAATGCTCTCACAGTTATCAAGTAAACGTGCAATTTAAGCATTTTCTTACAGACATGGAAAACAATCAGATTTGTAAGGAAAAAATTTAAAAGAACATTAGTAGGAATTCAGCATAGAAAAAGACAGATAAGATAGATTAGACATGATGCTGAACACTTGATAGCTCCCCACACACACACACACTCACTCACTCACTCAAGTTCTTCAAGACAGTCTATCAACCCACACACTCCATCTTTCTAAAGTTCACACGCATCTCGCCAATATCAGCAGGCACACTAGCGTTTGGAGAGCTCATTTGATAACCAGTCCAGTCCCTCATAGAGTCCGGTGCCTTGTGTAGCGCAGGTCGCTTGAACGTACCACTGTGGAAACAGACAACAGACAATCAGAACGCAGTTGATGTTTAAGCAAGTGCATGTTGGAGTCAATTGAGTAATTGTGTGTACCGTTCTACTGCGTAGACTCTGCAGCCCAAGTTTGTCTGTGAGTTCACTGACAGCCATGGCGTTAGGCAGATCCTGTTTGTTTGCGAAAACCAGCAGCACGGCGTCCCTCAGTTCATCTTCTTGCAACTGTATAAATTAAAAAAAGTGAGCTAATTGAAAAAACACTGATAAAAAGATTGAATCCAGCATTTGGTAATAATATAGAATAATAAGAAATAAGCAATTTTTGTAGGCTTGTCACTTTTGAAACCCAACACACACAAAAAATCCCAAAAAAGTAAAAAAACAAAAAAAAAAACTTGTTTTTGGAAACTTGTTACACCACGTGTGAGCAAAGTCAGTAAGCAATAACATTAACTAGTATTTTCGGGATGCTAGTCAAAATGACTAGACCGGAACACAGAAGGGTTAAAAATACAAGCATAACAAGTGTAACAAGCGTCACAAACATATTACATGGACTTTTCTCAAGATGCTTTGGTAAGAAGGTCTCCACCAAGTACATAAATGCAAATGTAAATACATTTTGTAACGTGATCTCAATTTAGGTCACCGAGGGTGACAGGTTTTTGAGTGTTATACAGATTTTATGTAATGTCCAAAGATTAAATTAAATGCTGAAGACTGAGCAATTCTTACCATTTTAGAAAGTTCTTCTGCAGATTCAGCCACTCTCTCTCTGTCATTGCTGTCCACCACAAAGATCAGACCCTGAGGACAAAGGAATAAAAAAAACAGCATTAAAATGCTTCAAATGAGTAATAAACGCAAATTCACCTTATGAGTTATAAGGATCACAGTACATTTCAACCAATATTTTACATTTTAAGGTTATTTTAGACCGGGATGCTCAAACAGCATAGTTGCTGTAACTGATCTACTATAAGTTGCTTTGAATAAATGCATCCAGAAACAGCTAAGTGGCACTTTGGCCAGCAAAACATCTTTAAATAAAGACCATACCTGTGTGTTCTGAAAATAGTGTCTCCAGAGAGGACGAATCTTGTCCTGACCGCCGACATCCCACACGGTGAAGCAGATGTTCTTGTATTCAACAGTCTCTACATTAAAACCTGTCCATGAGCAGAAAAAAATACAGTTCAAGAACACTTCACTCAAGGTGCATTATAATATAAAAATATATCTGATTGGCTACAACGAGATTTGTAATACACATATCAGCCAGTCCAAATCCCTGGCTTACGTTTGGCTGTTAAGAGATTATCAACTGATGACAGTGTCTAATTGACCCTTTGGTCCCTTGGTTACTGTAGTTCACTAAGAAACAACGTGAAAGTTCACCTGAAACATAGTTTTACCATACTGTCGATTATGATAATGCGGCAGACAGTGACAGTTGCTAAGTTAGGATTGGTCAGTGATGTTTTTTAAGGCGGGATTTAGTGGTAAATTAACAGCAGAAGCCATCCAGCCTTTTGTCAGCTCCAATATCTGCTGTCAACGGATAAAATACTTAGTACTTTCAATTATTTTGATACATTTTGAATAAAAATAAGTTTATTTAATGCAGGTAATTTAATTTTATTGCATATGCTCATTATGCTGTCAATAAATGAGCAATGCTGAAAACACTTTCTGAAGGATCGTGTGACACTGAAGACTGGAGTAACGGCTGCTGAAAATTCATCACGTGAATAAATTACTTTATAAAATATATAGAAAATATATAGTAAAATAGAAAAGTTACTTAAAATTTTAATATTTCACAATACGCTTTTTACTGTAATTTTGGCAAAATAAATGCAGCCTTGGTGGGCAGAAGTGAGCAAAAGCATTAAAAAAAAATTTAATTATTCTAAACTTCTAACCACCAGTGTACATGTAAACAATAGTCACAAAAAAAAATAAAAAACATTATTTCAGTTGTAAATGCATTGGCAGTGACATAAAAGACATTGGTCATCAAAATGATGAGAATCCTAAATCAGAATCACATAAATCACATATTAAGATTTAATAACGTGCTCCTTCCGTTTTAAATGAAAACCTTTACATTGTGAAAGCTTGAGTAGAAAATGGGGAACAATCATAGTTATGATGGTGTAATCTCACCTATTGTAGGGATAGTGGTGACAATTTCTCCCAGCTTTAGCTTGTAAAGTATTGTGGTTTTACCTGCAGCGTCCAACCCCACTGAAAAATAAAACATGTAAGAAAAACCTTTAGCTGTCAAATTCATTACAGGCGTGTGATTTATTTCTGATTTTATCTATTCATACAAGCTCTATCTGAAGCTAGCAAGCTAACATTAGCCGCTGCCCAAGAAATATCACATTCATTGTTGAATTTCAATGGGTAAATTAATAATAAAACAGCAATCTATAAATGATTTCATCTTGCTCTCAAATATTATCCCTTTTGTCTTAAAAATGAATATTTACCACAGAAATACATCAGAAAGACAGTGTAATGTGCTTGAAACACTCACCCATCAGTATTCTCATCTGTTTCTTGCCGAAAAGTCTCCCAAAGAGCGATGAGATAGTCAGACCCATGATGACTTCAGAGAAAACCCTAAACCCTAACAATAAGCGAAACAGTAAAGAAAATGAGAATGTATTTTAATGACTATTCTGTCTCTTTGTGCTCAGTGTCTCGCGGTCGCTTGACGCGTTGCCACGTAAGAAGAGGAGCCACCGTGGAAGACTTGGCGTCACTTCCTGCTGCAATCGCACTCCGGGCAGTGATGTCATAATTATTCATTACTTGCTTGCTGGGAACGCCCACAAAAACGTCATATCCGTTTATGCCGTGGGGGAAAACAAACCGTTCGTATTAATGCGCGGAGACCTTGTTAGACGCTTGATCTTTACTTTTTGTTATGATTTCGATTGATTTTTGCTTGGTGCAATGCCGAAAAGTTGCTGTGTGGCATTCTGTACCTCTAATAAGTAAAAAAAAAATAAAAAAAACCCGATCTGAGCGGGTAGCATACAACATCAGAAATTAAAATTAGAAATTAAAATTTAAATACATGTTTAGCAGTAAAATAAACTAATATTACCAACACCAACATCTATAAAAGGTTAACATTAGTGCTGTCTATCAATCAATTTAAAAAAAAAAATCATTTTTCTGTAATTAATCATATAATTCTATAATTATAGAATTCTACATTTAATCGCATATTTACATATATTGATATCGTCATAATTTCACATTGAACCTCCAAATGAATGCAGAAACAACATAAAGAGAGTATATTTTAAATATGTGCTTAATGGCATCTTTTTATCAAGTACCCTATTAATGAAGTATTGATTCCAATACTGCTACTAGTGTCTCTATTAAATGCATTTTACCTATTAATTATAGCCATTCAACACCACAGTATAATTAAAAGCCATTATTTTTTAACATTTAATAGGCTCTGAAATATATAACTTTTAATTTAAGTGATTTTAAAACAACCTTCACATAAACTATAAATTTTATATGCATAAACTAAATAGATTATTCTTTATTCAAGCTACAAAAGTTAATCAGCGACTAGAGCAGTCAGTGACTATTTCTGTTTTTCTTTTATTTTATGATTTCCATCAAAGACAGACTTCAGCAGATTTCACTTTAAAATCAGCGCTGTCTCTTTAAAACCCGATGCACATGACACAGAACTGACACATATTCGATTCTCCCAACTCTTTACGGTCATTTAAGACTTTATAACTCATTTAAGATATAACTCATTTAACTCATTTAAGAATACGTTTATGAGATAACTCGCCAAAACCGCGCATTTGTCATAATTGTGTGTGTTTTTGTCTGTTGAAGCGCTACTGGTGCTCTGTCTGAAGCGGCTCAGTTTTATGCGTACAGCCGAACACGCAACCTTTCAACTGCATTTGATAATACTTTTCGTCCGGTGTTTGCGCAATTTCTCGCCAGAAGTTATGACCGATAACACTGTCTTTATACTCGGTTAAACTAGAGTTGTGGATATCTCATAACTCCCTCATACAAGCGCTTGTCAACGCTCCCGTCTGTTGATGTTGCGGTCTCCGGTAGATTGTTGTTGTTCTTGCGTCTCTTTCTTTTCTTTTTCGGCTGGCCCGGGCCAGTGATGCCACCTTGTGGACAAACTAAGTAGTGCAATAACAATTCAAGCCATATGTGGGACCTGCATGTACTTCTGCCTCGGGCCGCCAATTGAATAGCTCTGAGCTATAGGTTTAGCACACACCACATAATGCTGTGCAAAGGCACTTCAGTAGACCTTTAATGTTACCTATGTTTTGTCAATGTTAAAATTCTTTTTAATATATCAATAAAAACGTATGACAGGCTTTTACTCTAGTCTTTATCACTTTATTAAAATTATGCAAAACAAAACGACAAATGTTTACTTTCACAAGCCGTCAAGTATAGGCTTGTAGTAAGCTGTCTCTTGCCTGGAGACTCAATCAGGTAATAAAAAGTGTCGGGAAACGACACCTCTGGTCATTCCGTTGGGTCGTTTGTCCAGACACAGATACCGTACGGACAGTCCGACCCAATAGGGCTCAGTTTTTCGACGTATCTTGCTCTGTCGAGAGGCAGAAATGATTTTATGTAGACCATTCTGGGTCAACACCATGCTTTTCCAATGAGTTTTCCCCCACGATGACTCCGCCCACACAGCTATGACGCGACACCGATCTATGAATCTGAATGCACTTGTCAATCTTGTTTTTTTTTAATCTTCTTTTGTTTTTGTTATTTATTAAGCAAGAAAAAATATAAAAAAAAAAAAACAACGTCTAAATTCATGACAGAAATCCATGTAACGTATTCGTTCCCTCATTCACTCCTTAGTTGTTGTTGTTGTTATATCAAATGAAAAACATACATATTTATGTATTAGTATTTTTATTAATTAATTAATTAATTATTATTAATGTTTATTGTTGGTTTTTATTTTACAACAATCAAGCTGATGTGATATTGTATGTGTTTTATGTATTGTATTGTTTGTTACTGAATATTGTAATTTTGTAACAACAACAACATCCTGCCCAGGGACTGCAGATGCAAATTAGCTTTATAGCTAACTCTGGCACAACACTTGTGTTGTGCATTGTCCCTGTTAAATTAATAAAATAAAAAGTTGTTGACAATTAAATTATGATTTTTTATTATATTATGTCCCTTTCACCCAATATTTTTTTAAATATTTTGAAACTGACTGATCTTTGTAGCGAACTATAGACAATGCCAAAATATATTTCGGTTTTATTTTCTCCCTCAGTTTAATAATAGCCTAATAAAGTGTGCAGTATTTGCACTAGACAAAAATTATTTCTGTCAAACTGTTGCACATTCGTTTTTGACCAGAAGAAGACACTGTATACTAATTTTAGTGACCGTAGTGAGTGCATTAAATTTGGGTCTGAGTTTTTGCAAGACTTCAACACACACACACACACACACACACACACACACACACACACACACACACACACACACACAAACGTTTGTTTCTGTGAATTGTGGGGACTTTCCATAGACTTCTATTATTTTTATACTGACCAAACGATATTTTGTATTCCCTAACCCTAAACCTACCCCTACAGAAAACCTGTTTGCATTCTTACACTTTCAGATAAACATCTTTGACTATTTTTAATTATTTTTTGCCCTCGTGGGAACCGCAGGCCGGTCCCCACAATGTCAAAAAATTTCAGGTTTTACTATCCTTGTGGGGACATTTGGTCCCCACAATGTAGCATAAGTGGCCTACACACACACACACACACACACACACACACACACACACACACACTGGCTATAGGTTATATAAACATTAAGTAAATATTTAAAGGTGTTTATTTAAGAATTATATATGTTAATCTAATCTGCTAATATTTAGGCCTATTATAAAGTGTTATTAAGGAGGTCGACTTTTATGTTGTGTCTCCAAGGTGACACATACCACACACAACACCTGAACAAGCTCTGTAATGTAAAACACACAGTTTTACCTGCAAACGCATGGTTATGAAAGAAATGAGAGGAGCGCAGCTGCGCCAGTACAGGTGAGACGACAGACGTCACGTGACCAGAGGTTCAACGTCCAGGTGAGACGGCGGGAGTCAGGCAGTCAGACACCTGCTGTTCATGACAGAACACACAACTAACAACAACGAGCTGGCATGTAGTTCACGGAATAAATCTCTTCATCATGAATTCAAGCGGTGAACTATCAGGCGATGAAGATAAGGTAGTCAATCACTTCACAATTAATTATTCACCTGAAGTCAACGAGAATACAATTTAATGTGGGAAAACAGCATATCTCATTTTTTGCCACTGCACTGCAGATAGAGATACATTCATGACTGTCAAATTTCGACTTGATGGCGTCATTTATTATTAAAATATAGCCTAAATTTAACATATTAATGTTCTTTATTTTCGTCTTGATTGCTTACACAGATTACTATTTTATCTTGGATCTACGTCTCGACTTTGAGTTTAAGGTGAGAAATACTTAACGTTTATTCGACTGCCATGTGATCCAGCATTGTTTTAGGAAAAGCGCTCGCGATCTGTTGCTTTAATGGAGCACACAAAGAGAAACCATTATTTGCGGCTGAAGTTATGCTTCTGATATGAGAGGCAGTAACTCGCAGTGGGACTTATGAAAAGTGAAGTAAGGATTTTAGGAATTTACATGTGACATAATAGGAAAACACATGGGGCAACCCCGTCATGTTGAACTGTAAAAATGTTAATAATTTGAAATGTAAAAATACTACAATATTAGCATTTGATGGGATAATTGTCATTTTTCCTATCATAAAACAATGATATTATAATTTAAAAGACAATATATATTACATTTTATTATAAAACAGACATGTTTTTCGAAGTAAAAATATTAATTGCGTTTATAATTTACTGAAACAATAAGTCAGTATGTATGTAATTTGTATTTACAGTTAAAATTTTGTTTAATATTATTAAAGTATGAGTCCTTTTGAGTTTAACACAGCACAAACCATCACATTAACATTTAAATGTTTAGATGTTACTTTATTTTTATTCTTAATCATGCAAATTAAAGTGTTTTCTGTAGCATTTTATGTTATGCAATATTGTATGTATTGTCTCTTTACAGTACCTCTATACAGATTAGTGACCAACCACAGGAATGTTTTTTAATAAATGAGTAATAAATGTAACCTATAAAATGTGGTTAATGTGATAACATCAAAAATAATGGATGTCATTAAAGTCAAAAGACCTGTATGTAACATCTAAATAATTAGTTTACACTAACAAAACTAAATGTACGTGTTAGATGAGACAGAGATAGGTCATTAAGATTGCTTTTGCAGCTTACCACTTTTCACAATGTAAGAGAGACCAGGACAGAGACAGAGAAAGTAGAATTCTTTACATGTGTGGTTGTTGTTCATTACTTTTATCACATTGCTGCACTCAGTGTTAGCTGTATGGAATCTAGGTTTATTTTTTTTAACCACTTTTTCTTTCTGTTGCAGTCTGATAGGTAGTTGTTCTGTCGTTGTGCTTTCCATCATAAAGAGAAGGCATCTCAATGAACAGGTGAGTCACACAGACAAAAGAAAAAAAGAAATGTCCTATATAAATATATAAACTACTAAATTTGGAAGAAAAAACTCAAACTTTAATTTTTTATTTTTTTTATTTAGAATTTTGCACTTCATTGCATTGTGTTTTAGGGTTAACAGAAATGTGCATAAAATCACTTGATAATGTCCTTGAAAAAAATTACCAGTACTTTTTTTAACAATGCATCCTCTTAACAGGCCCATAAAATGCCTACTTGAATATTTCCAGCAGATAATCTGAATTTTTGAGTGGACAAATCGACTGCGATGAGGCAGAATTTGATGGATCTACATTCCCCAGCTGAACCACATTTAGAGTACATACATTCCCCACTATTGCTGCAAAAGTTAACAGTGATGGTCAATATTGGCTAACAGTGGGCCAGTGCACTCAGACACAGGCTGAGAATGAAAACTAAATCTGATTATGTCACTGCATTCAGCTCTCTTCGTCAGTATCACACACTTTAGATAACTTCTTTGCAAAGTTCACCAAAGCATTTGTAAAAATATTTCTTCAGCAGTCTCATTGAATCAGGCGTCTTCGTTTGCAAATATCCAGCATGTTCTTCATGATTTAATGTTTCTCTGTCATTGTTCTTGTGTTACAGGCAAAGCCTCTTCTTCAGCTGGCACTGGCAGATTTCCTGGCATCGCTTGTTTTGATGATCAGCGCCATAATTAATTTAACCAATGAAAGTTGGTCGTTCAGTGAAAAGATGTGCAACTACGTATTGCCTTTGTCTTTGGTGAGAAACTGCTGACACAGAAACATGAAATCATTCATAGCTGTTATCTAATCAACATGATTTAGGATAACCTGCAATAAAAGTCTGAAAGTAATTGTTAACGTCTCCATCCGCTGCTGGGGATACTCACACTACATGCGCACATTCGATGCGCAAAAATAAATATCTCCAGGGTGTACGACACAACGCCCTGTACCATGCATTTGCTGAATAATGGCCGTGTTATGCAACAACTTCCTTGAGCGGCTAAGAAATTAACATCTCTATAACAGTGAGATGTTGGTGTAGAGTTACACACTAGATGTTTATTTAGTGCTTTGCAGATTTTCTGCAGTATTGCGTGTTACCATAAAACAATTGAAGAGCTTAGTGTATGCACATATAGAACACTGAGTCATGCGCTGCCCTGTAAAACCCTCATTTGACACTGAGTTGACACAGTTGTACAGTGAAAACATGAGTTTATTATTTACAGGAGGATACCCACTCGGAGAGGTCACCACAGTAAAGGAACTGTTTATTAATACTGCTTAAAATACAGTCAAATGTTTGGACCGATTATGAAATGTCATTTTTATATACACTAATAGTCAAAAGTTTGGACTAACACAGATGTATTTTTTATGCTCACCAAGGCTACATTTATTTGTTTAAAAATACAGTAAAAACAGTTGAAATATTATTACAATTTAAAGAAGTGTTCTCTATTTTAATCCATTTTAAAATGTAATTTATTCCTGTAATACAAAGCTGAATTTTCAGCATCATTACTCCAGTCATCAGTGTCACATGATCCTTCAGAAATTATTCTAATATGCTGATTTGCTGCTTAGTTATTAATAACGGCTCCTATTATTACAATATCAACGTTGAAAACAGTGCTGCTTAATATTTTGATACATTTTCATGATACATAAACATGATACATTTCTTTCCAGGACTCTTATGAATAGAAAGTTTAAAAGAACAGCATATTTTGTAACATTATAAATGAATTTACTGTTACTTCTGATCAGCTTAGTGCGTCTTTGCTGAATAAAAATATGTTTTATTGTAATCATACTTACCCCAAACATTTGTGTAGTGTATATTTAATTTGAAATATATAAATAATATATTAATAATATATAATATACGTGTATATAAGATTGATTTAAATTATATTGTGATATTATTGTTATACATATTACAAATTATGATTTAAATTATATTGTTATATTATTGTTATACATATTAAATATACATAAAATATTTAAATATATAAGTAAATGGCAGAATTCTACAGGAATTCAAAACTAATTTAAAGCAATGCAGCATAAGCCTTTAAACTGAAATGTCAAACATTTTTTGTTTAAAATCAAACAAAGTCAGTCATGTGTGTCCAAACACTTCACTGTGGATCTGTGCAGCAGCTGTGATGAACTTCAATAGTGTAAGCATTAACTCTCTGTGTCTCCTCAGGCCTTCTACTGCGTCTCATTTCTGCTTGTCATCATTTATGCCTGTGAGTCAGCACATGCATTTCAAGGATGGAGGGAAAAACCAGTGCAGGAAGCCTTTGAAACCCAGGTGAGCAGGGTTTCTGCTCATAAACATTCACTCTCCGTCACTGTTTTATAAATCAAATCAACATGGCAATAGGTATGAATGTTTGCTGACGCAGCAGTTTGGCAGAGTCTGAGACCTGTCAGGCTGTGCCACATTCCTCCCGCATTTTCTTTGTGTAGTCACATACAATTATCTCTGTGCAGTGCATTTCTTAGAAATACCCCAGGAGTTGTTTCTACCTGACTGAACCCTTGAGATCGCTAAAATCACTTTTTTTGTAACCTAATGTAGTTCAGTCTTATTAAATAATATATTTAACTCAAAACCTGTTCATTTTGATCAGTGTAATTATCATTAACTAAAACTAAAACCATTAAAAAAATAAAAATAAAATTATAAAAAAATTATTTTATTTCAACTAACATTTCTCATTTTAATTTTAAGTAACTAAAGTAAAACTAACTAAATAAAAATTACTATATAAACTATATAAAATATTTTTTAAAAAGTGAAAATAGAAAATAGAAAAATCTCAATTCATTTCAAAATATTAACAAAACTATCAATGATACTAAAAAAACACTGATTTAGATGATACCACTTTTTAAAGTTACCTAAAGTTTCCTACTTCTATTGTACTAATTTTTCTTGCATTCATTCAGTTAGCACAGTTATCACTCAGGAGGAGGAGGTTTTGTCTGATCTATGTTATTGCGTGGTGAGTAGTTCCAGTTTGCTTTCATACATGCATTTAAATACGATTTATGTAAAACTGTAAATATGATAAAGTAATGCTTTGCAGTAATTTTACTACAGTGTTTATGTAATGATCTGTATGTTTACATATTGTTGCTTTAGGCTTGTACCAATAATTGGATACTTTGTCTACATTTGTACCGTCCATAATATGGAAGCTACTCTTACGCCAGCACAGATGCCAACGCTGACAACCGTCAGCAGCGGACCCACCGCCAGGTTCTGCAACAGGTAAGAAAGGGTCTCTGTTCTGTATGTGAGCATCTGCACGTACATTTCTGTGTCATTTTACTTAATTCTTGTCTGATTTCTCTTGCAGCTGCATTCTCTTCCTGCATCTCACAAATGACTCCTGCATAACAGTGGTAAGAAATTATTACAGGCACCATCAAACAAGTTCAGCTAAATCACCTCGGAAGTTGTTCCCATCATGCTGCCTTTTGTCCAACAGGATAAAGAACATGCTGAGTTCATTCAAATTCTCCCATTGAGCAGTGTGTTGATGGTCATCATTGTCTGCACAGTGAGTACACACACGTTTATGAATAATACTAATCACAAATCACATCAGTTGACACATATTTCGTCAATGTGGCACCATAAAAATCCATAGTGGCCGCATGTCATGTTTTGCTTGAAAAGTGTCTTTAAAATAAATGACACTTATTTTATTGTTTAATGGAATGGCATTCAGAATTTGAGTCAAAATCCATTTAGTCACTGTTGTTGTTTTATGTAAATAACCTCCTGTAATACGCACCTCTCATCCTATAGGTGGTGTACTGTAAGTTAGAGAGCTATTATAGGCGCTATGAGAACACAAGCATGATGACAATGACACACAGAAATCAAGGTGGGATTTGGTCATCGGCTCGATACATGATCCTTGTTATCATTTTCTGCTGGGCACCCGGTCAGTAGAATGACACACACATGTTCTCAAATGCTACACATATGTCTATATGTATTTACCTAAAAGGTTGTAATAAACTGATATGTTTAATTTTTTCAGCTCTGCTTCTCATCTGTCTGTCTTTCGTACAACCTAGGATAAAACATCTCTTCCCTCTCTATGTCACACAGGTAAAGCAGGTTTTCTAAAGCAGAACATATTATGTTAAATAATAAATTATACAGTATTTATGTAAGATTATACATTAGTAATGCATCTTTGCATTAGTAGTAGGGATTTTTAATTGATTCTTTCAGTAGGCAGAATCAAGTTGCTGTCTTTATCAATGAGTCACTGAATTGTCCACTCAACCAATTCATTTAAAAATGCTGATTCATTCAGGAACTAAACGAGTGACTTTCTGTATAAGTCATTGAATTCTTCACTCAACCAATTCGAAACAAGTTTGAAAATGCTGATTGGTAAAGGATCGAAACAATTGACTTTCTTTCTAAGTGATTGAATTGTTCAGTCAACTGATTAATTCAGGAATGAATCGAGTGACTGTATGAGTGAGTCATTGAATCATTCATTCAGTAGATTCATTCAAAAACTGGTTCATTTCAAAATGAAACAAGTGACTGCATGAGTGAGTCATTGAATTATTCAATCATTCAAAAATGCTAATTCATTCAGGAACTAAACAAGTGACTGACTGTATGAGTACTTTTGTTCAGGAACAAAAGTGACTTTCTCAATTCATTACCACATACTAATAACTCTTACTATTTTCTATATAATAATATTGTAAAAATATTAAGAGTAGTACACACATAACGTGCTAGTACGCAGTTCTGAATTCAGCCATTGTCTGCATGAGTGAGTTATTGAATCTTTCACTCAACTGATTCACGCAAAAACTCTGCCTTATTCAGGAATGAAATACTGATTGATTCAGGAATGAAACACGTGACTGACTTTATGAGTGAATCTTTGAATTATTCACTTATCCGATTTGTCCAAAATCGTTGATTTATTCTGGAATAAAGCAAAAAAAATTGTATAAGATCATTTGAGATTCATAGAAATAGATGCTATTCAGAGATGTTTTAATCATGTGGAATATTTTCTCCCATGTGCTGCTGTACAGGCGCTGTCAGTGTCACTCCAGGGTTTTCTGAACAGTATTGTGTACGCATGGAGACGACGCAATTTCAGAGACGCTGTGCTGGGGGAACGTCTGCCTCTCATGGCCTATTCTAGCAGAGCCTTCTTTGACCAATCGTTAAATGAGCCATCATGAAATCACGTTATGGGTGTATAAACATTTTATTTTATAAAAACATTTGCTTAAACATTTTCTATTTATTTTTATATATGTATATTTGTGATAATCATTGATAGGAAATGTTATGATATATTTTGCTGTCCACAGAACAGAAGTAAACTTGAACTGTATAAAACAATAGCGGAGTCTCGAAAAGACAAATTATTACTTGATTATTTTCAAACCGTACTTTCATCTTACTTACAAGTGATATATTGCAACTGTATATTTGATATATAATGTTCAACTGCAGTTTTGTTCAATAAATGTCTGTGTATAGCCATTAGCTAGTACTTCTAGTTCTTGACTGAACAATTATAATTCATCTCTTACATAACAATGACAAAGCAAAGTATGCCACAGAGCCATGCTAGTAAAATGTTTCATGTGTGATCTCATAAAGTTCTTCAGTACAGAACAGTCAGATATGTACTGAACAGAATGATCATGTCACATGTTGAGTCGACAGCATGAACGTTCCTTTGGTTTCTGGTTGCACACAATCAGATCCAAAACTGAAAGAATTAATAAAATCAAGATATATTTCAGTTGTGGTAGATTAGCCAATATGTTTGTGTTTATTGCAGTATTACAAGGGCCATAAAATTGTGACGAGTGGGGGAAAAAAAAAACAAAAAAAAAAAAACAGGATCATGTGGTATATTACATAATTAATAATGTTATATAATTTTTTTTATATCAAAAGTGATATCAAAATAGCTTCATAAAAACGCCCTCAGACAGCATTAATTTTTTTTTTTTTTTTTTTTTAAATGGCTGTGGATAAATTAATGAATGAATGGAAAGGTACTCACACAACCAAAGCCCCCCATTTAGATCATATTTACATAATTAAGGATTTAAATATAATTCTATTTAAGAATTCTATTTTGTATTTGGCAGCCATGCTTAGTTATAAATGCATAAAACCTGAATGTTTATCAATCAAAATACAGTTTTAACACGCCTTTGAGCGAGGCATTTGGTTTTGATTTCTTTCAGGTTATCTATATTGTTGAAAAGAATGACAAATTACAGTTTCAGTGATCATTTGATCACAAGAACTAGTATGCACATAAACTATATTATATAGGATCAGCCCTGGGATTTCCCTTTAGCAACGGAACACTGAAACTGACCTGTTTCACAGAGTTTGTCTGTTAATAGACCTGATTTCTAGATTTTATTGTTTATTGATTTTATATATGCTACTATAACAAAAACAGTAAAAATCTAAAGTGTGACATGACAAACCATGAATGGTCAAGAGACAAACATGAGGGCTTAATGGACGAGAACTTCAGAATAAAAGCACATGAACAAAACCAAAGAAAATGGCAAAACGGCACAAAACATCTGAAATATGTTAGAGAGAACCAGACGAGGGGAAAAGGGCATGAAATTTCTGTACAGTTTGGTTTATGACATAAAGGTGATTATGTCTACAGTCATAATATGTTCATAAAAAAAGTCCTTTGGCTGCACAGTGATGTCAGACAAAATCATATATGTGGGCGGTTTCATGTGCATTTGGGAAAAAGAAAGAAAAATCTTTGAAGAAATTACTATTATATCTCAGTTATCTGGTTACATATTTACTGTAAATTAAATATGTCTTCTAATATGTCTTATAACTTTGTATTCTCTTTATTTATTCCTTCCATTTCTAGCGTGTACTTATTTGAAAAATGCCTGAAACTTGGTATTGCGAGCACTTCCTGTGTCTGTTTGCCTCTTTAAGATGAATCGCTTGATGTATTCCCCAATTGTAAGTCACTTTGGATAAAAGCATCTGCAAAATGAATAAATGTATATTTACTGTTTGCTTCTTTTATTATTAAAAATCGGCATTTTACATTACATATAACAATAATAAAAAATAAATGTCTAAGGGCTGTTTTTATGTGAAGAAATAAATTCATACTACAATAAAAATGACAGTAACAGTAATGTTTAAACTGCATGTTTGTTTGAATTCTAAAAATTAAAAAATACATAAAATTAAACATTAAGGATTAAATTACTAGAGCATGTGCTATATTGTGAATATATGCAATTTAACATGCGAATACAGATCACAATATAGCATGACCTTGAGTTCCTTGTTGCTATATTAAGAGGGTTTTTTTTAAATTAAAAATGTTAATGATGGGGGTAAGCAGCCATAGATAAGAAACATCTTAGTAAAACCAGAAGTGAAGGGGGATTTGGACTACCTCAGTTTAAGTTATATTGTTTGGCTGCTCATTTGAATATTTTTTCATTTTGGAGAGACTGTCTCCCAAGTTGTGATTTTCAAGACATGCCGGCTTGGCTTCAGATTGAACACTCTTCATGTAAACATACTTCACTCCCAGCAATTCTCTACAGACCACTGAAAATGAGTAAAGTATTATATAATCATAATACAGTGATTCGTCATTCATTAGGAATATGGCAGATAGTGATGAAAATAATTAAAGCCCCAAAACTGTATATAGATAGTCCAATTTGCTGGAATCATGCCTTTCAGCCAGGTTTAACTGATTCAAGTTTTCGATCTTGGAGGGAAGCTGGCATAGTCAAAATGAAAGATTTATATATCGAAGATCGATTGGCAGCCTTTCAGCATCTTCAGCAGAGATACCAATTTCCAGCCTCTCTTTTTTTTGCGTTATCTACAAATAAGACATTTTTTGAGAACATACAGAACACTATGAGCAGAAACCTCAACATGCTGAATTGGATAGGATGGCAGATATTAAGCCTTTTGAGAAGGGATGTGTCTATAGCATATAATGTTTTTTTGGAGCAGAGTCCGACATCCTCAGATGTATTTAAACAGTCCTGGGAGGAGGAATTGGGCACAGATATATCGGTGGAGACATGGAAATCCTGCATTGACAATATTCATAATAGTTCAATAAATGCACGTTTGGGTCTGATTCAATTTAAAGGTTGTTCACAAACTTCATTTTTGCCAAAGTAGGTTGTCGAAATTCTCTCCAGAGATATCGTCTTTGTGTCCAAAATGTTCGGCTGCAGAAAGGACACTTAGCCACCAGTTCCTCACATGTCACAAGGTCAATAATTTTCTGGAACCTGCTGTTTGGTCAGCTTTCTGAGGTATATAACAGAACTATTATGCCAGATCCTATTATGGCATTGTTTGGTGTGGTGGCACCAGAAACGGGGCTGGACAAGTATGAAGTACAAGCTGTTGTCCTCAGCATGTTGCTTGCAAAATGTCTGATTTTACAACATTGGAAGTCTGAGGCAGTGCCAACGTTTGGTATGTGGACCATGGAGTTGGGAAAGATATTGCATTTGGAAAGGATTTGTTTTATTAAGGAAAAGAAAGAGCATTTTTTTTGAGCATGTGGGAGTCATTTATTAATTTGATGGGCAAATCTGCAGATTGTGCTGGTGCATCAAAGTTGCTGTAATGTTTTGGCTTAGATCTTTTCTTTTGTCATCATTGTTTGTTTGTCTCTCTTATATCAGTGTGTAACCACCAAATGTAAGAAATTGTATTATATAAAAATTAATAAAAGGGAAGAAAAAAAAAAAGTTAATTATATAAATGTGACATTTTTTGTGTACCTTAAAATCAGTGAATGGCCAATCAAGGCAGTGTTATTTTAGTATCATTGAGCAACTATTATAATTTTTAAAAAGATATTTTGAATTAGTTTTTATTTTTTTTAATATTATGTTTTTATTGTAATTGTAGATAAAAAAGTTAATTAATTAGGTTGGGTTTTTGTCATTTTTATTATAGTTTGTCTATATGATTATTTAAAGTAATTTTTATTTCAGTTTTAGTTATTAGTACAAGTTGAACTAAATGAAAATAAGAAATGTTGCTTTGGCAACTAGCCAACATTAAATAAAACGCAAGTAATTTTATTTTATTTTTTTATTTCAGTTAAGGTTCAGTTTTTTTTATTTCAGTTAATGTTTCAGTGTGAAAAAATGGTTTAATGGTTATGGTTTTAGTTTTGGTTTTAATTTACTATAATAACCCTGATTCAAGGGGTGGCAAAAGGGAGATACTGAGAACAAGAAAAACGTTGAAATAAAATAGTAAAATAAAAGAAATGTGAACATATAATGCAATAATATAAAGCTGTAAATTATTGAATTATATGACTTCCGCTCCACTCAGAAGTCCATATGTGGGAGTGCTGCTGGACCAATGAAAGAATAGCGAAAGTAGGGTTTTTGTTAAAACATGATATTTATTTTCACAGAATGGTGTTCACGTGACAAAGCTCTTGGTAATCCCCATGAGACTTTGTCATAAACAACACTTTAGAAATGACTTACACTCCTCAGTAAACATCAGTGAGCATCACTGCCTCCTCTAAAAACACAAGCACAACATCAAACACCACAGCACACTCCAACCTACATCAGATTAGATTGGTTCAAAGAAAGCAAAATCAAATAAATACAGACACAAACCACAGTCCTTCCTACCATCTCTTCATACAAACTATCTACCAATGAATAATGAAATCATCCACAAGCCTTCAGACAACTCTTACTTCTCCAAGAGTAATTTCTAATGATTTTTCAGTGGTTTTATCTCCAGAACTCAATATACACACTATAATAAAATAAAATCAGTTAAATTAAACTGATCAAAAGTGGCAGTAAAGACATTTATAATGTTACAAAATATTTTTTATTTAAAAAAAAAAAAAAAAAAAAATTCTTTTAAAGTTTAGATTAATTAAAGAATCATCAAAAATGTATCCGGTTTCCACAAAAATATTAAAAGGTGCCATAGAATGCACTGATACAATATTGTTCTCTGATATCTACATAGAAGGTATGTGGCTTAGGTAAGGGCAAAAAAATCTCCAGAAACGGTTTTACATGTCCATTTAAAACCCTAGGATTTGTCCCTAGAATGAAATGGTCTGTTATTACCTTATTTGGAAGGGTCATGAATAATAATCTTGAACTCTGCTCTGATTGGCTGTTTCACAGTGCGGCTCATTTCAGTAGCTCACACAGCAGGAAGGAAACACAGGGAAAATATATATTTCAATACTTTCTCGCACAGTTATATCGTCGGGTAATTATACTGTAAATAAAAAGCGGGCATCAGGGAGCCACTATTTATTTGGGTGGCATTGAAACTGCTTTCGAATGCACGATCGCTTTAGTTTCACTTTCGAGATTCGCGATCGCATGTACTCTGTTTATACTATGGAGCGACAGTACTTACTACACATTTTATAAGATCAGATGCTTGTCAGAGGTGCTCAGGATCTGTAAATCATTCGTCATCATCCTCAGTCATCTCTCCTTACTCTGTTTATGTGGTAAGTGAAATCTTATGTACTGTAATGTAACAGGGTACACCTAGCAAGAAGCTAACCATGTCCATTTAGTGACTTGTGTTGTGTTATTTTATTAGAATGCGTTATTTGCTTTCCGTGCCTTTCTGAATACAGACACCAACTCATCCCTGCACTTCACATCCCCTGCACAGCCTGGAACATAACATTCATTTCCATGATCTACCATTTTCGCTCTTATCCTCGCTTGTTCCTTCACAATATCTGCAGAACTTCTGATGGTTCGGCTGGCGGCTGGCCTAGAAGATGGGTGGGTATATGCAAATGTTGGGGGCATAACTATTAGTGATACCGACTGTTGCGTCACAGTCAGTGTTATGTTCTGATTCGCCTATTTTTCAGTGGTCTTTTTTTATTCACGAGATTTACATAAGGAGGAGGAAACAATGGTGTTTGAGGCTCACGGTATGCCATTTCCATGTACAGAACTGTTATTATTCAACTATGCCAAGCTAAATACAGTTTTCCATTCTATGGCACCTTTAAGCAGTAGAACTATTTTCAACATTGATAAATGTTTCTTGAGCAGCAAATCAGGATACTAGAATGATTTCTGAAGAATCATGTGACACTGAAGACTGGAGTAATGATGCTGAAAAACAGTTTTGATCGAAGGAATAAATTACATTTTAAAATATGTTAAAATAGAAAACTGTTCTTTTAATTGTAATATTTCAGAATTTTACAGTTTTTACTGTACCCCAAACCTTTACATGGTAGTGTAAGTGGAAAATTCTTTGCGATCAACTAAATTTATTAGTAACAAAATCTTCTAGTTGCAACCGGCTCATGGTGACACTAACATGAGCTGCTGGTCATCAATATATGCAAAAAATGTGGACTAAGGACTAATGAAAACATGTTTAATTAGCAAAAAAATACCATATCATGGCCAGTAGGAGGCAGGTGTGATAAATACTTAATTTCAGTCCTGACCTAAATAATCTGGTTGAGAGGAATGAGAATAACACCAATAAAAAAAAAATACTGGACTTGGCTTGAAATCAAGCATAGGAAGGGCAAAGGAGGTACTGAGAATGACAAGAGAAACTTTGAAATAAAATTGTAAAGTAATAAAAGAAGGTGTGGGCAAACGTTTACAGCTATGCATTATATTATTGAATTTTTACACAACAAATAAAGTGTCAGCTGACTTCGGCTCCACTCAGAAGTCCATAGAGAGCGAGCGCTGTTGGACAGGGTTGGCATGATTACGTACCATCACGACGTTGCGTCCACGGGTGATAAAATCATTGTAGCCGATCTCCTCCATCACCCGTTCCTCCAGCCCCAGCTCCTCATCTTCCAGTGCCTCTCTCAGACTCTGGGCACTGTAAGCGTGAGGGTCGTGTGTGAAGGGGTGCGAGCGGGAGCTGCTCCTGCGTCCGTGGAAGCTGCCCCAGCCTCTGGCCCCAACAGCCGTACTCATCTCATCAGAGCCGTGCGAGAGATGATGCGCTCTGCTTGCCATGACGATGGAGGAGGCGCTGCTCGGAGCACCACAGTGATGCTCATGAACGCAGCGGGACATGCTGGAGGAGCGGCGGAGTTTCTGCAGACTCTCCAGCTCCTCCGACAGATCCTCCGGCAGCTCTGCTTCCCGCATGGAGAAGAGCTCGTACTGAGGAGGCTCCAGCACCTCCTGCATCTCTGCAGCGCCGAACAAACCCTTACGGCTCAAGACCTGCAGCAGACAAATACACATTAGCAAGTTGATTCATGTAAAATGTTGATGCAATCAATCACATATTAGAGTTTGAATGCTTAAAGTTAAAGTAAAATGACATTCACAACCCATTCTACTTTGGTAATTAGAGTGAAACAGGATATTCAATGAGAAAAAAAATGCAAACGTATGATTTTGATTTTAAAAGGGATTCGTGCCATCTAAAAAGGAAAGTTGTTTCAGAGATGGAGAATTCAGTTTTGATAAAAGATTGCAAAAATCTGTGCATGAAATATGTAAACTGGGCATATTTGAATTATTCTTTAATTACTAATTTTGACAATTATTTGTTTTAATTAATGTCATTGTAATTAAATCGTGTTTTTCAGTTAAATTACACTTTATATATAATCACCCAGGCTTACAGAATGATGTTTTTGTTTGTTACTGTTTTTTTGTTTGTTTTTTTATTAACATTTACTGATGCATCATTTACAATTAGTCCAGGAATATGTAATTAAAAAGTCAAATGGTCAGTATAATTACTTATTATATTATGTTGACATTATTTGTCAAACTAGTGAAATCCAGCAGACAAATGCACATAAGCAAGGTCACATTTTCACGCAGGTTAAATATTAGTCATTCAGAACCATTTCGTAATTTTATGCATTTCTATTATTACAGGATATTTAATGAGAAGAGGAAAAAAAAAAAAAAAGTTAGTTAAAGAGAGATATGATTTAGATTTTTTGACAATCTAAAAAGTTGTTTCAAAGGGGAAGAATTACATTGATAAGAACATTTTTATAAAAAAATTGAAATAAAATGCTTAATGAACATGCACAATATGACTGGGTTTGTGCATTAAATATGTAAATTGAGAACTTTTTAATTATTCTTTAATTAATTATTAATTTTAATTAATGACTTTTTGCCATTATTATCCATGCTGTCAGGTAAGGTGGCTTACTCTCGTCAAGAATCATACTCGTGATTATTTTAGTCAATATTGAGATCACTATTATCTACCACAGTTACTTATTGAAATATATTTATTGAACATAAAAAAAGGATTTATTTGAAAAACAAATCAAATGAAATAAATAAAATATATAATTTTATATATACACGTACATAGACATTAAAATATATATTTATACTTTATAATATATTTTTACAAATTGAGAAACGGCAGTTATATTACTTAAAAATGATTTATTTATATTTTTTTTATTTGGAATAACATGCACTGATGAATCATTCACAATTAGACCAAGTCCATGCATTTAAAAAAAAAAAATATATATATATATATATATATATCATTATTCAGTTTAATTACCTCTTGCATTATTATGCTGACTTCATTCTCCAAACTAGTGAAATCTTTTTAAACTGAAAAAATAAAGGTTTTCTGAAAACCTGCCCTTGCCATTGGTCAAACAAACAAACAGCACAAAGTCACACCAATGGCTGAGTCAATATTGCGGTGTCAGGAAGCTCAAATAGACAAATGCACTAGTAATGTTTTGATAGCAGCACAGTGTTTGCTTTTTTCAGGGAAATCAACCTACAAAGGCTGGAAAAAAAAAATATAATCTTCATGTGCATTTCTGACCCCTGTATGAGGCTATTTTCTCATTCTAAATGGTGATTTTGATATAAATAGCCACCTTTTTTCTCGGCTGCTTCATCTGTATAAATACAGATATGATGAGAAGAAGCAAGACCACACCAGACGCCACTCCAATCACAGTGCTATGAGTTTTACTCATCTGTTGGAAGAAACCTTTAGACTTCTTTTCTGCGAGAGACAAGGACAACAAAGACAAAAAGCAGAAGAGCATGAATAAGAAAAAAAAGAATATTTCTCCACCTAAATAAGAACAATAACAATAAAACTGAATTAATGAATATTTATTACTGCTTTACATAACCAGGGTTCATGGCGTTTCCATTCTCCACAATAACCCTTTAACCCATGATGTCCAATCCTTCACAAAATGATAATTCAGCATACATAAATATTATGTGCTTTATATGCAATATTAATTTAGTGAACAGAAGGTCATTGAGGTCAAACCCCTGAAGGAGGGACAAAACAGTTATGGACAAAAATATTTGCTTGCTAAACTATCCATTAAAATTCTGAAGAAAGCCTGGAAAACTAACATGTGAAAGCACACTTTTCTTTGCATACCATACCTTTGCAGTTGTTCTCGTCCCAGGGAAACACACAGTTCTGAACACCATTACAAACCAGAGTGTTGTTGATGCACATGTTGCTGTGACAGAAGAATGTGTTGGCCAAACATGGAGCTGCAAAACAGAGTTTTTAATGAGATGAAAGCCACATGGATGATGCAATACCAATACTGTCCACATGATGGACCTCTGACACAACATGTTTGAAAGCTAGCACCACTGGTCAGTCTAATTGTGTTGTTAGCCATGCAAAACTACTGAAGCACAGTATTCTGACACAGTATTTCGGTTAGATAAAGATTTTGTGTTACAGATCTTTTTATAGCTATAATGTATTCCTATACAAAGGATTGAAGCTAAAGGTAAATTTAATCCAAAAAGGTCAAACATGCAGAATGGAAAATTAAATGTGAGTTTTTTTAAAATCTCCTTTTGCATTCAGCAGACAAATAACAGCATATGGGTTTGGAACAACATGAGGATGAGTAATGACATCCATTTCTGGGTGAATGATTACTTGAATAAAACTGCAGAATGTAAAAAGATAGATTAGTGCTTACGTTCAGCAAAGACCGTGAAGAGCATCCGGAAGCGGCTCAGTTTGCTGGTCTCGTCGGCCCACATTCGGACCACGCCCACAGCGTTGTCAAGCGTGATGTCGTTGGCAACGGTGCTGCAGAACTTGGCCTTTAGATCTTCAATGGCATTACTGCCTTCATAGATTGCAACAAAGTTTTTCTTACACTCATTTGAGTTCTCCAACTGATACTCCAGAAAGCGGAGATAGATCTGTGTGTGAGATAGAGACACAAACAGTGACACTCAAAGCCACTGTAGGTACGTATAATAGTGTTTATTAAGTTTTATTCTACAGTTCTCTGACAAACCTGATTCTGATTGGTCATTCACAGCATTCTGATGCAAAATATTTTATATAAAGACGCTGAACTTCATAATAGCTGATTTTCATGTCTCTACAGTCACTTTCCTCTTACATAAATATAATTTCAGCATTTAATCACCATTTATTTATTTATTTGGTAAGAAACCATCATTTTATTATTTATTATAATTTACTTAAATGTGTTTATATCATTATTACCGTTTATCTACAACTTATTTGTGTTTTTATTTATTATGTTTGATTATTTTATATTTTTTAAATGCATGTACATGCATAATATTATTTCTTTTAATTATCTTATTTTTATTTGATTCGTTTTTCCAGTTGAATTATGTTTAAAGTTCAAGTAATTATTAAAGTAATACCACTATTAAAAAGATAAGTTCTTTAATAAATGTTCAATAAATACATGATGTTCCAAAGTCAGTTATTAATTGCGATCTCAATACTGACCAAAATAATCATGATTATGATTCTTGCCAAAACTAAGCAGCTCTAAAAGCATGGATAATAATGGAAAAAAGACAATTAAAATGACTAATTATTAAAATGAATAATGAAGAATAGTTAAAATGTTCTCAATTGAAATATTTAACAAAAAGGCCAGTCATATTGTGTTCATTGAGCACTTTGACAGAGGGGTTTATTTTATAATAATGACCAGCTGACTTTGTTATCCTGTATCTTACACAACTTCATTCCAAGACTCGACATCAGTGACTGTAGATGATTGGTGGTGGGGGGGACCTAATGGTTAGGGAGTCGGGCTTGTAACCTGAAGGTTGCCGGTTCAATTCTCGCACCAGCAGGAATTGAAGGTGGGGATTGTGAATGAACAGCAATCTCTCTGCCTTCGATACCATGACTGAGGTGCCCTTGAGCAAGGCACCGAACCCCCAATTGCTCCCCGGGCACTGGAGCAATGGCTGCCCACTGCTCCGGGTGTGTGTTCACGGTGTGTGTGTGCGTTTGTTCACTATTCACTGCTGTGTGTGTACACTTGGATGGGTTAAATGCAGAGCACCAATTTCGAGTATGGGTCACCATACTTGACAATGTCACGACTTTCACTTTTCATCCGTTACAAATCTGTGAGAGAAACAGCCGTTTCATCAGGGCTGTATTACTAACCTTAGACATCGGTGGAGCTCGTATGGTCCAAATACAATCCAGTGCTTCCCCTGATTTCACCTTGTTTTCCTCCTCAACTTGACTAGATCTGATTATACCATCTGATCCAGACATTTCAAACTGACAGTCTGACAGGAGGAGAAAACAAAGACAATTAAATTAACATTATAGCAATAAAATACTATAACTTTATATCTTTCAACTACTTGAGAAGAGACCTGAGAGTCTGCAGACAGCAGCTGGGAAAAGTAATACTAATAAATTCTAGGGCACTGAAATATTCAGGAGTTTACATAACTGATGCACTAAAGATGGAATTTACATTTATATTTGTTGGGTGCAGGAACCATAGCAACTGAAAAAGAGGGTGTATGAAGTATCATTCCAACAGGTATCAAAACATTTTGAAAAATGAAACCAAGTATTTTAAAGTTTGTTTCTACAAGGCATTCCATGTTAGGTTTAGTTAGTAGGCTAGTAGAAATCTAAAACAAATTTGCCATAGACCACTACAAAAATTTCAATATATATTTTATGAAGTGAAAATCACCTACTAACAGTTTTCAATTTTTGAGCACAAAAGTTTTGAATTAATTTGCAGTTTAACCATAAAATGTCTGATTCTTTAAAAATACTATTTACATAAGTAGTCAGTGCAGAAGCTTTTATCCAAAGCAATAAGTAGACAAACACCCTGAAATAACCACCACCCGCCCCACACTACATAAGTATTTTCTGTTTACCTGGAATGGGATTCAAGAGTCCCCCAATATGTAGATGAAAATCAGGATCTGGACGCAAGAGAGGTTTTTGAATAAAAAATGAAGTGCAATAAAATTAATACAAAGGGAAGAGAGAAAAAAGGCATCAGAGTAAAAGATAAGATCTAACTGCATGAAGAACTGCCACATTCATTTACCTGCAGTATATGAATACTCCACCCTGAAGCCCAGTCCTTCCAGCTCCTCATCGCTGGCAAACCTGATCCACATGAAGCGTCCAGAAGAGGTGACAATTCCTGGACTCTTTGCCCCGCAGAACCGATTAATCAACGGAGAGAAAACAAATGGCCCATCACGGATTTCAATATTATCAAAGCGGCACTCAAAGGATGGCTCGATGTAGTAGATGTCATTGAAGACGAGTTGTATTCTCTTCCGTGGATGGGCTAATGTAGATGAGAAACAAAGATTACAACACGAATAACTGTTGCGACAGAGATATACACTATTGTTCAAAAGTTTGGGGTCGGTAGGATTTTTTAATGTTTTTGAAAGTCTCTTATGCTCACCAAGGCTGCATTTATTTGATCAAAAATACAGTAAAAACAGTAATATTGTGAAATATTATTAAAATTTTAAATAATTGTTTTCCATTTGAATTTATTTTAAACTTTAATTTATTCCTGTGATGCACAGCTGGATTTTCAGCATCACTGCTCCAGTCTTCAGTGTCACATGATCCTTCAGAAATCACTCTAATAGGTTGATTTGAAGCTCAAAGAAACATTTCTTATTATCGATGAACACAGCTGTGCTGCTTAATATTTTTAAATACTACAATTTTCCAAGATTCTTTGGTGAATAAAAAGTTCAAATTAACAGTATTTATTTGAAACAGAAATCTTTTGTAACTTGAATAAATCTTTACTGTCACTTTTGATCAATTTAATGCACCCTTGCTGAATAAAAGTATTAACTCAGCAAGACCCCAAACTTTTGAATGGTCATGCAATGCATATTTTACCAAAGCAACAAATAAGACAAGTATCTGTGGAAGCTTGTGGAAGTAAGACTCATACCCTCCAGGATGTACACACACTCCTTGTTTGGCGGGTAAGTGTTGGGGTAGTTTGGAGAACTGAATGATCCTCCATTTGCCGTCTGGATCAAAGTTCCACAGTGAGCGGGTTTCTTATCCTCAACAGCCACATTCTGAGGCAAAGCTAACAGGATACACACACATAAGATGATCTACATTAAAGGTAATGGTTATTAAAGCAAAACAGATAAGACTCATTAAATGTTCATTTCAATTTCTTTTTCGGTTTAAATCTCACACACTCCAAATTAAACATGTGGCTTTGCATGCGAGTTCCTACTTCAAACCAACCTTGAGTTTTCTGTGCCAGTGCGAAACCCTCCTCTATCAGGATAAGCAGAACCAAGGCTGCAAGAAAACAAAAATGGGGCATGTTTACAAAGTCTGGAGCGTTCTTGGACATCCAGTGAACTTTTCTTAACAAGATACACACTATGAAGAAATCAAATACAACTCAGATAGCAGATGTGTCGAAAATGTAAAAGGAAGTCTTATGTTTACAAGCCTGTAATTATTTGATCAATAATGCAGTAAAATAGAAATATTTTCTTTTTGAATATATTTTAAAAATGTAATTTATTCCTGTGATGCTATGTGAATTTTCAGCATCATTCCTCTACATCAGTGTCACACCATCCTTCAGAAATCATTCTAATATGCTGATTTACTGCTCAAGAAACATTTATGATTATTATCAATGTTGAAAACAATTGTGCCAATTAATATTTTTGTGGAAACAGTGATGACATTTTTCAGGATTCTTTGATGAAAAAGTTTAAAAGAACATTTATTTGGAATTAAAAAACATTTTCTTTCTTAACATCATAAATGTTAACAATTAAGTGTTTATCTACATTATAAAAGTATTCACTTTTCAAAATATAATAATAAATCAAATCAATCTCTTACCGACCCCAAACCTTTGAGCTATAGTGTAGCTCTATGTTCTGTTAAAGATACCATTAATTGTAAATCAACCTATGGCTTTACTGTGTTCATATAAAAAAAATAAAATAATAAATTACATTTTAACACCTTACTAATTTATTGTAATTATTACTCTAACACCACATTGCTTTACTTCACTCTTGCTTGTACTGCTATTTGTCTGCCCTTAAAAACAAGACATTCACAGTGGGATGTGGATGTTCAGGTCACATTCACGAAGCCTAAAATAAATTTTAACAAGCTCCCCAACTCCTGATCCACACATACAGAGCTGCCAATTCACAAGTTTTATTAAAAAGGAAAATGACGCCAGCCTGAGATCTGAACCCAGAACATTTTTCAATCAGAGCTCAAGCTCAGCAGTGAGTTGACGTTATTGATGAGGCTTGACAACAGGTTTTTAAAATATACTGCAGCACGTGTTGGCCAGGGTTGTGTTTAGGGTGGTTGAACGTGATTTTCATGACATGAGGTATTGAGAGTTAGCTTATCAAACCGATTTCATCAAACAGGATGGGAGTGAGACAAATCAACTGAAACCACAAAACAGAACTCTAAAACTTGCTTGTATTTATGGCGTTTCTCACTAAAATAAATGGGAATGACCCAACTACATCAGCCTCTTCAAGCCATTAAAGACTACGACTTGATGAATGATGTCATGAATACAGTTCTAGGATATGTGGTTTGATTAAGGGTTTGTAGCGGTGCATGAATACAGTTCTAGGATATGTGGTTTGAGTGAGGGTTTGTAGAGGTGCATGAATACAGTTCTAGGATATGTGGTTTGATTAAGGGTTTTTTTTTTTTTAGAGGTGCATGAATACAGTTCTAGGATATGTGGTTTGATTAAGGGTTTTTTTAGAGATGCATGAATACAGTTCTAGGATATGTGGTTTGATTAAGGGTTTTTTAGAGGTGCATGAATACAGTTCTAGGATATGTGGTTTGAGTGAGGGTTTGTAGAGGTGCATGAATACAGTTCTAGGATATGTGGTTTGAGTGAGGGTTTGTAGAGGTGCATGAATACAGTTCTAGGATATGTGGTTTGATTAAGGGTTTGTAGAGGTGCATGAATACAGTTCTAGGATATGTGGTTTGATTAAGGGTTTGTAGAGGTGCATGAATACAGTTCTAGGATATGTGGTTTGATTAAGGGTTTGTAGAGGTGCATGAATACAGTTCTAGGATATGTGGTTTGAGTAAGGGTTTGTAGAGGTGCATGAATACAGTTCTAGGATATGTGGTTTGATTAAGGGTTTTTTAGAGGTGCATGAATACAGTTCTAGGATATGTGGTTTGATTAAGGGTTTTTTAGAGGTGCATGAATACAGTTCTAGGATATGTGGTTTGAGTGAGGGTTTGTAGAGGTGCATGAATACAGTTCTAGGATATGTGGTTTGATTAAGGGTTTTTTAGAGGTGCATGAATACAGTTCTAGGATACGTGGTTTGATTAAGGGTTTTTTAGAGATGCATGAATACAGTTCTAGGATGTGGTTTGAGTGAGGGTTTGTAGAGGTGCATGAATACAGTTCTAGGATATGTGGTTTGATTAAGGGTTTGTAGAGGTGCATGAATACAGTTCTAGGATATGTGGTTTGAGTGAGGGTTTGTAGAGGTGCATGAATACAGTTCTAGGATATGTGGTTTGAGTGAGGGTTTGTAGAGGTGCATGAATACAGTTCTAGGATATGTGGTTTGATTAAGGGTTTTTTAGAGGTGCATGAATACAGTTCTAGGATATGTGGTTTGATTAAGGGTTTTTTAGAGGTGCATGAATACAGTTCTAGGATATGTGGTTTGAGTGAGGGTTTGTAGAGGTGCATGAATACAGTTCTAGGATATGTGGTTTGATTAAGGGTTTGTAGAGGTGCATGAATACAGTTCTAGGATATGTGGTTTGAGTGAGGGTTTGTAGAGGTGCATGAATACAGCTCTAGGATATGTGGTTTGATTAAGGGATTTTTAGAGGTGCATGAATACAGTTCTAGGATATGTGGTTTGATTAAGGGTTTGTAGAGGTGCATGAATACAGTTCTAGGATATGTGGTTTGAGTGAGGGTTTGTAGAGGTGCATGAATACAGTTCTAGGATATGTGGTTTGAGTGAGGGTTTGTAGAGGTGCATGAATACAGTTCTAGGATATGTGGTTTGATTAAGGGTTTGTAGAGGTGCATGAATACAGTTCTAGGATATGTGGTTTGATTAAGGGTTTGTAGCGGTGCATGAATACAGTTCTAGGATATGTGGTTTGAGTGAGGGTTTGTAGAGGTGCATGAATACAGTTCTAGGATATGTGGTTTGATTAAGGGTTTGTAGAGGTGCATGAATACAGTTCTAGGATATGTGGTTTGATTAAGGGTTTGTAGAGGTGCATGAATACAGTTCTAGGATATGTGGTTTGAGTGAGGGTTTGTAGAGGTGCATGAATACAGTTCTAGGATATGTGGTTTGAGTGAGGGTTTGTAGCGGTGCATGAATACAGTTCTAGGATATGTGGTTTGAGTGAGGGTTTGTAGAGGTGCATGAATACAGTTCTAGGATATGTGGTTTGAGTGAGGGTTTGTAGAGGTGCATGAATACAGTTCTAGGATATGTGGTTTGAGTGAGGGTTTGTAGAGGTGCATGAATACAGTTCTAGGATATGTGGTTTGAGTGAGGGTTTGTAGAGGTGCATGAATACAGTTCTAGGATATGTGGTTTGAGTGAGGGTTTGTAGAGGTGCATGAATACAGTTCTAGGATATGTGGTTTGAGTGAGGGTTTGTAGAGGTGCATGAATACAGTTCTAGGATATGTGGTTTGAGTGAGGGTTTGTAGCGGTGCATGAATACAGTTCTAGGATATGTGGTTTGAGTGAGGGTTTGTAGAGGTGCATGAATACAGTTCTAGGATATGTGGTTTGATTAAGGGTTTGTAGAGGTGCATGAATACAGTTCTAGGATATGTGGTTTGATTAAGGGTTTGTAGAGGTGCATGAATACAGTTCTAGGATATGTGGTTTGATTAAGGGTTTTTTAGAGATGCATGAATACAGTTCTAGGATATGTGGTTTGATTAAGGGTTTGTAGAGGTGCATGAATACAGTTCTAGGATATGTGGTTTGATTAAGGGTTTTTTAGAGATGCATGAATACAGTTCTAGGATATGTGGTTTGATTAAGGGTTTGTAGAGGTGCATGAATACAGTTCTAGGATATGTGGTTTGATTAAGGGTTTGTAGAGGTGCATGAATACAGTTCTAGGATATGTGGTTTGATTAAGGGTTTGTAGAGGTGCATGAATACAGTTCTAGGATATGTGGTTTGATTAAGGGTTTGTAGCGGTGCATGAATACAGTTCTAGGATATGTGGTTTGAGTGAGGGTTTGTAGAGGTGCATGAATACAGTTCTAGGATATGTGGTTTGAGTGAGGGTTTGTAGAGGTGCATGAATACAGTTCTAGGATATGTGGTTTGAGTGAGGGTTTGTAGAGGTGCATGAATACAGTTCTAGGATATGTGGTTTGAGTGAGGGTTTGTAGAGGTGCATGAATACAGTTCTAGGATATGTGGTTTGAGTGAGGGTTTGTAGAGGTGCATGAATACAGTTCTAGGATATGTGGTTTGAGTGAGGGTTTGTAGAGGTTCATGAATACAGTTCTAGGATATGTGGTTTGAGTGAGGGTTTGTAGCGGTGCATGAATACAGTTCTAGGATATGTGGTTTGAGTGAGGGTTTGTAGAGGTGCATGAATACAGTTCTAGGATATGTGGTTTGATTAAGGGTTTGTAGAGGTGCATGAATACAGTTCTAGGATATGTGGTTTGATTAAGGGTTTGTAGAGGTGCATGAATACAGTTCTAGGATATGTGGTTTGATTAAGGGTTTTTTAGAGATGCATGAATACAGTTCTAGGATATGTGGTTTGATTAAGGGTTTGTAGAGGTGCATGAATACAGTTCTAGGATATGTGGTTTGATTAAGGGTTTTTTAGAGATGCATGAATACAGTTCTAGGATATGTGGTTTGATTAAGGGTTTGTAGAGGTGCATGAATACAGTTCTAGGATATGTGGTTTGAGTGAGGGTTTGTAGAGGTGCATGAATACAGTTCTAGGATATGTGGTTTGATTAAGGGTTTTTTAGAGGTGCATGAATACAGTTCTAGGATATGTGGTTTGATTAAGGGTTTTTTAGAGATGCATGAATACAGTTCTAGGATATGTGGTTTGATTAAGGGTTTGTAGAGGTGCATGAATACAGTTCTAGGATATGTGGTTTGATTAAGGGTTTGTAGAGGTGCATGAATACAGTTCTAGGATATGTGGTTTGATTAAGGGTTTGTAGAGGTGCATGAATACAGTTCTAGGATATGTGGTTTGAGTAAGGGTTTGTAGAGGTGCATGAATACAGTTCTAGGATATGTGGTTTGAGTGAGGGTTTGTAGAGGTGCATGAATACAGTTCTAGGATATGTGGTTTGATTAAGGGTTTGTAGCGGTGCATGAATACAGTTCTAGGATATGTGGTTTGATTAAGGGTTTGTAGAGGTGCATGAATACAGTTCTAGGATATGTGGTTTGAGTGAGGGTTTGTAGCGGTGCATGAATACAGTTCTAGGATATGTGGTTTGATTAAGGGTTTGTAGCGGTGCATGAATACAGTTCTAGGATATGTGGTTTGATTAAGGGTTTGTAGCGGTGCATGAATACAGTTCTAGGATATGTGGTTTGATTAAGGGTTTGTAGAGGTGCATGAATACAGTTCTAGGATATGTGATTTGATTAAGGGTTTGTAGAGGAGCTGTCTGTTCAGCACCACATGTGCGATCAGGTGTACTAACACTGACCAACATACAGACACGTCAAAGCAGACATTCAACCTGGTTTGATTCACTAAAGGCATTCTGGGCTGGCTGATCAAACAACAGAATGAAAAGCCAAGAAATAATTCTGTTTTGAACTCTAAATTGTTATGAGCTGGATGTATGAAAAGCAAAATTCAGACAAACTTTGATTAAAAAAATATTATGTTATTACCATGGTTCCATTAAAATGCTATGGTTTATGTATTTATTTATTTATTTAAGTATTTTGGAGTACCATGTAAATATGCACTGTAAAAATGTCAACCCACTACAATTGAAATCTTAAGTTCAATTGTTGCATTAATTTTTAAAAGGTATAAATTACATCGAAGGTTATTTTTTACTTTTTCCCCAAATTTGAATTTGATTAATAGTGAAGAAAATCGATGTTGAAACTGAAAACTTATAAAGCTGATAATAACTGACAAATGATTGTGGGCAAGTTAAATGGAGGAAGACACGCTATTATGACAATTATTAAAACAATTATGATGAACCTGATTTCATCACTGTACTATGGTAAAAGCACAGTGCTTTACTGTAATGTAGCAGCCTACGTGACATAAGCTATTCTCAAAACATGTTTGACATTCGCACAAATAAGTTGGCATCACATTTACAAAAACAAAAGTATCATTCATTAACAAAGAAGCAACATCAATAATTGAAACATGAACTCACCCTCATGCATTTCCACTTTCACTGAACTCTTTTACTCTCGTGAGATTGTGTTATCTACATTTTCAACGACATCAAGTTAGACCGTCGCAATACGGCTCTGCAACAGATTTCATGAATAAAGAAGAATCTCTTTCCTGGAATAAATTGCAAACAATCCATTTGAAAGCTCTAAAAAAAGCACCGAAATAAACCGTATACGCCGAGACGTTTGCAGAAACTCCTGAGCGACGCGCTTCTGAAAAGCCAGTTCTCATTATGACATTGAGGAGGGAGAAGACTCGCCTCATGAATATTAATTAATTCCATGACCTAAGAGCAGTATGTGCAACTGATTGGCTGATAGACGCTGAATCTGTACCATTCAACTGCTGATTAACAAATAACAATGAATATTAATTACGTTAGAATACTTTTGTTCTGCCCTATGCGAGGCAGCAGAGAAGCTGCATCTGAAGCTACACATACACTACGAAAATGTGCATTTACACAGGCTTTCAATGATGAACAAACAAATTATAGTTGCAGAAATATATATTTGTAAAATATAATATATTAGCATAATTAAAAAATGGTTTATATTGCAGATATTTTAAAACAATATACTGTCTTAAATCTTCAATTATAAATATAAATGAGAAATAATGAAATTATACTTAAAAATATTAAACTATAAATTAGAAATTAAATATATACAGCAGTATCCAAACTGCTTTTGGTACTAAGGGCTGAGGTAAGTCAGAGCTGCCACTACTATTACTACTAATGTTTTGGTGCCGTATTAGAACTTTGCACAAAATTTGAAGGCAGGACAGAGCCTGCACAGAGCAGTCTTAAGCTTTACACAGTCTTAGGACAGTGTTTCTCAATCCTGTTCCAGGAGGCCCACCAGCACCGCACGTTTTGGGTGTCTCCCTTACTGAACACACATATTTCGAGTCTTGAACCCTCTATTAATGAGCCGATTAGTTATGTTAGATTAGAAGGCATCTAAAATGTACAGTCCTTCAGCCAGGACCAGGATTGAGAACCACAGCTCTAGGAAGATTACAAAGAAGCATCCACATGACCTAAGTAATATTCACAAGCTAAGTCTTGATAGTAGGATTCATAATATTGCAGATGGGGTCCGCACAGCTGTTGGAAACAAGGGATTTGAGACTTAACACTGGTCTCTCGAAGGGGTCTGTCCCACCCATGAACGCCTGATCAGCAGTATGGGGACTGAGCTGCTGAGACGTGTCGCAGAAGCTGATTACATGGTCGCTGTATAAGGAGGGATATGAATTCTAATAATATCTGACTTTCAACGCCTGGTCACATAATGCATTGACTGTCAAGGTTTGTCACACACTATGGCTTTAATAAACTTGGCAAGCATCACTATTATTATTGCTCATAAACCCTTGACCTTTAGTATTAAACTTCCTAAGTTATCTCACAGTGCTTGTGATACAAACATGAATGATGCCACAAATCATGTGGCTCTATCAGATTTATGATCATTGCCCATAGTGTTATAGAGGCTTGGAGGTGGGGATAATCTTGGATCATTGACAAATGTTTACAAATATTGTATTTTGAAAGATGCATCCTTTGCATTTTAGTTTAACTGTGCTAATTCAGCACCATTCAACTGTTGATTAATAAAACTTGTGAATATTAAGTCATACACATATACTATGAAAATCTACATTTATACAGTTTTTTGATGATGCATAAACAAATGTATTTAAAGTTGCAGAAATAATATTAAAACTGGACCCTCAGTATTAAAGGAATCGTTCACCCAAAACTGAAAATTTGCTGAACATTTACTCACCCTCAGGCTATCCAAGATGTAGATAGGTTTGTTTCTTCATCAGAACAGATTGGAGAAATTTAGCATTACATCACTTACTCACCAGTGGATCCTTTGTAGTGAATGGGTGCCGTCAGAATGAGAGCCCAAACAGCTGATAAAAACATCACGATAATCCACAAATAATCCACACCACTCCAGTCCATTAATAAATCTCATATTGTTTGTGGTAAATGTGAATGATGTATCAAAACATGCAGCTCTAAGTAATCAGATTTATCATTTTTGCCCATATTAAAGGCTTTGATGTGGGATAATATTGCAAAACTAGCAAATCTATTTCCCATAATTGTACGCTGAATGCTAATGATGCATAATAATTTTCATCCTGTATGTTGAACAATATTCACTTAACAGCCCAGAATTGTTTAACTTTAGGCTACAAGTTTCAAAAGTACAATTCGGCACTGTAAAAATGGAAAAAAAAAAAAAAAAAAAAAAAAAAAAAAAAGTTTATCAAAGCCTCTTGAATTATGCTCCTAACCAGTTAAAATATATGCACTGCTTAAATGATCACAGAACAGTTATTTTCCACTCATGGCCCAACAAGACCATGCCTGCTGACAACTAATATAAAAAGAGCTTTCATAAATAACTTAAGCTGCCAGTGAAGTATGATGGCACTTATTTGCAATTCAAATTAAGCTGAAACTCCCTTTCATCTCTGACAGAGAAGATGAGATTCTCACCTGAGAATAGAGATTCTGCCACATTCATTTACAATGGCCTAGATAAGGCAATGAAGCCACTCTGTGCTGAAGTCAACATGTAACCATTGAGGTATAGGATCCACATTTGGCCAGTGCACATCTAGTTTAAAGATTTACTTTCCATGCGTTACGTAGCAGAGTAATACATAAATGCATAAATGGATTGAAAGTTTCAGGATGTTTTTTTTTTTTTCCCAAATGAAACAGGTAAAAATATTAATGCAAACAAATATTAGAGTAACATTTGTATTTTCTAAACAGCCGCTACAGTATGTGCACAGCAGGGTTTGTTCCTGTAAACAGAAATCTAAAAAAAAAAAAAAGAAGGAGAAAACATTTCATTATCATGTTTTATTTATTATTGTAGAATGGAATAGCCACTTTCTTCATTGACAATGTTTTGGAAATGGATCACGTTATGGAAGTAAAATGGGTTTGTGACTAACATTTTTGCATATATCTTGAATATTTAGCATATCTTGAATGTCTTGAATATATAATTCCAAAAGAACAAAATTGTTCTTCAGCAAAACAGAAAGAAATTACATCACTTGCTCACCAATAATCACAATAATCCACACGACCCCAGTCCATCAATTAATGATTTGTGAAGTCTGTGAATTCTGACGGCACTCATTCACTGCAGAGGATCCATTGGTGAGCAAGTGATGAAATGCTACATTTCTCCAACTCTTTTCCAATTAGGAAACAAACTCATGTACATATTGGATGGCCTAAGAGTCAATAAATTTTCTGCAAAATTAATTTTTGGGTGCACAATTCCTTTAATAGTGTGCTGTGAAGTAATTCCCCGATGCTGTACAAAAAAAAAAAAAAAAAAAAAAAAAAAAAAAACACCTTAAATGTAATATAATCTGAGGATGCAATTAAACATTTAAATGAAATAACATTTATTTTAGATAACACTCAAAAAGTTCAAAAAGAGCATCAGTTAGGCATGGCATGTTTTTTGCAGCATCTAAGTTCATGACTTGTGTATTTGTCTGCACACGATTGCAGATCTAAGTCAATCTTGCTGTCGCGTCTGGTTGAGTGTTGAAGGATTAAGAAAAGAGTAAAATCTTTTTGTTAATCTGGTGCTTTGTAGAGAGAGAGAGAGGGAGAATTTGCTAGTCAATTTCCTGTCAGCAAACTTAATTTCAAAGCAGAAAAAAAAAAAAAAAAAAAAAAAACAAGGAATACTATTATGTATGAGTAAATCAATGTGTGACCTGCCAGTGAACCCAGACATGTAAATCCTTTTACTTAATTATATTTGTATTAATAAACATGAATATTATTAATATTTAAACAAATTCAAAATAGAAATATATATATATATATATATATATATATATATATATATATATATGTGTGTGTGTTTTTTGTTGTTGTGTTTTTTTGTTTGTTTTTGTTTTGTTTATTTAAATTTAAAAAAAAAAAAAAAAAAAAAAAAAAAAACTTATGTTTGTGTTTAAAACTATGCAGTATGTATATACTAAACCAACTGGATTTTGAGAATGGAAGAAAGACCATAGGAGATAAAATTAACAAACACTTATGACAGCCATATGGCCACACACACACACACACAGTGTAGTAAATCTTTCACATTCTCTCAGTAGCTGTTCAGCAGAGCAGCCGAAGGTTTTGCATCTTTCAGATTCATCAAAACTGTCTCATTCTCCTGTCATCTCGCTCTTTAATACACACCCAATCAATATAGTCCCATAATGCACAACCACAATAACCTCTTATCAGAATCAGTAACATTACATGCTTCATACATGGAGCTTAATAATCACCTGATATTTTAAATGTATATATATTTCAAACCTACAGCACAAAACGCATGGTACACAGATAAACCCTGTGTAGCCATATGTGTTTGTGATTTGAAGGGTTAAATCCATGAAACACTCTGGATTAGACTATAACATGTGACAGGGCACACAATCAGACTTATTCCAAGATGACATTGAAGATACAAGTGATTTTCTTCAGATATTTCAATGGATGTGTGACGTTGACTTTGGTAATGTCCTAAGAAAGAGTGGTCTTCTAGCATTCTTTATAATCATATAAATTCTTATTGTCATATCTACTGAACTGAATTTGTTAGATGGCAGAAGTCTTATTAATAGTTAAATGTAAAATTTAAAAATACATTTTCAACGAAGCAGATTAGCAAATCAGCCAAAAAGACAAATGTGGCAAAGAAGAACAGCTGAGACATGATAGCCTATCTACAGTATGTCTTTAAATACAATCACATACAAAGTTATATATACACATATTTTTTCTTCCTTTATTTACTTAATTACAAAAAAACAAAAATATATATTTACAAAACATGTTATTTAAACTATAGGTCTAGTTTAGCAAAATTTTAAACGGCAGTAGTGCAGATGATCTGTATATGTATCTATAGCACTAAAAATTTCACTGAAAGAAAGAAATGAAGGCAGCCAGTCTCTCTCTGTGAGAACATGGGGAGGGAGATGGAGAGAATCTTTCTGACTGAAGTCCTGATGTCAAGCAATCTGAGACTTCAGCAATCTCTCAACATCCCTCAGACTAAAAATATCCTCAAGATACATTAAAGCCACCAGCAACCCACTCACACCAAAGAGGTCAGAAACACATACAGATCTTCACTGCTGTTATAAAGTTGGTATTTATATAGGTCATTTTATCTTAACTATCCTGAAAATTAAAAATCTCAAAAACTTTTAAGTCATATCCTTATTTACAGCAGACCACATCCGTTAGATGAAACGTGACCTTGGTGAAAACGCAATGATTTCTGTAGAAATCTCGATGTCAAATCACAGTCTGTTTATAAAATCCCATGAGTTACATCATCAGACACGTCTTTGGCTATACATGTGATCAAAGACACAATGGATAAAACCCAAGGCATTATCATTACACATGCTCTGAATGACAATGAAACCCTTATTTCTGGCTTGACTGGTGTATGACAGCATCCACTGAATCTAAAGTTTTAATTTGAGTTTTTTAGCTTTACGAACCAATAAAAAACAAATGCACACTGTTTGTACGTTTATCTTTTACTATGTGCATGTTATTTCCTTCTCAACAGAAGGAAATGTGTGGTGAGAGGGCATTTTCAGAACAGCACAATGGAAATCCAATCCAAATTAGAGAGTTGGAAAACAAAAACACACTAGCACTCCAACTTTGCCACTGTCTTTCCTCCAAAACATGTTTCTAATCATCCCTGGGTATTTACTTTGTGCAAAGAGCTTCCTCCAAAAAAGGACGAAAGAGCATGAAAATGTCGTGACAGACACTGAGAGGAATCAAAATGAAGGGATTGAGAGACTTAAGAGTGATAACAGCTTCATCTCTCTGTCTCTCACACTCATTACACAAGCAGATAGTTCTCACAGCTCTGCAATTACTGCTTCAGCTGTACAATTACTGCTAACAACAACAGCTGCCATCATCCAAAAACACAGATGACTGCACAAACAAGACAGAGATAAGGATAGAGATGAAGTTGCATGAATGTGGTATCTAGAATATTAAAAGGGAAGACATAAACCAATGCTTTAATCTTAGGGTCATATAGGGTAATTTGTAAAAACATGAAGCACTAGTTAAAAAAAATAAAATAAATAAAAATAAATCATCAGATTACTATTAGCTACATATTATACTGCCAAAATGATCCACAGCTCTGTGTCCCCATCTTGTGGATAATTTCTTAGAGCAGCAGCAGCAAAAAAAAAAAAAATAAATAAATAAAATAAATAAAAAAATAATAATAACATGTGGCATTATAAAATAAAATATTACGAAATACAGGCTACCAAATTTTAGAGGAAAAAAATGGAATTCACATGGGGGGCATTTTTGTCCCGAGCCTTCCTCATTTCTGACCCTGACATGGATTATTAACAGCAGCAGGATGCTGCATGCAGCAAATTACTGTAGCCTACTTCCTGAATACTGAATACTGAATTTTACTGAATACTGTCAGTAAAATGTTTGGATCAGTAATTGTATTTGTTGTGACTGTGTAACTGTGTCAATGTAAATATACAGCTCTGAATGCCTGGGCATCATTGAACCGTTTGTGCAGCCAAAGAGGCAGAAAATGACTCACTTTAATCAATAGTTCCACATTTTAAAACCGGTGACGCTGTGCACGAGGGCGGTCAGGGAGTGTCTGTGTGGAAACGCAGCTCTGTTGACGGAGGGAGTCATTCAGGGGTAACATTAGGTCCGATTCATTTTAATGACTCGGTTCGTTTCAGTGAACCGGTTCAATACGGATTCTTTTGAGTCATCAAGTTTTCCTAGATGTGCGGAATTTAGCTGTTTTGTATTTATGTATACAAAATTATGTTGGTGCTTAATTTACAGTGTGCAAATTATTCTTTAAAATCAATAGTGGACCACTCTGAAAGACTGGCATGCGCAATCTATTGGTCTCGCGAAATTAAATCGTCGCACAGTCAAACGTCAATTAAAGACTTTTAACCATAGGCTAATACTTTTGTGATACAGCTGCTTGTGGTTTGTAAATTCACAATTAACTGACGTGATGACATTTTGTCGACTATGCGCATGAAAAAAAAAAAAAAAAAAAAAAAAAAAAAAAAAAAAAACTACCTTAAACCAATGCAACCGATTTAATGCACTCTGAACACGCTTGTATTTGTTTACATTTGGTTAAATATTGAGTTTAAACTAGGTGTTTTGCCAGAAAGGTTCTTAACTGCTTTAAAAAAAATCCAAATTGAGTTTAAACATTTTTTCTCAAATTTCTGTCGTCTAGCTGTCATCGGCTCAAATGAATCATTAAAAAGAATCGGCTCAAAAGAGTGATTCATCTGGAAACTGTGCATCACTATCTGAGAGTTTCCTCCTTTTGTACAGTCAGTCTCTCCATCCCAGATCCTCTGCTCGCGTCTCCACTCATTTACTGTTCAACGAAGGTAGGTATTTACTTAATTGACGATTTGATTTGCCACGCATGCAAAACGGCAATGTTTACGTTTTGGATCAGTACAATAAGTATCGTGTTTATCGGTATAGTCTCAGAAGGACTCTGCTTTGTCCCGCTGTCTCAGCTCTGATGCCACGTCAGTGGGGAAAATTATAACGGGTTTAAACTCCACCGTGTTATTTCAGGGTTAATCATTTTAAAAACTTAATTTGACAGTTTAAATTGTGCTTTAAATCTCTTTACAAGAGTGTGGTCCCCAGATGAGACCCATGTTCAAAGCACTTAAGCAGGAAGGTGTGGCTGAGATAAAATAAGAGAGTTTAAACTGACTTACATATAAACTTTATAAATAAATTAATATGGGTAAAATAATGAGTTTTTAATTTAATTAAAAAAAAAAGTTTTTTTATTTTTTTATTTTTATTTCATTTAATGCCCAGAGTATGCAAAATAAAAATAGCTCTTTGTGCCTTCATCTACATAAATGCCAATGGAAGCTTTTCATATCCATCAATGTGTGCTTGTTTCTCTTCCCTATTTAGTGGCCAGTAAAACCACAAAAAGAACATGATGTTCAGATGCCTAAAATATTAAAGTTTTCAGCTTTTGAAAAATGTGAAAAGTTTCAGCATCATAACTCAAGACTTTTATCCAACATGCTGTTTTTCTTATATATATATATATATATATATATATATATATATATATATATATACACACAGCATATGTTAAGTGCAGTAGTGGTTATACTTGTAAATTTAATTAGGCTAATTCAGTTTATTATTATTTTATTATTATTATTATTTTTGTTTGTTTGTTTGTTTGTGTTTCCACTGGCTGTTTTACATAAATATATGCAAAACACCCTAACCATGATACCTACATGTTAGTAACTTTCTCAAATTGTGACTAACAATTCTTGATTTATTTGAAAAGTTTTTTTTTTTTTTTTTGGTCATTCCTGCTAAAGCAACTTCCTGTGGCCTTCGTTTCCATTATGTGATGTTTTATACTTTTTGTAAAACTCTAGTCTGAATCTGTAGTCTGTATCTACAATATCTGTAGTTCAGTTTATAGTCTGGGACCTTCACCGTGAAACTTTTGTGCTTGCCCCAGTGACAACCTCTTATGATGTTCTCCTAGTATTTTAGAAACTAGTTAGACTGGTGTTGTACATAAAAATAGCTGTTTGTGTGAGATGGCTTTAATAACTGTGATGTATCTCTCTGTTGCAAGGGGGTAGAATGGGAGCAAAGCTCAGTCGGAAGAAGAGTGAAGCAGGGATAGGAGCAGAGACTGTAGGTCCAACTGTACAAGAGGGCTCTGTGGCTGAAAATGCAGAGCAGAAATCTTCTGAAGGTGAGGCTCAAGAAGAGAGCATGCCTGCAGAAGAGAAGACCATCGGTGAGCCTGGCTCTTCAACCAGTGTTCTGCAGAGCCTTACACAAGCTGTAGGAGAAACGGTCAATGCAGTCACTGAACAGATTGCTGCACCGGTGGAAGATGTTATAAACAAAGGTATTGAATCAGTGGAGTCTGCATTGGCATCCGTCAGCCTGATTGAGAAGGAACCTGAACCTGAGCAGAAGTCTGAACCTGTAGTAGATCTCGCCGATTCTGATGTTCTCCAAGAACCCAGCCTCTTGGATGACCTGCTGAAATCTCCACTCTCAGAAGCCCTCATTTCTGGAGTCAGTATGGTGAGAGAAGCCATGACCAGTGAGATGGTGGAAGACAAAATTAGCAATCCTGCACCAGCTGAGAACAAGGATTTGTTGGAATGTCTGGATAAGGTGGAGACGCCTTCAGTGGACCTCCTGGACTGTAAACTGACCCATGAATCCACAATCCCTAACTCAGATCCATCATTCACTTTGGAAGATATGGGACAGAATGCAGCTGACGCAGTCAACCTTATATAAACCACTACACTCGCCTCTAGAAAACAGCAGTGGCTGGAAGATCATTAGGTGCAATTATGTCGGAACAACATTCAAGATGTTTTTTTTTTTTTCCTGAGGATAGTCATGAAACAGGGTTGTTTGTCATTCAGAATTGAATTGAGATAGCAAAATGGATGCAGAATTTGTTAAAAAGAATTAAAATGAATCAACCTTCAAAGAATTTCATAAAACTGTCATTTTTATCAGAAATATTGACTTGACGCTTTATTTGAAAGTTTGGACCACAGTTCATAAAGCCTTGATGTTTGAAGGTTAATATTAGTCAATAGAGCTATTTCTTTAATTCTGAGTTTTATACAACCCTGTCATGAAATAGATGAAAGCTACATGTAAAACCAGCCATCTCAGATATCTAATGAACATTCCTTTGCCTACCAATTTGTTGACAAGCAGCAAACCAGCTGTCTGATATCTTTTCTTTATGGTCTATTTTCTTCCAAGCTCTTGCTGATTGTGTATGAAGCGTCCAGTCTCCCATTGGGGAAGAGGAAAAGAATGTACATTAAAACATTGATTGTTTGTTGTAAAGGAAAATAAAGACTGTAACACATCACAATTACATTGTTCTTTGATCTGTATTTTGTATTTAATCAAATATTGTTTGTGGTATGCTTTCCTACAGTATCTTCTCAAACATCTGAGCAAAACATCAATATGTGAAAACAGCTTGATTCAACATTATCACAATGCCTCTGGTGTTAGAAATAAAACTCAACACAGAAGTGTATGAACAATCCCAATACATGGGAGTTTCCTGGGAAGTTTCTAGGAAGATAACATGCACCATCTCCCTCAGTTTTCTCAGCGAAGGTTCTGGGGAGAGGGGCAACAATCTTTCCAGAGAAAAGGGGTCTCATGGGACTAATTTTTTTTAGGTTAATTTTCTGGCTCTTTTCCCAAGAAACTTTGGCTTTATTATAAACAAACAACTTTCAACTGAGTTTTCTGTACTGAACACATAGCAAAGTTTTAGATGAAATTTTAAGCTGCTTCCGTTTGCTGGAATCTCAAGGAAATGCCATGCCTCATTATCCTTGTATAACAGAGCTTTGTGTACTTCGGCCATAAGAGGAATAAATTTAGATGACATAGCTCTAGGGAATCTACTGTTGCACAACAAGTAAACTTTATTCAAATATATATACAGTATGGACTCCCATGCAAATAAAGTGGATTTGACAGAAAACAAATAAACAGGTAACTGTGATACCCATATCACACATTGGGGAGAAAATATAACATTTAAAATTAAACATTTTTTCCTTTTCTCTTTAGTGCAAACAAAGTTATTTTCTAACACATCACCTTGTTGTATAGCAAAATAAGGGCAAAACTAAAACAAAAATATACAATATCTGTTCAAATAAGACATAACAAATAGTGATGGCTGAAAATGAGTTCAGCTGGTGATGTTTTATTCGTCTCCTGCCCCAGACAGATCCACACCCCGTGCTTTGGCTTTCTGTTAGTAAAAGAGAGAAAACGCAATCAAGATTCTGGATGAGCAGTACTGGGGAAATGAAACAGGAAGCAAAAATATGATATGTGCTCTTCTTTCACAATACAGGCTAGATCGCACCACAGCCATGAAGGCACTGGCACAGCAATATAACTAACATCTGATGCCCTCTAGATCTCGTCGAGCCATATCGTGTTTGTCATGTTATTTTGAACTAAGAAAGACAACCAGAAGAACAGATTGTGTTATGCAACAGTGCGAGGGCCACATTCCAAAGAGGTCACAGTTTCTTTAGCATTTCCTCTTAGTGAGATCATTCTTTAACTGAGAGTCTAATATCGGTTTATTTAATCATTACTATTCACTTTCAAGCAGTACATGGGAGCACCTCATAAAAAATGTTTTTTCACCCCAAACAAATGCACTACTGTTCAAAAGTTTGGGGTCAGTAAGATTTTTTAATATTTTTGAAAGTCTCTTATGCTCAACAAGTCTGCATTTGTTTGATAAGAAATACAGTGAAAAACAGTTAATGACTTGTTTTCTATATTAATTCTATTATTAAATTGTGAAATTTAGCACTCCTCCAATTTCTCACCACTGTAATTTAAATCTTGGTGGAAGCATAGAGTGATTTTGATGTAAAATATTAAGTGAAAGTTTTTGACAGCCTATGTTAGATTTACAAGTTACAGTATTCAGAAAACTGATCTTGGTCACTGTTGGTCATGTCATGCCTTCATGTGTTGGTACTTCTTGGCCAGGTCTACATTGGTGCGTCCGGGCTGGAAGGGATACGTCCAGAGGATGGAGTTCCAGGAGTGACCAAACCTCTTCACACCCATTCTGAGGTACTGCAACTCATCAGCTGAAAAGTTCCGCCTCTCTCTGTGTCTGCCTGAAGACTAAAGGTCATTGCACACTGAGTCCGAAATTTTCGTATGCGTTTTTTCGTATTCATCATCCTTTCCTATCAAAATGCTTGCTACGGCTGTGAAAACACAGAAAATTGAACCTGATCCGAATTTTTTTATGACAGACGAAAGTTCGGAGGCAGCGTGTAAACGTGATTAACATAACGTGAGGTCATATTTATTTTTTAACGTGCGAAAATTTCGGACTCACTGTGCAATGACCTTAAAGCAGAAAACCTTCACGAATTCACACATTTAGATAAAAATGGGGACTACAGATGACATGTATTATGCATATGAGTGCACATATATGAACGGTTCATAGTGAGTTTATCTTTAAAGTCAATGTGAATTGTTTAAGAGGAAGAGCAAGTCAATGAATGTTACATTTTCTTTGATTATGCTCAGAATGTAATAAACCTGGACATTGGATGACTGCCTGTGCAATACAAATGTTAAAACAATATAGGATGCTCTAGGTTCAATGCAAGTTAAGTTAGTGTGAAATCATTGTATATAATTCACCTAATACTAACAGTACCATACATTTTTTGAGAGACACTCTTCTGAAGTTTTCTTGAGACGGCTGTGATCCATGTTCTTTTTTATGCCCTGGCCTGAGAGAAAATGAAAAGAGAGAAAAATAGAGGAAGTGGAATTAATGAACCAAACCATACAAAATGTGTACATGCTGGTAACAGCAATACAAATGGTGAGACTTGCACAGGCAGCAGGGAGGTATATTGATCTTTAGAATGATTTAGTGGGCAGTCTGTGAAACTGCACACACAGTACTGAACCCTGTACTAGTATCCTACTGAACAAATACACACTGTTCTTTAGCAGGACTACAGCAGCACATTCCTTCCTCTCAGCATGAACGGCTTTCTTATAACCTGGTCTTTGCACGTATATGCAGCTTTTATCAAATGTATGGTGTAGTTTACAGATGTTTATTGTGGCACACAGACATTAATGAATGTTAAGGGAAAGAACACTTCTCTTACTGTATATTTCTCTCGGTCTTCTCAGGGGTGTGAGCCTAACACCTGGAGAGAGAAACACTGAGAATTAGAGAGCAGAAAAGACACCAAATGCACTAAAATGCCATGTGAAAATATCCTGTTGAAAATATCCTAAAAGAGGCTTTTAGATACTTCTATGCAATAACTGGGACATAATACATCATAAAATTGCATCTCGATTCCACAGACCATTTGTCACAAACTGTTTGTGTTTTAATCATCTATCTGAACAGAGTTTGTATAAAATAGAATATATATAGATCATCAGACCTTGTATGTAATTTTAAATTCCCAACACTTTCCAAATATACATTGTTGCTTTGGATTGAAGCATTTGCTTAAGGAATAAATGTAAATCATGAGGGTGTGTTTGGTCATATACAGTACAATACAGTCACATTATTCCACCAGCTCTCGGAGGAACAAAATCCTTTGTGTGTGCATGTATGGATGCAAATGCAGTATGTGAACGTGTGTATTGGTAGACTGGAACACACTGATCTTGTTAAAGTGAAACAGTGTGTGTGCTTGTGTCTGGACATATCCTCAGTCCTAATGACTTTGTTGTGGGGTACAGAACAGACTAGTCTCCACAGCAGAAGGTCAATGACTAGAGGTCAGAACCCACAGGGAACTATAATCTAGTTACCCATCTTCCCTACACATATGCTCCAACTATCCTCCTATTTAACTGACTTTCTCTAACACACACACATACACACCAATCTTTATCATTTACTTGTTTCATCCAGGCATTAAGATATCTATAAATTAATAAAATACAAGATAAAAACAATAATAATTCAAAATAATTATATTTTAGTTTAAATGAAATAATTAAAACCAAATAATACAATTCAAAAATGTAAATTATCCACTAAGATCATAGGAGTTATTCTTGATTTTGTTTGGTCAATTGCAGCACTGCGCAGTAATGTCTAATGGCTGATTGCTACTTTTACATTAGCACCAATTAGAATTGCTTATTAGTGCCATATTTTGACTATTAAAAATGTAAAGTAAAAATCTTATGATTGGGTTCCTGATCACCCTTTCCAGGTTTGATTATGGATAATGACTGGATGACACTGCATTACCCTTTACTTTACAATTATAGTGAGAACATCTCTAGAAAGTTCAGTGAGTAAGTCTTGAGGTTACAGGAAAAAAGCCACATCGGAACAACTGAACAGCACTCAGAGACCACAACTCGGCAATAGAGGGAATGGAATGAGTGAGACTGAGGGGAAAAAGGAGGACAAAAGGAAAAAACTGAGAGCAAAGATGGAAAGACATTTCAGCAACATAGACAAAAGTCAAAGCACAGATGAGTCTTGTGTTACATAACTACCTTATTCAATATAACCTGGCTCTTTGCAGGAATATGCACCATTAATCAGATGTATGGGGCAGTGTGCAGATGTTTATAGTGGCACAGACATTATGAATGTTACCTCCCCCCTCACCTCTAAACTGAAATACATCTGAGAGCTACAGTTCTCTTTTGTCCTGAAAAGGAAAGAACATTTCTCTTACTGTATATTTCTCTCGGCCTTCTCAGGGGTGTGAGACTAACACCTGGAGAAAGAAACAGAGAATTAGATAATAGGAAAGAAGCACCAAATGCACTAAAATTGCAAATATAGCATGTGAAGATTTACATACTTCTATGCAATAACTGACATAATATATCATTAAATTGCATCTCCATTCCACAGACCATTTGTCACATACTGTTTGTACTTTAATCATCTATCTGAACAGAGTTTGTATTAAAATAGAATATAAACGGATCATCAGACTTTGTATGTAATTATAAATTCCCAACGCTCCCAACATACATCGTTGCTTTGGATGAAAGCATCTGCGAAATGAAAAAATGTAACTCATGAGGGTGTGTTTGGTTCTCCAGGCCTTGTTCTATCAAAGCTACTTTCTAAACATTTGAGGTCGGAGCAATTCTTCAACACTCCCAAAGACATTGTGAAAGACTATGGGTGGACGCCATCTCTTACATGTGTCTGATGGTTGGTGACTCAGCCTGTGTTTTTCCCTCTTGCTCCTCTCTGTATCCTCACTAGTGCTCTTTCTGTTTTTGTCGTGTGTGTGGATGTGAGTGTGTGTTAGAGTGTGGCTAGTTCTCTTTAACTGCTGGCTTCTTCTAAATCGATCCTTAGCCTCTTGTAGCACCAGGTGAAAGTCACACTGAAACCTGCAGCTACGCAACACAGCACCAAATGAACGACTGTTCATCTCATTCATATGTTTCACACAACCTAAGAGATGGAAAAGGTGCATGTGTGCACATGACAGCATGGAGAAAAAGAACATGTGAGACAAAAAGAACAAAGACAGTAAGTATTGCTTTTATTATCTAATGTGTTGTTTGTTTGTGTGTATTTATACCTGAACAGCGTAGACCCCTGGGTTTAGAGGCAGAGGGCGGCTTCAGAAACCTGTTAATTTCTCTGTCTAACAGCTCAGAGCACAGAGACATCTCATCTGAAAACAACAGCACAAATTCATGATCTAAAACTTCAAATGAACAGCAAAGAAGAAAAATTTTGTAGGTGAAGAGAAATCAAAGGGTTTTCTAGCACAAAGCAAGCGTGATGTTTTAGTAGGATTTACCATCAGAGCGAGTGTATGTGCACTGGTTTCTCTTCATGGGATCAGGATGTCTGAAAATATCTGGGCTGAAACCCAAGAAAAATAAAACGGAGAGAGAAATGTCACTCCCTCGAGGGGGAAAGATTTACTGACTCTGTCTTGAAAAGTCATTGACATGAAATGAATTATGTGTATCTGGATTTAATGCGAACATTCTAATCCTGAATAAAACAACTAGGTATGAGAAAAGCAAGAATAACTCCAACTCATACTATCACATTTTCTTCCAACAAAAAATCTATTTATTTACATTTTCTGGCCACAAGTGTACGATAAATTTTTGAAAGACATTTGAACTCTTTATTCATCAAATTACATGTATTTAAACAGTGTGTTTATCTAGCAAAACTGTAAAAGCATAACATTAATTTATGATTAATGTTTACCCCTGTGTATCTCTGCCGCCCCCTATTGGCGTGCTGCAGTGCTGTAGATGTTTGTTGCCATCATCATCATCTGAGTCTAGATTCATCATCTTTAATCTCTTTGCCACTCTTTCAGACTGCATTTTCCTCTCCATGTCTCTCTTTTTCACATCTCCCTCCTGGTTGTCACTCCTCTCATTCTCTCTCATTAGTTCATGCTCTCTCTCGTTGCCCTTTTTGCAGCTAGGGTCTTTGAAGTGAGTGACTTGGGCAGGTCTCAAACACTCTTCAGTGCTGACACACTGCTACTTAAACACAAAACAGACAATGTTATGTTTACACCAGTTATCTCAATGAACACAAACACACTGTCTGTTGTTGATGCAGAATGCTTAACATTTACACATTACTAGCTATTAATATGTTTTCATGTTATTCTCACCAAGTTCTCTTTGTTGTATGGTACTTCATTTGTGATTGGTCGTTCTAGAGTTCCTGCAGGGGTTGCGTGTAGCTCCCCACATACTCGATGGTAACCTTTGACCTTTCGCATCACAGAACCCTCCCACCGTGCCTCATTACATTCCACAGAGGAGGCCGACCTCTGATTGCTGCGCTGCTGGATTTCAGTGTCTCTTTCCCACAGTTTCACACCAATCTGAAAATCAAAATACAAAATTAGACTAATAAAGGTAAAAGGAAGAATTTATTCATAGCTCACTCTTCCTTTGCCATGAAATGCAAGCATGCTTGACTTAAAAATTAAAAACCACCACAGGACTGTGGACTCTAAAATACTCACATGCTTTTTCTATGGTGTGTTATCACATATTGTTAAATTTTGTTTGTAAAGACTTCAGGTATTATGTACTAAATAACAAGAATGCTCTTGGAATTGTTAAAGAATAAAAAACTGAATTGAAATGCACTCAAAAATACCAAAATCTCTGTCTCATCCACGTTATAACATGACTTTTACAGGGAAGCACTTGGTGAAATATATAGGAACCAAAATATCATAATATGCATTCACAAACAGAAAAACCTGTTTCTCCAGGAGCTGAATTCTCTGGAGGATTTCTCCAGCAGCCTGCCAGTGACTCTCCAAGTCACTCTCCTCCTGTAAATCCACAGTTGACATGCCTGTGCCTAGTGATTCAGCTGGGTGGAGAAGTGAAATAAATGTCAAATCCTCATGTGCCAAAGTGTCAGTTTAATCGTAGCAGGACATTAAAGAAGAGCATGGTTACCAAATGCTGTGATGTGATGCACCTGAAATTAAAGCATATCATCACCACTAACACCACTGGTGACAGTGCGCATTTTTTAGACTAGTACTGTCTTGAATAAGTCTTTTATTTTTCAGGCTTTTTCATGAAGACATTTATTTCCATTTTTATTTAAAGGAAAAGGTTTGTCACTACTTATTGCACTGCTACTACAACCATATAGTGTGAATATGTACAAATATAAAAATATGTAACTCACTGATTCTCTTGCAGGTATGCAGTACGAACATGGCTGCCTTTCTAACCTCTTCATCACTAGCCTCAGTGAGCACTGAAATCATAATAGGCAAACCTCCTGCCAACAACAACTGAGACTGATGCTCTACTGCACAGACAGAGAACAGACAGACTAATTACAATAATATACAAGATATGCATTTCCCAAAGGAAACACCAGTGCTTGAAAGGCAGCAAAACAGTGTGAGGTTATTTACATTTGCACTGTAAAACAAGCCATATGTGGTGAAACATGCATGAAATGATACTTATGTAAGAAAGAAGACCAATTGGAACTCATATACAAGTACAAAAACGCTTTAAATCTCTTTAAACATCACATTTATTAAATTATCTACAATACAAAATTTGAATGGAACCTGTAGCTTAAGTGCACTGGGCTAAATTGCAGAAAATCAATGAGAATGATAAAAATAAGTAGCGGGAGTTTGAATCTAGAGCTTACTTAATCATTTGTAGTGCAAATGTCATTTTACTACCATCTGGTACCCACAAAAACTCACCACAGGCATCCGTGAGCTGTCCAATCGTCAAAACCACAGCGAGCTGGTCTTGTGGGTCAAGGTTTGGGCTGGACAACAGACACAACAGCCCTGGAATGACCCTCAACTTTGATAAAGAAGATACCAACTGCTCTGAAACAGGAAGACAAAAGAAATGGAGAATCCAATACAACCAAGTAGCTCTCTTGGGGTGTGTGTGCATGTGTCTTACCATTGTTAGAGATGCAGGCAGAGAGTGTTTTAGTGATTACTGTAGCCATCTTACAAGCAGGAGCACTGTGTGCCAACTGAGACAAAACTCTGGTAAGAGTGTCTGAGAGTGAATCCAGGCCTCCCACTGACACAAAATACTCCTGAGCACAAGCTGAAAAGCACATATTTACATGAGAGCACATAATGTAGCATATGTTAGTTTGTTCTGATGTTGTTTGTGCTCACAATTGTTTGCAACAGTCATGCCAATAAACGAGCATATAGGCTGTGCCAGCTCTGCTCTGGGCAATGCCACTTCCTGGAGCCAGGTCTTCACCAGGGGAAACACATACATGCATGCGTTCTGATTCTCCTCTGTTAAAAACAACGCAATGGAAGATTGTTCAAGTGTTTATTTGCATGTGTGGAAATACAAATGTGTCTCTCAATCTCATTCTAAACAAACGTTTAGGGTTTAGTGATGGTAAAGAGGTAGAGAAGGGATGGAGAACATAACCATACCATTTTGAGGGTTGTTGACAGAGCCACAGAGAGCACTAGACACAGTGGCCCACAACTGCAGCTGCTCATAAGATGCGTTAGGATCTGGAAAACTATGCCTGAAAAGTGGCATAAGAAAGAAAATAAACTGAAATCTGGTTATGTTGAGCATCAGGGGAGTGTTTAAGTGAATTTCCAGATGTTTATCTGGATTTTTGTGATTCACTTCAACAAAACACCAGACAGTGTTTGAAATGTTTCCCTTCCGCACCAAGTAGGGGAGCATATTATGTTTTGTTTGGAAATGTTTTCCTTTATCCAGGATATTGTCTGTGGTAGGTTTCACAAGAACATTCTATTTCAGTTTTTCTACTTTAAAATCTAATTCAACTCTTTGTAATTATTTGTGAAATTTACAAGCATTTTTTGAGTGAAATGTGCTTTTCAGTGTGTCGTTCCAAACCAGTATGACTTTCTATCTTCTGTGGAACACAGAACATATTTTTCAAAATGTTATTTTTTGGCCATCCAGTAAAAGTCATTGGGGTCCAATACTGGCCAAAGAGTTTTTATTATTTGGAGAAAAACAGTTTAAACATTCTTAAGAAATATCACAGAAGAAAAAAGTCATACATAATAACTAATGACAGAATTTTCAGTTTTTGGCTGAACAATCCCTTTAAGCAAAAAGCCAGTAATTTCCATTGAACGCAATTAATAAATTTTCTCCATAAAACAGTTTTGAAAGAAGAGTTTTGAAAATTATGTGATCTATTACCTAAAAACTGTAGTCTATCCCTTAGAGCCTTGTTTTAAAGGATAAAAGTAAAGGCAGATAACTGTGCATACCTGAACAAACTGAACTTAATGTGTGTACCTGAACAAACTGAGCAAGGTTTCGATACACCTGGAGGTCTTAGCAAGAGTCTGTCCAGATCCTTGAACAGAAAACATACATACACAAACCGTTTGTGAATTGCCAACCTGTTATACTCTGCAAAACCACAGTATCAGCACAGGAATGGTCTCATTGGACTTAAGTTTTATGGTAAACCTTACTGTTGTTGGCAACCAATACAGACAGCATGTACACCGCTACTCTTTTTTCCGTCAGAGGCATTTTCTGTTCCAGATGCTGCGCTAAGTCACGAAACGTCTCCTCTCTGCACAGTGACTGTTTACAGCTCTCTGCAAAGAAAGAATATGTATATAGTCAAAAGTTACGTTTCAAATATGAGCTATTTAACAATACAATTATAAAACCACACACATATATACATGTATATATAACGGTAACTCCATACACACCATGTAATTCAGCCAAGGATGCAAGTGTAAATAGAGCGGTCTCTTTAACCTCAGAGAAAGTGCTGGATTTTGACAGGTTATAGATGAAGGAAATTCCTCCAATCTCTCTGAAGAACTCCACATACTGACCTAATACACAAAGAAAAATCATTAAAGACACTCAAAACGGTCTTAAAGTTAAATATTTTTAGGTTAGTATGAGACAGTGTCAAATGAGTATGTTCTGAGCAGTAAATCAGACCGTTCTGTTTGCAGATTGAGATGATAGTCAGAAGAGCTTGTTTCTGTGATCCAGGCCATTTCATCTGGTATTTCAGACATTCCAGTAACAGACGCAAATCTGTCTTGGTAGCTGAAAACATGAAGACTGTTAAGTCCTTTAGCTTGGAAAGCAAAATATGTACTTGGATCTGTACAACAGATGGGTATTTTGCAATAAAACACAATATGATATTAATAAATGATTTTAAATGAAATCTAGTTGTGGAGTCATCTGATTGTAAATGTTTTGAGTGATTTTGTGTATGTTTCTGTGTATGTAAACCAATGTATTTTGTTGTATGTGTAACTAAATGTGCTGCCCATCTTGACCAGGACCCTCTTGTAAATGAGATTTTTAATCTCAAGAGTTTTTAATTCCTGGTTAAATAAAGGTTTAATAATAATAATAAATTGTATGTTTCCACTCAAGACCAGGTACATTTTAACAGAACACAAACCAGAGAAAGCAAAGGACTTTACTAGAAACTGAAATATCATAACTGTCGTCATTAAAAACTTTGCAAAACTGTTTACAGTTCAGTTTTGCACATCTCAAAGTTTCAAGATATTTAAAGATGCATAAGAAAAATGTTATGTAGTAATATTTTTAATGTTATAAATGAACGTTTTATATTGTTACCAAAAAAATAAACTACACATTCTGTTACGATAAAATGCTCACCTTCCATTTTTTTTGTACTCATTAAACCATCATTTCCACCAACACTATATTCAAAGTGTCATTATATCCTGCAAAAAAAGATAAATTTTGTTAGAATATGGTAACGTTACATAAACTGCCAGCAAATAACGTTAATAACTATAATCAAATATTTCGTCAACTTCGCTGAACGAAACAATATTTACAATATTTTTAGCTTGTTTCGCTCATATAATATCCACGACCCAATCCTAACTGTTTTTACAAAATAAATTTAAAAATAAATTGTTGAAGAGACAAGACCAACAACATTTCAACGGAAGAACTTCATAATCCCGCGCCGTTACGTGCCGCTTTTTTAATCACGTGATTTGAGCATATTATGGAAAGACGTCATAGTTAATGAAATAAATTAATTAGTCATGAAATCATTTATTTTATTTATTTTTAATCTGTGTGTATAATATAAATAACTTAATTACTAATGAATTGCGATTTTTTATATATATATATATATATAAAATATATATATCTGAATGTTGAGTACACACGGCACTGTAGGGGGCGCTCTGAGCTTAATGTTTGCAACCTGCTACGATGGAACTGAAAAGCAGAAGAAGATCATTCAGCGAGCGGTGACAGGTATGCGTCTGTTTGACTCAGCATTTACTCATATTAAAGCTGCTCTTTGAAGGAAATTATTGTACAGATAATTCCAGAATATGTGTTCAGTTACACAAATTGGCAGAAAAACATTACTAAATATTAAAATTAACCATTACATTTGCCAATTATCACGAAAGCCGGTATGTTAGCTTGTAAAGCTAGCACGTTTTACACTAAAACCATGAAGTAAACAGTGTTTATACGTATATAGATTTTATGTTTTACCCTGCATATACGAGAAAGCATTAATGTTGGATTTATTACATTGCAAAGACGGCTAGATTTATACTTTGAAGATTTTGCATTATTTATGATTTCATAACACTGTGTAATTTTAACATTTCGTAATCTTTATTGGTTATATCACTGACGTGAGGCTGCTAAACACAACTATTTCTGCAGCTTTTAATCTGCACAATGTCCATTTTCTGTGATTAGATCGATTTAAGACTGTCTGTTATTAAATATTGTGATGTCACGTTGTGTTTTCCCAGATGCTGGAGTTGTAGACTGCTTTGATCACTGCATCCAGGCAGTAATGTCTGGTTATTTGCGTTCAAGACTCCTCCTTTACACTGGTGGAAGACATCTGACCAGTTTTTTTGCGCCCAGCCAGCATGTTTTAACTGATACACTGTGCAGAACCTGCCCGCTCCCTTCTCAAGCCCGGAGCTTCTCCTCCCGTCGTGGTCGGTCAGATGGAAGCTCAGGACAGGAAGGAGAAAACACACTGCGGGCTCCAAGACGTGAAATGGACTTCCAGCTAAGCCAGCTGCAGATCAATGCAGTTCTGCATGCTAATGAGCAATCCGTTCGTATTCCAGAGTTTGATGGCCGTGGTGGTCCCAGTCCAGTGCTCAGGTTTGAAAGCAACCAGCTTTCAGCCAACACTCCGCTAGAGGACCGACGCAGCAGCGCCAGCTGCCTCCAGACTCGTGGCATGCTTTTTGGCGTGTTCGATGGACACGGCGGACATGCGTGCGCTCAAGCGGTCAGTGAGCGTCTGCCTTATTACATAGCTGTATCGATGATGTCAGAGTCTGTCCTGGAGGATCTAGAGGCCGCCATGGAGACCTTACGACCCGTGCCGCCCATTCTGCAGTGGTACAAGCACCATAACGACTACAACTACAGGGAATCAGCAGCCCTCTACGTCAATCATTTGCGTGTTTATTGGCAGGAGCTTCTGGCAAGCGAAGAACACGGTGACGGCATGCGTCCCGCAGATGCTCTCAGCTATGCGTTCCAGCGACTGGACACGGATCTTTCTCTTGAGGCACAGGTGCCGCTCGCAAATGACCTGATGCGGAACACGGCCATCCAGGCCGCCTTCGCTGGCTGCACGGCTTGTGTGGCTTACGTTGGACCAGCAGGTGTGCATGTTGCAAATGCAGGAGACTGTCGGGCAGTTTTGGGCGTCCAGGAGTATGATGGGAGCTGGAGTGCTTTGCCACTCACACAAGATCACAACGCTGCCAATGTTGCCGAGGTGGAGCGGGTATGGCGGCAGCACCCGGCAAGTGAACAGCAAACCATAATCGTAGATGACAGGCTGCTCGGGGTCCTGATGCCATTGCGTGCGTTTGGAGACGTTCGATTCAAATGGAGACGTGAGCTCCAGCAGAGTGTTCTAGAGAACGGAGACTCTGATTTAGAAGCACTGAATCTTTATCAATACGCTCCACCTAATTATCTCACTCCACCTTATTTAGAGGCCACACCAGAAGTCACCTACCACCGGCTTCGACCGCAGGACCGGTTTTTGATTATGGCCTCTGATGGCCTCTGGGACGAGATGACCAATGATGAGGCGGTGAGGCTTGTGGCAGAACATCTGACTGGTATTCATCTTCAAGCTCCGGTTTCAGCCAGCCAGCTCAACTTGGGACAAATGCACCAGCTGCTGCTGCGGCGACGGGCCAGAGCAACACCCGCTTTGGATTTGAACGGAGCCACGCATTTGATTCGCCATGCACTGGGCACAAATGAGTATGGAGAGATGGACCAGGAGAGACTGGCAACCATGCTGGCTCTGCCTAGCGATTTAGCACGCATGTACCGAGACGACATCACTGTCACCGTGATTTATTTTAACCCGAACTTTAGCAAAACTACTAACTAATAAAGAACAAGATTTTAAAGTTTCATATATAAAATTATATTTGAAGGATTGTTTTTAGCTGTGAATTTTTCAGTGCTTTTTAAATGTTTTTCTTGTTCCTAACTGTCTTTTATATTGTTGTGTACACTTAATGCCTACAACTGACTTTAATTTGAGTTCGCAACAGATGCTTGCATTTCGTTTTGGAAAATGTGAATGCAAACAATGAGTAGAATTCATAATGGGTGACTCACTTTAAATGACACTTTATGGGTTAGAAATGTGAAGGTAAAGTCTTATTCTGTACATGTAGCTTTGTCAGTAGCAGATACAGCTAACATGCAAATCAAAAAGCATCTCTTTAATTAAGGCCAGTTATATATTCTTTTATGTCTCTGATGAGTGTAGAACTGTTCTTGTGCTTTGGCCGTTTTGTTGAGATTGTTAATGTCTACATGTCTTTCATCATAGATATATTGGGTTTGTCTAGGATCCTTCTAATTTAGGATGTTTTCTAATTTATTCTATAGATATTCCATAAGACATTAATTTTACTTGCATTAAATTTAAGTTGTTGTGCAGCCTGAAGTTTCCATGAATTTAGCACACTTGGTTCTTTCTGCTGTACGTCATTTGTTTCTCTGCTTGTGCAATGAAGACATTTTCACTTTGCACTTTGTAGTGACTGCAGGTGTGTCAAAGTACTACAGTGAGCCACAACAAAATTCTTATCAGTGGTAAAACTGATATTATTTGCAGTGCAAAGTGTGAAGGTCATAGGGACCAGTTTTATTGAAGGCTGTATTACACGTTACATTTTACATTAACGTTACATCAACTCGCAAGTACATTTAAAAATAATTTAGCTTAAGCAAAATTGTCTGTTCTGTATGTGGATTTATGAAGTAAAACTGGTGCACCATGTTTCCTAATAGTAAACTATGTTTTCCTTTTTACATTTCTGTTATTTGTGTCTATATTGTTACTATTTGTTCTGGTCTAATGTGAGTGACAAACCTCAGAAACGCAAACTTTCCAAATTTGGGAACAAGATAATATATTTTCACTGCAGAATTTTTAATTTTGTCTAATGTTGTGTTTTTATGATGTCCTTATAATCTGCCTCTGGTTATTAAAAGATGTTTAATCCAGATGATCTTGTTGATCTGTTGATATTTCGGAATGGTACAAAGAAAGAAGCAACAGAAAATTTTAAGTCACATTGTAGTCTCTGAACATGGAAATGTTATGCCTTCTTATAAATCAAGGTTATTAAATAAAATTATGCAAAATTACCTCAAAAGGATTCATATAAATTTGATTCCCTGGTCTGAATTCTGTATCACATTTGTAGTCGTGTAGAAAAGTTATTTGCTTTCTTATGAGAATGTGGATTTTACATTTACATTTATTCATTTGGCAGACGCTTTTATCCAAAGTGACTTACAATTGAGGAATACAACAAGCGATTTACAATAAGAAAGGGAAAAGGATCATGAGAACAGATAAAGCAAAGGCATAATTTTTTTTTTTTTTTTTGTATGAGGAGGCAGTTAGATGCTCACGGAAAAGTTCACTTTTTGCTTCAGTTGATTGCTTAAGTGTATACGTTACACAACATCTAATGACATAACAGGTATAAGTATTATTGTTTACATTTTTCTGTAAATAATCTCTACCTTTTTATAACGCTGTCAGTCCACTGGAGGGCTCTGGAGGGCTTGGCGTGAGCCGGTGTTCTGCGCATGCGCGGAGCGCCCGCGGAAATTCAAACGCTCGAGCTCAGCTGACAGACGCAGACGTTTGAAAAGTCCACAAACTCTGACACGGTTATTTTACTCAGGTAAGAAAGATATATTTTAACAATAAAACCGACAAAAATGACTTAACATATTTAAAAGAATGCAATTACATTTTACTCTCTACGACTTCGACCACTTTGGATTTCGTCTTTTGTTTTGTTTAACAATGACTGCTAACGTTAGCTAACTTAGCAGCGCTTTGGCCTCAGTGTCTCGGTAAATGAATAACGATATAAGTTATTTAGATGAAAAACTCGACTCGATGTATAACAATAACGACGTTATTGATGTTGATATGAACATTTGAAACGAATCCATATGAATTGTTCTACAGGACTGTGTAAACAAAGTTAGTAACACGTGTGTATGTAATGATTTTAATTCAAAATCAGTACCTAACTTACACGTCACATACACACGATTTGTGACTTTTTTTAAGTCTAAATTAAACTTAATTTCGTTGAATTTGAAGCTGTATTTCTGCTGACAGGTGTTAAGATGGAAACTCAAAAGAGACCGAGAGATCCACTGGAGGAAAACACTTCAACCTCTAGCGGTAGGACTCATCAGTCACCGCCTTCACTCTTCAAACATACTACAAACCATTTTGGAGTATAGTAATTTGTCAATTGTTGCAAAGTCTAAGAAATGTCAGCTACATTCATTTGTAACTGAGCTTTATTTTTTATATACACTGTTTAAGATTATATGTCTTTGTTAGTTTAACCATTAATGCCACATAGTGATATCAGTGTGAGTTACAAGTTATAAAATGTTTTGCAGAACTTGAAAATGTGTTGAAGAAAAGGCGGCTGGCAGCAGGGGGAGAGGAGAACCTGGACCCCAAGAAATCCCCTGCCAGGACACGCTTGAGATTGGCAGAGCTGGAGGTGAAACCAGACACTCCTGCCATAGCCTCCATCCACTCCAGAGTCCAGCAACTCAGCCAGAGACGAGATGGTAGGAATTCAGTTTTATCCTTTTGTAAAATCACTCTAGCAATTCAAGCATATTATTTTTATATATATAAAAATATAAATTATTATCAATTATTTATTTATTTATTTGCTATTTTTCATCTGTCCGATTTGTCCGATTTGAGTGACAACCCTCTCTTTTTTGGAAATTTGGGAATGGAACGCTATTTTCACTGCAAAATTTTGTGTTTTTCTGATGTCCATTATAATCAGCCTCTCTGGTTATTAAACATTGCTTAATCCAAATGATCTTGTTAATATTTCGGGGCAGCATAAAAAAAGAAGCAACCACAGTCATATTTGTTGTCACTGCACATGGAAGTATGTTAGTTATGCCTATTTATTATAGCAAGCCTATTACATATACCATTAAATATATGTAACAAATAACGTAAGCCTATGAAATATATCTGTTAACACTTTAGAACTATGTTTTTGTATAATCATGTAATGCTATTCTTCTTCTTCTTCTTCTTCTTATTATTATTATTATAATAATGTATTTTGTATTTTGAATGGAGGTTACATGAAATATTTGTACTTTTAAAATGTAATTGTAAATGTCCCAATGCATGGCTATTTAAGCGAACTGCTAAAAAGACTAAAACTTGTGAAAAAACAATTAAATCATCTACAATATACACTTTTCCTAATATGTAAATTTGAATATCAAATCTTATTTATTAACTACTATTCATTCTCCTTCATATTGCACTTTTACATTTTATTGTCTAAGGGTGGAGAGAGTTGTGCTGTTGATATGCTTTTAAGCAAGTTTATGTAGTGTAATTATATATCCAGAGTTTAGGAATGAATAGTATTGTTTCTGTGTGATCAGGTGGGACTGGGTTAGTCCAGCGCTGCCTGTCTGACCCCGGGTCCGAGGGTTGCACCGGCAGCGTGTCCTCGCAGATCTGTCACATCGGTAAGAATTTTCTTCCACATAGGCCTCACACTTCTCAACTGCTGCTTCTTTCACTGCATTCTTTATTAAGTCTTGAATTGCGGCAAGCTGAATGTATATTTTTATGGTAGGTGAGGGAGAGTTTAGCTCTCGCCTGCAGCGCTTCAAAGCTCCAACCCCACTGAACAGCCCCAGTCTCTCCACACCCTGCACACGCAATCTCTCCAGCTTTGTGCATGGCATTCAAAAGCAGCTGAACACTGCAGTGACGCCCAGCAGTAAAGAGGCCTCCCGTATTCGCCAGGTAGGTCTGGCCTGCCCATCTGAGCTTTTTTTCTAACTGTTTCTGAAACAAATCTCTAAGAGAAGGATGTTTTGTTACTAAATCTTGTCTCATTAACTGTCTCAAACACAGGCACGTGAGGACGAGTTGCGTCAATTGAAGGTTCAGCCAGTGGCAGAAAACATGTGGTTGAAGAGGAGTCTGTCTGACTCCTCCCTCACTGAGGTGAGCCAGTCAGGTTAAGATGTTTGTCTGCTTACTGTGCAGTTTTGTCTGGTTTTTGAGCATTTAGAAGTTTAGTTCAAAATTAAATAATCCCCATTTTCCCAGAGGGCATCTCCATCCACGTCATCTCCCTGGGTTTACAGGAAAAATCGAAAACCCCAGTGGCCTCCATTACAGCCTGGGAGTGTGAGCATGTATTTGAGACAATTTATTGAAGTGTATTTGTCTTTTCGGCTTTTATTTTTGTCGTTTCTGTTTTGTCATACTTCCTCACCCTTGGTTTTGAGGTTCACTGGGGCAAAGTGATTTGTTTGCACAGACTCACTTGGGGAGAACTGTTTCTTTTTTTTTTTTTGTTTTGTCTTTCACGCTGTTTTATAGGGCAAAACCTAATTTCAGCTTTTGTCTGTTCTGCAGGATGAGCTAAAGGGAACTGAATTCATCTCCTGTGAGCTTGACAGTAAGGTATTTGATGGAAGCCTGGACACCACACCGCCATGTTCTGTGGTCATCCGTTTCCCCAATGAAGAACTTTATACATCGACAGGTAAATGTCCTTCCTGAAAACTCTTGAATCTAACTTAAAGGGATAGTTCACCCAAAAATGAAAATTCTGTCATTAATTACTCACCCTCATGTCGTTCCAAACCCATAAGACCTTCTGGTCATCTTCAGAACACAAATTTTTGATATTTTTGATGAAATATGAAAGCTTTCTGACTCTCCATAGACAGCAAGGGTACTACCACGGTCAAGGCACAGAAATGTTGTAAGGAGATTTTAAAAGTAGTCCATGTGGTTCAACCATAATTTTATGACGCTACAAGAATATTTTTTGTGCACAACGAAGAAAAACAGTAACGACTTTGTTTAACGATTTCTTCCTGCATTGTGGTACTCTCAATAATGGCGGTGGACTGTTATTTTTGTTTTCCTCTGAGCACAAAGTATTCTCATAGCTTCATAAAATTACGGTTGAACCACTAATAGTTTAACGAGGTCCTTACTACCTTTCTGTGCCTTGAACCATGGTAGTACCCTTGCTGTCTATGGAGGGTCAGAAAGCTCTCGGATTTCATCAAAAATATCTTACTTTGTGTTGATGATATGATGGTGAGTAATTAATGACAGAATTTTCCTTTTTGGGTGAACTATCCCTTTAACTACCATATTTACCTCTTTTTTCTGTAACAGAACCTGGGACTTTGAATACTTCTGCTCTAATTGACAAGATGTTTGAAGACGTCCTGCAGCATGCAGACGAGGAAGCTGAAGGTGAAGATGGAAGTAAGGAAGAGGAGGTGGAGAAAGATGAGAGCAATTCATCAGAGACTGAAAAGGAAGACGAAACAGAATCGGATACAGCTGAAAAGGAAGACAAACAGAAACCGGTCATAATCACATTAAATGAGGATCCTCTTGACCAGAGTGAGATGTGCGAAGAGAGTGAAGAAACTCCAGAAGCCAGTTCTTCAGCAGATAAAGAGGAGCTCCAGTCTGTTGACGATGGTGAAGGAGAAATGAAGGAAGAGAAGGAGAGCAGCACCATGGGTGATGAGGACTTTCTAACCCTGCCGCCCAGCTGTATTCTTTCTCCTCTCAGCAAATCTGTGGAGGCTGTTGTCACACCACTGGTATTGGTCTGATTTTTAGAGATTTTAATTGTTCATATGGTGACATCCAGTGAATTATGTTGCCAATGAAATCCAAGTGCTTGTCTCAAATATTTTCATCAAAATGCCTTTTAGCATAATTATGCCACTTTTCATATGAAATTAAAAGCCAGGCAGTGTTTTGCATCTAAATTTTCCCTTTGTGTAGATGGAAAGTTCAAATATACAGATACATGCACCTTTTAGTTAGTGTAAGAATGTAATTTACGACATAGATATTAATGTATCAGTTGGTTAAGACAATAAGTGTATGTTTCTGAATGTTTCTACAGAAGATTGAAATCACAGTGTCTGAGCCATCAGTACAACCGCACTCACCTGAAGAAATGACAGCTAGTCCTGGTGACAACGTTCCACCTTTATACAGGTGTGCTCACTTAAATAATAACAATAATAATTTGTCAAGAGCTTTGTCATTCTGTATCACTGTTTGCCCAACTTGCTATTTAGTACTGGTAGTACATGCTTTTTTGTTTTGTTTTTACTAGTGATAGACTAATAAATCAGCCATTTATTTAATAAAAAAATACAATAAAAACAGTAATATTGTGAAATATTATTGCAATTGACCTATCGGTAAGCCCCTCCCCTCGAACGCAGACTAGCCAATGGCAGTCGAGTATCAGTTGCACGGGGAGCAGAATTCGGACATCTTTAGGTTTCAGCACCATAGAGAAACATTGGAAGATCCGAAGCTCGCATCGGTTTTATGGGGTTTATACTTAAAAATGGAAAAAACGATGTGCCTGTGGTACTTGTAACACTGATTCCAGGTATCCTGAGAGGATGGGCAATATAATTTATTTTATTACATTTCCTGAATCCAAACAAAACAGAGCAAAATGTCCCTAAGTATTCAACCCCAATACAAATGAAGACAAAAACGTTCATTTTCTGGTTGTCATACGCATTGTTACCATTTTCATCTGCTCAAGCAGAACGTTAATGTTATCTTGTGCTTTAGCAAGGTATCTGGCTAAAACTAGTTAACGTTGAAGTTAGTGAGCCCATGTTAACATACAAACCTAAATAGCAGACTGTTCTCACGTCTTGTACAGTGTAGGTCAAAAACACATAAACGAAGGTCTACATTTCAGTGCTTCTCAATATTAAACTGGTTAAATGTACATTAATTTAATCATACCCTGCCATACATGAACACTTTGATCCTGCATGTTGTCATCCGCGATCATGATGACCGACCGTAATATGAGACTTCTCCCGCTTGTATTGTGATCTGTAAACCCTAGCTTCGAGTTGCCCACCGTATTTATTTTAAAATATTTTATAAATCCCTCCATGGGATATTTAATTCCCGTTTGGTGGCCTTCTGTGTCCAAAACTGTGCAAAAACATTGTGGAACAAGGTTTTCACACTGCAGCTGTCATTGTAAGACAGTGAGCAACTCTGTCTGTTTGTCCGAGGGAGCAACAGTAACTAAGGGGGGCGGGGCTTACCGATAGGTCAATTAAGGTGTAATTTATTCCTTTGATGGCAAAGCTGAATATTCAGCATCATTACTCCAGTCTTCAGTGTTACATGATCCTTCAGAAATCATTCTAATATGCTGGTTTGGTGCTCAAGAAATATTTGTTATCATCAGTATCATCACTTTTTTTTTTGGAATCTCTGGTAATTTGTCTCTCAGTATTCTTTGATGAATAGAAAGTTCAAAATAACAGTATTTTTTAAAAATAGAAATTGAATTTTGTAACATTATAAATAACTTTATAATGTAACTTTATAATGTCATTTTTGAACATTTTAATGCATCCTTGCCAAATAAGTGTTAATTTATTTAATATATAAATATATATTAAATGACACCAAACTTTTGAATGGTAGTGCATATCAGTATTATATCGATCAAGAGTCACTCAGCTCTCTATATATTGCTCAACCACTGATATTTACCTTTTTACCCAATTGTTTTTCATACGATTAACAGCATTGACACCTACCGCTCACAAAGGAAGATCCACCCCCCTTCTACTCAAAGCTTGACCCCTGGAGTTCAGAAGCAGGTTCAAGAGAAGACCTGTTCAAAAAAGCCCATCAACATCAAGGAGAGAATTAAGGTTTGAAACTTATACTGGGAGGCTTATACGGGGGTATTTTAGGAGACTTCATGCATTCAAGATCTGATGCAGGTGATTGTATTTGGTCCATTAAGGTGTTAAACGAGGAGGCAGCCAAGCTGCAGACAATCATCACACAGACGCTGCAGGCTCTGAGCTGTTGCAGTGATGAGGAACATGGGAAAGGTTCCCAGCAGGAGGCCGAGGCTGAGAAACTCCTGCTTGTCTCCAGTAAGTGGAACATTTGTGAACAAAGTTTGTTTCTCTACTTGAATCTCCTGCAAATCACTGAGACTGCATGTTCTGATTTGGCTCTCATTTGTTTAATGCAGGTGAGAAGCGAGCAGCCTTACTGGCAGAGGTCAGCAGGCTGAGAGAGGGTGAGTCTGGTGAACCAGAATCCCAGAATGCACCTCTGCAGCCCTGCAGAGGCACAGTCAGCATCAGCAGCATCCAGCTGCCCCTCAAGGTGGAGTTTGTGTGCTCAGCTCGCACAGGTGAGCGTTAATTTGTATTTATTAATGGCAGAAGATGAATCATCATTGCACAAGGTCAATGTTCTCATGCAATTTATGGCTGCTGTCTCTATAAAGGCCGTCCAACACACTACTTCTTCGTTTTGATCCGTTATGGCCCATGTAATATTGTGGCAACGCCTTTGGCTACAGCTGCTGATGCCCAAAATGGAGACACCATCACCTTCCCGACTTCTATTACACTGTGAGTCCACATGCTACATACAATAATTCTTTGATGTCAGAGTTTAAAACTGCACAATGCTTTAAGAGAAGGTTTTTAAATACAACAATTGTGATTTACACTGGTTTGAATCTTTTCCTTCCACAGACAAGACATTCGCTCCAGTTTTGAGATTGATGTTGAGGTCTACAGTTTGGTAGGTAGAGTTCATGTATGAGCAAATATATTTGTTTTCATTAATTTAAAAGATAAGAGATTTTTTTCTTCAAGCTTTAACTTACAATTTCTAGTTCATAATTAGGTGTTATGTATTCCTCTGTTTTACAGTCCAGTACTCAGAGTAATACCTGCAGTATGAATGTTCAGCAGTTCCGCAGCTCAACAAAATCAAGGGTTTGTACACTTTCACACATTATGTTGAGAAAGCAGAGTGTTTTATTACTTTTGGCAATGCACAGTTGCAGCAAAATATTTGTATTTCTAGGTGACACCCAAGAAGATTCTCCACAGCATCACAGTATGTATCTACTGTCTGTTTACTTACCATCATTGGGCTTCATTCATGAAACATGAGCTAAACAAATGTCTGTATTTTCTGTATTTCTTTTTGAATTGTCACATAAGAATACTTTCACAAACAATTCAGAAAATCATTAATGGGGTACATTGTGTGTTTTTATATTTGTTGAGTGGTAGATAGCTTTAGCTCATTTAAATGTTTATTTTTGTTTTTCTAGAAATCTAACCAGAGTGTGACTTGTGAGTATTCATCAGTTACTCATTTAATCATTGGTTGATTGGTGGTATCAGACATTGATATTTCTTTTCCGTCCGTTATAGCTGCTACTCTGCTTGGTCTGAGTGCCCAGCGCTCTAGTAACTTCACATTAGTGGGCTCTCACAAGATTACCTTGAATTCATTGGGACAGAGCAAGTTCCCTCTGGACAAGGTATTGATGCAGTAAAACTTTGTTCATATTAGTGAGTGTCTGTGTTGCTGTCCTCACCTTTTTGAACACTTGTTGCATCACTCAGTTATTTTCTTTTTAAAATCAGTAAATATTATGTACACTTCTACACGCTTAATTTTCACTTGATTAAACAGGAGATCAGTGGTTGTTCTGTGTTGTTCTGTGCACAGTGGTGTGGTTGTGGTCATGTAACTGGGTTTCTGTCCATCTCTCCTGTTTCTCTCCACTCAGATGAAATTTGAAGGCAAAATCAGGAGACTCCTTGGAGATGAGTTTCAGGAAAAGGTGTCACTCTTTCCACCATAGTCTCTGCTTCTGGTTTAGTGGGCTTTGCACATTTTCTGTGTTAGTGTGTTTGCTGGGCCTTTTGTTAATCTTTTTACTATTCATGAATCCCCTGGCCTGTGCAATGGTCAATAAAATGACAATTTCTTGATTATGGCCTTCATAACTTGCTTTGGGATAAATTATTTGACCCTCTAACTCTAGCTCTCTATTCTAATTCTATTCTTTAAAAAAAAAAAAAAAAACTAACACTAGCTTTTCTAATCTTTTTGTATTCTGTCTATTTGTTTTCTTTTTATTTATTATACAATTAACAAAAGCAAAAAAAGGCCTCTTACACTAGCTTGCACTATTATTTTTCTATTCTGTCTGTTTTCTTTTTATTATATAATTTAAAAAAAAAATAAACATTGCTATGTGTACTGCGTTAAGCGAACTGAGACTTATTATAGCACTTGCATATTATTGCTCTTTTGTTAATTTTATTGCTTCCATTGTCCTCATTTGTAAGTCGCTTTGGATAAAAGTGGCTGCTAAATGACTAAATGTAAATTAAACCAATATCCCCACAATTACCCTCTTATTCTCCTTATGTTCTGTATTTTATTATGGAGGTATGGAATTTCACTTCCAGACCTAGAAAATGTAACAAAAATTTATATACAAGTAATTTAAAGAAATTTAATACTTTTATTCAGCAAAAATGTATTGATTTGATCAAAAGTGACAGTAAAGACATTTATAATATTACAAAAAAAAAATTGTAAAATAAATGCCGTTTAATATTTAGTTCAAATTAATGTTCTTTGAATGTTATCGTCATTTTGAAGTGTTACTACAATTGGAGAAGTAATTTAAATTTGAACCATTCAGAAATTATGGCTGTTTTAGAGCCTTTTTTCTTAAAGCTGTATTGTAATGTGATAAGCCATTACTAAAAATGTGAACAATATTGCTGCATTTTTACATGCACATCTGTTGTTGTTTTTTCCTGTGTCGTGACTAACCAATTTGTTACATTGTGTAGGTTCCCTTTCTCTCTCCTCTAGAGGGCCACATCTATCTGCAGCTGCACAGTGAGGGCCACTCCAACCTCCAGCATCAGGGCTTTTTGGTGAGTTGGTGTGTATGATTTCCAGACACTGACCAATGTTTTGTTTAGCTTGTTTTATCACATGGAAAAGGCACTTACCATATCTGTAGTCCCTTTACTAATTTGTATAGAAGCAAAAAATGTGAAAATACAGTTGCCAATACATACTTGCAAAGCAGATATGTGAAATACGTTAGCAGTTTATCTTCATAGTCGCAGTCTGATCCATTAGAATGCAAGTTTGAGAATGGCTTAGGGCACAAGAATATTCAATGTGTTGAATAGGAGAGCTGCAACAGGGTCTCCCTGGTTACATTAGTACTTTATTTTAAATGATTAATTTCATCTATGATCTCAGTTTTTTAATGTATTCTTTTGAAATTTTATGTGCTTAGTGAAGTGTGTCTATAGGAAATGTGCTGTTTTGTGAAATTATGCTGCAACTTTCTTTCTCCCTTTGTAGACCATGTTTGAAGATGTGAGTGGCTTTGGAGCTTGGCAGAGGTTCTACTTCCTTCTGGATGGAAGACACCTGCTCTACTGGAACTACCCGAATGAGATGGGCAACAAGGTGAGGTTGTGCAATTATGTGTGTAAATTAGTGATCGGCCGATATATCGCCAAGGCCGATATATCGTCCGATATTTGGCATTTTTTAAATATCAGCATTGGTCGATAAGTTTTTCTGTTTAGCCGATGCGTTCGTGGCGGGACTTTTATTTTGACGGCGCTGAGAACGGCAGAGCCTGAGCACACAGTGCTCACATTCTCCCTCTAGTTCGCTGTCGTCGTTAACAATTCTGTCTTAAATATTTTTATTAAATATTTATTTATTTATTTATTTGTGAAAAATACTTTATCATTTAAAGTATAAGCATGTTTATTTTTACACTTATTTTAATTCATTTTCAAATTTCTTAAATATTATTTAAAATAAATAAAATTATATCGGCTTTATTACATTTACATTTAGTCATTTAGCAGACGCTTTTATCCAAAGGTACTTACAAATGAGGACAATGGAAGCAATCAAAATCAACAAAAGAGTAATGATATGCAAGTGCTATGACAAGTCTCAGTTTGCTTAACGCAGTACACGTAGCAAGGTTTTTTTTTTTTTTTTTTTAATTATATAATAAAAAGAAAACGGATAGAATAGAAAAAGAATAGAGCAAGCTAGTGTTGGAGGCCTTTTTGCTTTTGTTAATTGTATAATAAATAAAAAGAAAACGAATAGAATACAAAAAGATTAGAAAAGCTAGTGTTAGTTTTTTTTATTTTTTTTTTGTTTTTTTTTTATCGGCCATCGGCTACCCTGCTTTCCAAGATACCGGCATCGGCTGTCAAAAAAAACAATATTAGTCGACCACTAGTGTAAATAATGTGTATCCTTCTCCTCATTAAAGGTTTCTTTTTATCATTTCCTTCTCTTCCAGCCAGCAGATGGCAGTCTCTCTCTCATTGGCTTCTGCAGTGTCAGGCCTGTGGAGCGAGAGTGCTGTGCACGGCCCCACACCTTTGAATTAGTAGAGACTAACACCCTCCAGCAAGAACACAGCCGAACCTTGAAGAAGTAATGTATCTATGAATTTACTAAAAAAAAAAATTCCACAATATGGAAAAAAGGATCTGCTACTTCTGTTTCATTATGACTTTAACATTTAGTATCGGTATGCAATAAGAGCATTGGTTTTAATTCAGATTTAAATAATCTTTTGTTGTGCAGGTGCTGGTTTTCAGCGGACACACGGGAGGAGAGGTCTGACTGGATGGAGAAACTGAATCAGACCTTACTGGACTCTGTAACGTGGAATAGGAAGCCTGTCTCTATTGATAACAGGGCGAGCACGTCCTCTAACACCGGAAACTCTCGTGAGAGTATCCTGTAACACAACATGCATGTGAACCCTCACCATGTAACACTAAGAAAGGAGATCTCAAGAGAAGATCATATGTGGCACTAAAAAAATACATGAAGAGCTTCTGAGAATAGAAGCAGCCAAACAGAACTGTTTTACATAAGTGCATCAAAATCTACATAAATACATACTACTTTGTTAGATGCATACATTATAGTGGCTTATTTGTTAAGATCTCTGATCTGTCATTACATCTTATAGATTGTGCTATATTTTAGAATGGTTTACCACACTGTAAGGATAGATGGATTTGCCATTCCCATTAATTTTCAGGTAAGCCATGTAGTAAGAGCAGTCTGGTTTGAATGCATGAGGTAAGTCTCCATAGTGCCTATTTGAATGTTTATTTATCTCCTGCCTTATTCAGACAGTTGCTTATGACTGAATGATCAACTGAAATGCTTTACATTTTTAATGCAATAATCTGTTTCAGATTATGCTTATGTATGAGGGGTCCTTAATTACATGGTATAGTTAAGTTTACTGCTTTAGTAGGGAAGCACTACTTGTCTGCCTTCGACTAAAGCTTTTTATGTTTATTGCTTTTTCAATTACTCTGGGAACAATTTATGTGACTGTAAAACTGCAGTCTTCATCTAGAAGGGAGAATAATTTTTTATTTGAATGTACAATATATGAAGTATGTCCTGAATCGTATATCATCTTATTTTTCTGGGAGGACATTTTCATAGTATGCCTCCTTAGGGTTTGATTTCGAAAAACATTGATGATTGTTTACTACAAAAATGCTTTTGGGAGTACCTGGCCGTGCATTATATCCAGTGAGGTGTATATGACACTCTGGCTAACATAAACTTAACAATTGAGTTTATACCTAATCTGATGGTTGTTTTGGGTTCTTGGGTTAAAATCTGGAATTTGCAAGTATAAGAATAACACTACAAAGCTGTCAGTCTGAAAATGCTGTATGATAATTCATGCAGGGGGAGAGAGTTATGTACAACCTTATGACTTCTTTGAGGTTTATTTGAAGCTTCAGCAGGTTGTATCTGTTTGTCTTGTGTGAATTTTTCACTCTAGGGACTGTGAAACTGATAGGAAGCTTTTCTGTGACATGTCTATCCCATATATGTGTTTTTGCCAAGGGTCTCATACTATGTGAAACTATATAAAACTATATGAAATATCCTGGTAAAGGTACTATAAAATAAATATGGCTGTTAAAGCTGGAAGTGTTTGTTTTTCTTTTACACTTGGTGGCGGATCTTATTTTTTGTGTTAATACATTTCTTAAAAGACTTAATTTAACTTAAATGTGCAAAATTGCTGGTTAGTAATTACTTTAAACAATCAGTCATTAGTTCTATCCAGTAAATTTCTATGATTCAGCAGATAATTAGTTTTAGGTTTAGTTCACCCCAAAATGAAAATTGTCATCATTTACCCATCCTCATATTATTCCAAACTTGTATGAGTTTCTTTTTTGTGTTGAACACAAAAGAAGATATTTTCAAGAATGTTGCAACATGTAACCAAACAGTTGCTGGTAGCCACTGGCTTTCATAGTATTTTTATATATTTTTTTTCATACTATGGAAGTCAATGGCTATCAGCAACTATTTGGTTATCCACATTCTTCAAAATATCTTCTATATTCAACAGAAGAAAGAAATTCATACAGGTTTGATACAACATTAGGGTGGGTAAATGACAATTTTCATTTTTGGATGAACATGCCCTTTAATTATGGATTATTACTGGAAAACTCACCAGATGTGCTTCTGCCAGTGTTGAATAGTATATGAGAATCTACTTCCAGTAGAGCATCTCCAAAAAAAATAAAAACTCTAATGAAGTCATTTTTCCATGAAGACATAGCAGCACTTTTGTTTATCTGTTTGCCCTAAGGGTTGCTGCATCAAAGCACCATAAAGAGTCTGCATTTTATTATAAAATACATAATGATATTTTTGTAAATAGTTTGTAAAATCACTTACATGGCTTCTGTGTATGTAGTTTGTTAAAGCTGACATTGAAATGTTCCATGCATGACTCTGTTACTTTATGCTTTTAAACATGCCATCATCTGTTGGTAAGCTCATCCTTTGTAGTGATGGGAGAAACGAACCTTTTCGAAGCTTCGAATCAATTGAACCAATTGCTTCGCAAAATGATTCACTGTTTCGAAGCGCTCGAAACACCTCACGCTGGTGACGTCTGCTGGTCAGAAATATGTAAATGCAACAAAATCCCAGGCTAAAACCATAAATACCATAAATATGAAGTTTTTGTATAATATGTGGCTTTTAAATTATTTTATATTTGCAGGACTTGTTTTGTTTTATGGAGAGTTAATATATATATATATATATATATATATATATATATATATATATATATATATATATATATATATAGGCCAGAAAGATATATTAAGTACTTCTCATCCTTTTATTTACAGAAATGTCTTGTTAAAATGTCTACAAATTGATGAAACTGATCTGAGATCAGGTAAAAACCATAGACGCTGGTTCAATGGTTCGCCGCTGGGGGGCGATCTCAATGAACTCGCATGATTCACTGGTTCACAGAGATCGCCCCCCAATGGAAAACCGTCACGCTCCGTCAAGTTTGGAGCTTCACGAAGCAGTGCTTCAAAAGCGGCCATCACTAGTCCTTTGATGTATGGCCTTCAGCACCTTCCCATAAACATGCAAATGCGTACACACACACACACACTAAGATCAGACTTTACAGTACAGCTGACAATACACGGAGAACTGACAAAGTAGCAGACAATACACGGAGAAAACGTATTTATTTGTCTACTTTCAGGACTTGTGTGAAAATCTGATTATGTTTTGGGTCATATTTATGTAGAAATATAGAAAATTCTAAAGGGTTCACAAACTTTCCAGCAGCACTGTAATTTTATTTTGGTTAAATACATATGTGATTATTTCAGTATTGAATTGTCATTGTTTAAATTACTGAATATATAAGTTGTTAATAGTAATCATGTTTGCAGGTTTTATTACATAATGGAGAAAAAAATTAATTCATCTGAATTAATATTTTTGTTCCTACTTCATCTAAAGGAATTGAATGCAACTTTGTTAAATATATGAAACTTGATCCATCTATGTTTGAACAGATGGTCTTAACAATTCATGGAGAGATCAAAGCAGAGTATTTAGCAGCGGTTCAACAGAGACAGTTCATGCTTGACAAGAGAAACAGCAGCACACTTTGGCAGGTACTTAAATTACAACAATATATTTACAAATGTTTTCAGAATTTCCAGATTTTCCAAAAATCATTGCAAAATCAAATGGCATCTGCAAACAACTGATTTAAAATGTATCTTAGACATTTCTGAAATTGCATTTATCCAAATGGTCTTTTTTTGTGTGGATTCAAGTCAGTTTCTCTGAACACAGATGTAGTTAATCACATGAACTAAAATGGTATAGGAACAATTTTCACTTTTTTTAAATTGCTGGAAATTTTTACAAATAATTACAAAGAAACAGCAAGTAACACTGAATTAAACATGAAATTTTGAAGTAGAAAGACTGAAATATTTTCTTGTAAAACCACTTTTGTAACCACTGAACCGTATTTGATATACATTTGTCATTCAGAATAGCACAACCCCAGAGTCCTATTATTTCTTGATGACAGTTCCCAAGACATCTAATGGCATGATCAGAAGAAAGAGGGATTGGTTGATTCCCCATGTCAGCATTCCAGAAAATGATAAAGGCCCGTTCCCAAAGGAAGTAGTGAAGGTGTCTCTCTCCTATATGTCCTTTTTTGCTTCATCCTGTTTTTAATTTGCACATTATTGTCCTGTTTGCTCCGTCTTTGTTTTAACATTTCATATTGCAAAGTTCTAATCTTTGTTTTTATGTTTTGCTCCACAGATGAAGTCCACCGCTGCTGATTCCATCAGAATGATTTATAAAATCACAGGTGCTGGAGCAGATCATCCTCCCAAGGGTCTTTTCACAGTGGACAAATATACAGGCATGCTATGGGTCACCAAAAGCCTGGACAGAGAGGAAACTGAAGAATACATTGTGAGTGACCTGCGGTCCTCGAAGAACCTGGATTTTAAACACATGTTAATGCGCCCGTCATAAAAGTGACGGTAAAAGACATTGATGACCCAGAAACTGCAAATGGGATTATGCGTTACAAGCTGGTGAGACAGGAACCCAACGGTGGGGTGTTTCACATTGACCCAGCCAGTGGAGTCATCAGCCTGGCCACTATAGGCATTTTGGACAGAGAGGTAATAAATTAGTGTTTGTTTACATAATGAACTAAATTGTATTAAAGCTTTTAAAATCTTTGTTGTTGTTAATATATAAACCTAGTAAAGCTGAAATAAAATATAGACTTAGAAATGTTGCTTTGGCAACTAAATTAAAGCACTAAAATTACTTAAAGGGGTCATCAGATGCAAAATTCACTTTACAAGTTGTTTGAACATAAATGTGTGTTGGAAGTGTGTGTACACATCCATCCTATAATGATAAAAATCCACCCAGTGGTTATTTTAAAATCCCCTTTCTCAAATCAGGCTGTTCTGAGATTCCTGTCAGAATGACGTAGTTCTGCACAGGCCACTCCCACGATAGTTGATTGACAGGTCCATCTTACCTTAGACCCGCCCTGCATAGACATAATAAATTTATTATGTCTATGCCACCCTGAGTGAGCTGTGAGCTGTCCGCCATTGTGTCGACTCCAGTGCAGGGGAAGACAAGAATGTCTCTGATTAAGCGATTGAGGTGTTTAGTTGTTGGATGTAATAATGAATATAGCAGTCGTCATTTACTCCCGACATCTGAGCCGTTGAAGACGCAGAGGATTAACGTTATTTTCATTTTTGAAGGTATTGCGCTGATCCCCTATCTGTCTAAATGCGTTTATGTTCGCGCGAATCATTCGTGATCCAGCTTCATCTACAGAAGTAGTGAGCATAAGGGTTTTTTATGAATCTTTGCAAATTGCCTTTCCTAATAATGTGCTAGTTAGCCAGTTTCACGGCTGAAGTTTACAGTCTGCTCGTCACCCCACGGAAGAGAGGGGCGGGGTGAGCAGAGCTCATTAGCATTTAAAGCGACATGGAATAAAAAACAGCTTGCTGAAAACAGCTGATTTTGACAGGGTAAAAAGGGTGTTTTTTACACTACCATTGAGAAATTTTAACCAAAGTATGTTATAGACTTTTCATTAAGACCCTAAAGAATTATATCAACTTGTGGAAAATGTGCATCCGCTGACCCCTTTAAAAGAGAAATAAAAATAAAGCTAAACTTAAATTGAATTTGAATTGAGGTAGCAAAAAGGATGCAGAATTGCAATTCAAATTTAATTTTGACTAGAGTTAAAATAATTTGAAATTAATATATAATCTTAAAATGTCAATTTTTAAATTTGAAAAGGAAACTTTGAATTATGGCTTGAAAAGGCCTTGTTTAAAAGTGTAAATGTTTTAAAATTCCAATGCTTTGCAGTCCAATCCAATTCAAATTCCAATTCACATTCTAACTCATGAAATGAAAGGGAGCCAAATCTTAAATTTTAAATTTTAGCCAGATTTGTGTCAGGTATGTCAAGTCAAGTCAAGTCACCTTTATTTATATATCAGTTTTAACAATACAGATTGTGTCAAAGCAGCTTTACAGTATCAAATAGGAAAATAGTGTGTCGGTAATGCAAAAGGACAATAGTAAACGCTCAATTTTCAGTTAAAGGCAGTTCATCATTGAATTCAGTGATGTCATCATCCAGCTCAGTTCAGTTCTAATAGTATTTGTGCAATCAAGTCGACGATATCGCTGGAAATTAAGTGTCCCCAACTAAGCAAGCCAGAAGTGACAGCGGCAAGGAACCAAAGCTCCATCGGTGACAGAATGGAGAAAAAAAAACCTTGGGAGAAACGAGGCCAGACGAACCAGCAGTTTGTGCTGAGGACTCATCTGGTTCCTGCGGTCTAGGAGACAAGGTTTTCACTGGGGATCTGTCTCTGGGGCTCATCTAGGTGTCCTGATCTCTGCTGACATTCAGGGCTGTAGAGGTTGCCTCTAGGTGCTGATCCACCATCTGGGCTGGATACAGACTGATCTGGTGGCTATGGTGACCTTGTAATAAGAAAGAAACAGACTAATATTAGCGTAGATGCCATTCTTTTTATGATGTAACAAGTACATTGTGTGTTATGGGAAGTGTTCCCAGTTCCGGTTGACCTAATTAATGCAGCCTAACAATCCTTTAACGGATTTGAATAAGTATGAATAAGAATAGGTATATCTAACAAAGCACATGATTCCATACGACAAAGTATTTTTTCCACATTAATTTCACACGTCTAGTACAAATTTAGTCTTGTTTCATTAATACAGTGTATATATTTTTTTTATTTACCCCAAAGAATGGAAGTGAATTGTGTGTATTTGTGTTTGCACTCTAGAGAGCATCAATGTTTTCTATTTAGAGCAGATTTGCAGCGTTGAGGAATGTTGAGGAAGCCAATCAGAGACCTATCTATTGATTTCTTGAACCCAATGACCAATCAGTGGTTTTTCAGTTTAAGTCAGAGTCCACTCAAAAGACTTTTTTGTTCAATCCTGAGTTTTGCAAGCTACTTTCATTATAACAAAGTGTAGGCACAATATAAGAGATTGATTGTGTTGTGTAGAGAGCTTCATTGATTATAACGGAGCTGTGTGAGATTGCAGTGAACTGAGTGACAGATTTTCAGCGACTATAAAGGGAGTGCTCTTTGTGTTACATATAATACATTCAGAATTTGAATAAAAACTTTGTTTTTCACGCTGCTAAGAGGACCAGCGGCGACACACTGCAAAGACACCTGCATATAAATGTGGGGTTTGCTCTCGAATTTGCAATGATTGACAGGGATAACCACAGCAATAGATATATGTCGTAATAGATGTGCATGCCTTACTAATTTCAGAAGCACCCATAGTAGTTTGATTCTGAAACCAGGCCTGTGCTGATTAAAGGTAGAAATGATATTTCGCATAACCACTAATTCAATGTGTCAGATGTGGACTATTTTACTTCACATTACTACACATTAGCTAAATTTTCCTGTACTGTAACATACAACACTGTGACTGCACTTCATGTATTACTAACACAGCATGCATTACTAACGTGTATATTAGGCTAAATTTGGAATGATCTTGTCTCTCTTATCTGATTAACTGAGCAAAAGGTTTTAACTTACACAGTGACACAACTTTTATTAAGTTAAGTTGTTTAGGAAATCTAAACCTGATGGTAAACCATTTACTTCAAATATGCTGTGATACACAACGAATGAGAAGTGCTGCACCGTCCTGTTCTCATGTTCAAGGCAACAGTCCAAAATCTAATCACTGAATCTAATCACCAAGTTCACTTCAAAAATGGAAAAAAATGGCTGTTGATGAATTTTACTGTAAAAACAAAAAAGAAAAGAGTAAGGGCCATTTATATTATATCTCTGTATGTGAAGCATAGACTTTAGCCAGTCCAAAGAAAGACAAGTTATTGAAAAAATGTCTACACACACTCTTCCAGCAAAGGACATCAATATACGTTAATGAGGTGAGACAAATCTGATTTAAAGGCGCATTAAGATTTTGAACAGCTCGGCCCTTCTCCTGCTGTGTGCCCAGACACTAGTAATAAAATAGTTAAAGTTTACTGCTTAATATTTTTGTGGAAACCGTTATGCATTTTTCAACATTCTTTGATGAATAGAAAGTTCAAAAGAGCAATATTTAGTACATTTTGATAAATTTAGCAAAATTATTAATTTAAACTTTTTTTAAATGTAGAAAAACATATTGACCTCAAATTTTTGAATGCTGATATTGTTTCAGAACCATCATATGAACATGGCTGTCTTTTTTGCCATCTCTGTGATAACAGAATCAAACTGTGTATAAGCTGGCTGTGGAAGCAGCAGATGGAAGCAGCAGATATGGATAGTCACATATGACCTTGTATGGTCATTATCAAAATTACTGATAGCAGTGATCATGCCCCTAAATTCTGCCAAAGAAAGCTAAGTTCATTTTTGGATTTAGGCTAAATTTTCCAGACACATCTGATGTTGAGTAGTTCTGAAACGGTCTGTTTGTGTGGGTTTTGGCATTATGCAGGTACAGTACAAGAAAATAAGGCTGGAGAAATCGTTGCAAGGTTGGATGTCACAGATAGAGATGAGCCTTTAACTGCAAACTCAGTGGCAAAGTTCACCATTATCCAGGGCAATGAGAAAGGGTTCTTCAACGTCAGCACCGGCCCCAGCGGGATGGAGGGAACCATCATGACATCAAAAGTGAATATACATTCATATATCAAACTGAATATACAACACACTTGGACGTAGACCCTAATGTTTGAATGTTTAAGACTCAGTAATGAATTTAATAGTTTTTTCAGCAAGGATGCATTAAATTGTTTAAAAGTAACAGTAAAAGACATTTATAATCTTACAAAAGATTTTAATAAAAAAAAATGCTTTATAATTATCAAAGAATCCGGAAAAAAAAAATGAAAAGCTGCAAAACTGTTTTCAACATTCATAAGTAATATTTCTTGAGGAACAAATCAGCATATTAGAATGGTTTCTGAAACATTATGAAAATTCAGCTTTGCCATTGCAGGATTAAATTAAATTTTTAAAATATTTGATTAGTAAACAGTAATTTAAGTACTAAAAGTAATGGTATTTCACTCTATTACTGTTTATACTGTACTTCTGCTACACTGATCAAATTGGTACAGAAACAATTTTCACTTAGAAATTGCTTGAAAATTTCACTAATAATTACAAAGAAACAAGAAGAAACACATTGAAGTAAACATGAAATTTTAAAGTAGAAAGACTGAAATTTACATTTTACATAGATTTAAATTTTGTCAAATCATCATATTACAATGATTTCTAAAAGATTATTAAAAAAAATCAGCTTTGCCATAACAAGAATATATTCTAATAGTAAACAGTAATTTAAATACTAGATGTAATGATATTTCACACTATTACTGTTTATACTGTATTTCTGCTCATAAAAATGCAGATGTGGTGACCATAAGAGACTTTTTTCAAAAATATTTAAAAATCTTACAGACCCCAGACTTTTTGTCTAGTACAGTGAGGGTTTTTTCATGGGCACTGACATTTTCCTCAGAAAATGAAAATACATTTGTCCTTATATTTTTAGGGTCTGGACTTCGAGCAGACCAACAGTTTCTCTCTGCTGGTGGTGGTCAACAACGAGGTTCCTTTTGCTGTTCCTTTGGCCATCTCCACTGCTACCGTCACCATCACAGTGCAGGATGTAAATGAGCCGCTTTGGTTTTGAGACTTTAGTCTTTGCAACTTCAGGGATCTTATCTATGCACAAACAGCTTGTAACACTCCAAAGAGAAGGGAAAACTTGAAATCGCATCATATGACCCCTTTAATTTGGTCAAGTCTTTTCAGTGTTTATGTTGTGTATATACATGTGTATTACAGGATTTTGATATGGTCCTATTGTGCAGCAGACTAGAGCTTTTCTCTACCAATATTGCCTCAATGGCCTCACCGAAGGTCTTATCGGCAACATCCAGATGAGAATGAAGATATCAAAAGCTTCATTTATGAGGCATAGTAAGAGTGTTTATATGTATCTGCATAAGAGTCAGCATGATTTCTGCAAGTTCAACATGCATGTTGGCCCTGGGTTTGAATCAACAAAAAATCCTGAAAAGCATCCACAACCAAATCACCACCATCAAAAGTGACACGCATGTGTTAAATACTGGACTCTGTGTTTCTGTAGAATTTGTGCACAGCAAATAATGACCACTATGTGGTGCTGAATGACTCTGTGCTGGTGTTTGCTCATGAGGGTGAGGGGTCTGAATCTGGATCTCTCAGTTCTCTGCAGTTTTTCATCAGTGATGGAGATCAGGACTTCCAGCATCTGCAGAACTGGGGACCTCAGTTCAGAAGACTGGCTGATATGTTTGCTGGAGGAGAAGAAGAGTGATATGTGCTCTGACCACTATATAGGAGTTTGTATGTAAAAGTGTGATGTGAAATGTGTTACCAAATATGGTGTAAGTCATTAAGGAATATAGTTCTCCCAAAAATGAAAATGTGCTGAAAATTGACTCACCTTCAGGGCATCTGAGATGTAGATGAGTTTGTTTCTTCATATAAATATATTTGAAGAAATTTATCATTACGTTACTTGCTCATTAATGGATCCTCTGCAGTGAATGGGTGCCGCCAGAATGAGAGTCCAAACAGCTGATAAAAACATCACAATAGTCCTCATGTAATCCACACGATTTTTCACTTCACAAGATGATAATTGATAAACTGGAGTTGTGTGGATTATTGTGATGTTTTTAATTTTTGTTTTGACTCGCTTTCTGATGGCACCCATTCACTAAATGCAAGTGATATAATACGAAATTGCTCCAGATCTGTTCTGATGAAGAAACAAACTCACTGCCACAGTATGGTGGATCTTTTTATTTTATTTATTTATTTATTTTTCACATTTTATATTTGCATTATGCAACTGAAGCTGCTGAACTGACTGAATGTAAGACAAGCACCTGTAATTTATTTTTTATTCTGCATGAGTTAACGTAAGTTGTTTACTGAAGATTTTACTTTCATTTAATACAGTACTTTATCTCATTATATTTTTGTATTTACTTTTTTATTGTATAAAATGCATAATGTTTGTTCAATTATCAATAAACACTGCTTTAGCAATATATATAATTTTAATTATTAAAAATTAGAATTTATAAAGCTTACTTTAAACCATAAGATTCATATCAGCCAATATGAGACTATGACTCTAAATAACCTTTGATCAGATCCTGACAAATCACACATCAGGACTCTCCCTATTGGGCGGGCTTTAAGAGCAAGACCCTGAGAAAGAACTTTGACCCTGTATTTCACGAAGACGGAGGTTCGTCTTAAAGTTAATCCATATATTTGAGTGCGTGTTGACTTGTTTTGCACTGATTTAGAAAGGCGTCTCATATGCCTGGGATTCCAGAGGTAAGTTATACATTACTTCACTCGTAAATCCATAATAGTCACTATAGACTTGTGTTAAATTGTCTGTGATCAAGCATGACTGTAAATGCTACGGTATACTGTATGTATGTTAACCAATCAGATGAACTACGCAACAAAAATCAAATCCAGATCAAGTCCATTTGTTGTTGTGGTTACTCATGATTTCACTTCTTTTGTCCCCAGATGAGTCAGAACATGTTCCAGGAGGGGCTGCATCAGGTGTTTTTTAAGGCACGCCCTTTGCCCCACCCTGTTCCAGCTGACGACTCCACAGGTGGAGAGCTGATGGAAGACAGACTGGTCCGCTGGTTTGGGACAGTGGTCAACACCCGCCTTCTCCTGTCTGGGGTAACAAAATCTAGTTTAACTGTCATAGACACCCAACAATTTAATGAATAGATATGCTCACAGGTCAGCTTCACCTTCACCAGGGTTATAATTGTTAACTAAAACTAAAACCATAGAAAATGTTTCTATTGCTTGAAAGAAAGTAAATGTTAATTAAAATAAAATAAAAACTTAAAATAATTCTATTTAAGCTAGTTACCAGGGCGACATTTCTCATTTTTGTTTAGTTAAACATGAAATACTAAAATAACTCAAACAAATAAACTTAAGAAAAACATTATAGACATTAAAAAACAAATAAAAATGACAAAAACACACAACAAAATTACAACAATTTTAACTAAAAGTTCAAAAAAATGAAAATTTGAAAATAATGTCTTACTCAAATTATTAACAAAATCGATAAAACTATATCAATGATACTAAAATAAAAGAGTCTGACAAATGATAGCAGTATCATCAGTGATATTTACCATCTTTTTTTGACTTATCGTTTGACCGGACTGCCAAAAGTTGACATAAACTGTATCATTGATTAAAAAAGTTCATTTTATTTTCAAAATGAATGCCACTTGCTGTATTAAACAAACATTATGGCAGCACGGCATACTAATATTTGAAACTTTTATTATTGCATACGACTTACTGCTTCACATACAATTTTATTTTGACCAATAGTCTAATTCTTGCTTTTGTTCCTCTTTTCTCTGTCTTTCTCTTTCAGGTTGTTCAGATTTTCAGTGCTGCCTTCTGTGTTCTTTCCACTTTCTCTTATACCTGTTTGACTTTCAGCTGTTCTGCGTCTATGACAGCTCCAATATGGTGTAGCCTTTTTGTAAGTGCTCCAGTTAACATTTCTGGTTCCCAAATTTGACAGTCAATAAATCAGAACAAAGCAATGATCAGTCTGACATGCTACAGTACAGTTACTAATTAGTTGTTTTCTGTGTTATACGTATATCTGTTTATGTCTCAGTTTCTAGCCACAGGGTCACTTGCAATTGATGTCCAAAGGAAACCCAAAAAAATCAAAGTAAGCTTGTTTTATGTATTTTTTTTTTATATAACCTTGATGATTTTCCTTTTGTCTTTTTTTGAACAGTGTCTTTTTTAACTCCATAAACATCTTTCTGTGAAATACTTAGCTTGAAAAATGAATGTCACTTGGTTTGATATTTTGTTTTCTAATGCAGTGATATTCAGATATTTGTGTCCAAATCAAATGTTTGTTGTGTAGTATGGAATACCTATGAGTATATCCTTGATATATAATGTCAATAGGCTTCCTGTGTGCTTGTTTGAGTAAAGTGTGATCTCTGCTGTTGTAGGTCATGACTCTGATGGGCCTGAATATCTTCAGCTTACTGTTTGCAGTTTGTTCTTTTGTCACCTTCTTTATTAAATCCTCACTAATGGAAAAGGCCACCCCTCAGCAGGTGCGTGTACAGAGACACTGCCACTCAATAAACCACTAGAATATACCACTGAAATGAGTTCATGGTCTCTCTCCATCTCTCTGTCTCAGCGCATTGGTGTGTATCTGCTGAAGGGCAGTGGTTTCCTGTCCATCCTCCAGTGCATGTTATTAGCCATATACATGCTCTTTCTGATTTGGAAAGGTATTAAGTCCTACAGCACCCTCTACAGACAGGACTACATCAGCGTAATACAGGTACAGTATTCACACATCCAAGCTCTAGTCTAGAATATAGTTTTAGGAATGCAATAATAATACAGGGTCTTAAAAAGCAAGTCTTAATTCACCAAATTCTACAAATTAAGGCCTAAAAAGGTCTTAAATCAGGGAAGAAAGTCTTAAATTCATAAAGCCATGGCATTAAATGTTGAATGCATCACTACTAATGAATATCTTCCTCAGTATTTTTTTGTTTTCCAGTACAAATGTATAAACATTCTTAAATCAATATGCATTTGAGATGCAACATAAAACTTTCTAAGAAATTGAATACAATTGAGTGTATGCTTCAAACAAGAACAAATGTGTTTTAAAATATGAAAACTTGTTTAAGTTGAATGTTCTGAGCCGATTGGCAGAATTTCTCAAAAAATAAGATTGCTTATCTTATGTGTAAATGTACCTTGATTCATGAATCTTCAGACATTTGCACTGGAAAACAGGACAAAAATACAGATGAAGAACATTACTTTTTTTGCAGTGTGATCATTTCATTTTATAGCTAAGCTATTTTTGGTAAATTAAAAGAAAAAGTAATGATAGATCTGTTAGAACTTGTATTTTCAGTTTCAAACTTTGTGTTGCTAATTCTATTCTCCCTGGACATTTACATTTAGAGAACATATTGAACTATTGTGTTCCCTACAGTTTATTCCTTAATTTTTCTTTAAAAATGGTTTAAAAAAAAATACATTAAACATGCAGAAACCTTGTAGTGTTTATTATGTAGTTAATACTATTTAACAGAGAAAAACTTCATGACTGATTTGTTTCGATGATGACACAATTACAATATTATATTTAAATCTGACTCCGTTTTTCTTAGAAATCAGATGAACATACAGATCCACTGCTGGAAAACGAACAGTTCAGCCTTTGAATGGGCGGTGAGCGGTTTGTGGAATCAGGAAACTTATGCAAACAGATTTATGGCTTATTTTATTTTATCAAGAGAATAAATACATTTTTAAGCATTTACACCCAGGTTTACAATGACAAATATTAGTGATATTGCAAAAACCTGACTACATATTTCCGTTTGTGAAAATCCCAAACAATATATCAACATAATTTATATGTTACATTTAATGCATAATTTATATACATTCAATACATATGCATGTCATTTGTGAGGATAACATACCCCAACAATGATTTTGTATATTTACATAATTATGTACAATTATATGTGGTTATTAAATTGTCTTAAGATGTCCTTGTTGTGCCATTTCTGAAAGTCATACTGTTGATTCTGTGAAGACAACATTAGATTAAAATTGACCATGTTTACTTTCTTAACAGTTGTTAAAGGGATAGTTCACCCAAGAATGGAAAATTTTAATATTTTGGAGACATTTTGAAGAATGTTGGTAACCAAACAGTTGCCGGTAGCCATAAGCTTCTATACTTGTTTTTCCGATAATATGAAAGTCAGTGGCTACCAGCAAAATGTCTTCTTCTGTGTTTAACAGAAGAAAGAAACTCTTAAAAGTTTGTAACCACTAGAGGGTGAGTAAATGATGACTGAATTTTCATTTTTTGGTGAACTATCCCTTTAAGGGTCTTATGCACAATTCATTCGTGGACATTATTTTAAAGAGAAAAATAATTATGCAAATGATTGCATATTATTAGCAACTTTATCCACTTCTGAAATGACTTTTCTGCATAGGCCAGGGAAAATAATATCAATCAATAATGTCATAACCTACTTTTCACCAATCAAATACCAATGGATTTGGTCCTGGTTTACATAATTTCCTCATGAATATGCTGTTTTACTCAGGAATATGTTATTACAGAAGTTGTATTTTGAATGTTGTCTCATGTTGTCCAATTTTACTCCTTTAATACATCATTTAATGCATCTTTGTACATCTTGCACAAGATACTGAAAATTAATGCGCTTTTGATTATTAATGTGGCTGAAAGAGATGAGATTTTACCAGATCTACCTCAGACTTTCCTCACATACACAAACATGCACACATATACACAAACTTCAGAAATGAAGGCAAACCACTGAATATGTATGTATACAAATGCTCACACACATAGCTTCATTTCTTCATCAGTTCAGCATCCACATCCTCTTCAGGTTTAAGGGCGTGCCATTGAGCGATGGGTCTTCTTGGATTGGCTAACATATCTGACCAATGACGTTGCTCTGTTCCTGTGCTGTTCAGTCCAATGAAAACCTTTCCAATGGCATCATTCTTCCCAATTTTGTCATAGTCCAGGACTGTCACCACAACCTGAACTTTCTAAAAGGAGACAGAAGAATAGTCCAGAACCATTGTTCAGTTTCAGAAGACTGGCAGAAATATGGACAGAAATGAAACTTCAACTCTACCTGAATCTGCTCAGATGGCACTTCAAAGCTAAATGATTCGTTGTAATACGGGTTCAGTGTGTTCTTCTTAATCGTGGTTTTCTTTTTCTTTAGCCTTTTTCCGTTCTGCATCAGGTGGATTTTTACATAAGGGTCTGTGGAACAGATAAATAATGTCCGAATTACTGTGGTGAAATGCATTTCTGATCTGTATTTTGAAATGTGTCAGTATATAATGTCACTTCACCTTTTCCACTCACCTGAGAGGCCACCCACATCCATTTTTTTGAGGTTTTTGGCCTCTAGAACAACAACAGTCAGCTTTCCAGCAGTCGGTACGTAGCGCAGAGACAAGCAAATATCACCTAGCCGCTCATGCTGTTGAGTCAACAACGAAAAGTCAGATATTATTTCACTCTTCATCCTGTAATCAACATTTCTGTCACATGCTGGTACAGCAGTGTAATTCATAATTAAATCTGGAAATGGAATACATATAGAAATATATTAGAGCATTATCATAACATATCATAACATATTTTTCAATATGAATTACTCATATACTTGCATAATAAATGTATATAATTTGTATATTTTACATGCATTATGTAAATATTAATATAATGTGTTAATGTCACAAAAGTTTTACATTTTTACCTTTAACAATTTAAGATCAGTATAACTAAGTATAAATAAATAGTTAGCCTAAATAAATGTATATTATTTAAAGACTTCTTATAAATTATATCCATATTTAAATATTAATATTTTTTACATGCATTTATTTAAATATGTAAATATTAAATTATCATTGTTAATGTCGGATGTGAATATATGGGTCAGTATCACCATAGAGTGCCTTTCAACCCTCACAATACTCAAAAATTTTGGTTTTAATTTCACATTCGCTTTATGTCATATCATAAACAGTAGACACTCAAGTACTACAGAAACATATTAGCTGAGCTCCCACACTTTTTTTTTTAGATAATTATGGGCCATTATTCAAAACCATAAGATATGTCCACCCTGTCATGGACATATACATTACTGTTAAATACGTTTTCATTGCAAAATTAAGATGCAAATTATTTTCTGAAAGGTATGATGTCCCTTTTCTAAACAGGGTTATTTGTTTGCTTTCAAATTATAAATGCATAAAAGATTTTATGTAAACCATGTGTTTTTAAAGAAACTCACAATTCACACATGTATTTTTTCTTATTTGGAGAAAACTTGGATATTTTAATGCAGTTTTTTGTTTGCATGTTATTGCCCCCACACCTAGCTATTGAACACACTGGATTATACAGATATGATTGAATTATCATTTAAAATATTATTGTAAAATATCAAGATGACAGGGTGGACCAGCACATGATGGTGTGGACACATAATGCAGAACACACAAATCATGACAAAATATGAAAATGAAACATTTATTCAACTTCTAAAAAAATAATATAATATTAATAATAAATAATATAATTACATCAATCACACTGATATAACTGATACAAACTCAGACGAAGAAAATTTGTCAATTGAAAAGTCACCAACTTATTCACCTAAGCGGTTGAAATTCCCGCCACAGAAGAGACAAAAAATCTGTTGTCCTGATGTCACTAAAGGGGATGGCCTTTTCTTAAATGGGCAGCTTTCCAAACACGACAGGGTGGACAACCATTCAAGGGACATGGACAAACTCTTCTTTTTTATTAAATAAAAATATAATTTTTATGACCAAATGAACAATACACTCAAATTGAATTTAAAAAAAAAAAAAAAAAAATATTAATAGAGGACAAAATTTCACTCTCAATCAAATTTAATGAGCAGTGCATGGGACTTAGCAAAATAACACACATCCTCTTACACAAAACGAAGAAAAATCTAGAAAACGTATCTAATGAGCCAAGTAATGCTTTTGTTATGAATATAAAAACTTAGCCTAATCTAACACACCCTTTCATCGTCATTTTTATGTTAAGTTATCATGGCAAATGAGTTATTTATGTACAGGACACCAAAAGGCATCCTACAGTGATATTGACCCATATATTAATATTCTTTTCAAATGTGTTATAATAAATAATCTTTAAAATTCTAATTAATATTTTTTATGGTTTTTGTGTTTTATTACAAAGCTCGCTTGTATTGGACTAAAGAAATCCCATTGTTTGGGGTCATTACAGTTCGCCATAAATTCAACTATGCAATGTGACCTATTCAATTCAGATTCAGACTGAGCCATGAAAAAGTCTTTGGCCCAACCCTGCATGTATTCAAGATTCACTTCCTCACTCGTACCTCCTCTTTCTCTGCTTTCTGCAGATCTCTCCATTCCTCTGTAAGCTGACTGAAGTCCACTTTATTCATCTGCAGCCTCACATCCCCAATAGCATCATGTTTGGAGAAACGGTCAAAGTCATACACTGTCATGACCAGCGTCTTTCCTCCGAGCTCTGCATATGGAACCTGCAGACAGAATATATATGAGAGTATCCATTTATGTGACACACATTTTAATGCAATTAAATGCATTATTGTCCCAACAGCACATTGTGAATTTGTATGCTGTGACCTCTATAACATTCTTGCCATGAAGGATTTTTAGTGCAAGTGGATTTTAAGATGTACCTTAAAGGTGAAGTGCTCATTAAAAGTCGGATCCAGTGTTTTGCGGTGAACTTTTGTCTCAAACTTTTTCTTCTTGTCAGGGAGGAGGTAGACTTTCACATATGGATCCGAAGTGCCACTCATATCCATAGCAGCAAGACCTTCTGCCTCAACCACACCTACAATTAACTGGACAAGAAAGAATATCATATTCATTCAAAATGATTCAGAATTTTAATTTTAAAATGAAGTTCTCCACATTACATTACAATAAAACCCTCTGCAGATAAAACCCCCTGCCGAAGCAAGTTTCTCTCTTTAATATGGATGTTGATGACTGAATTAACGCTGGTTGCTGATTTGTATTCATACCGCGCTGTCAGTGAAGTTGTAGTCAAGGGTATAGTGAAGTTTTCCAAGTTTTGTAGCCTCTTTAGACTCAGAATCCTCTTCCTTGTGATCAGAATCAGTACCGTGATGAACAGCCTATAAATACAACCATACAAATGCAATATATATAATTTTAATAATAATATTGTAATTTCAATGTGTTAACAATATAATTAATTATTGGGGACCAGTGTGTATTAATATGATTAATTTAGCAAATTTACTTCCAGCCCTTATTAACAATTATATATCACTTATAAATTATTATATACAAAATGAAAAGTAGTTATTAGAATAGATGTGGTTTGGCATTGGTAAAATGTGCGTGGAAAATAATAATAATAATTATACACACACTGTATGTGTGTGTGTGTGTGTATATATATATATATATATATATATATATATATATATATATATATATATATATATATATACACCCACTATATACACACACATCAATAATTAGTACCAGTTTTGTTCCGTCCTCTTTCATGTTTGACAGGTTAATGTTGTTCTTTTCATTTTTCTCTTTCCCACCCTTTTCCTTTTTCTTTTTAAATATCATCTTCTTGCAGAAACACAGGCAGCAGCTGAGTGTGATGAGGACTATGAGGAAGCTGAGGGCCACCAGAGCCCAGGATGGTACTGAAACAACACACACACACAGAGAGACGGAGAGAGTGAGAGAGAAACGACAATAAATACACAGATGAGTGATTATGTGTGAGAGAGACTGTCTACTCACATGGGACTTTATGAAGCTCATTCAGAAACTTGCTTCTGATGCTATGAGCCAAACTCTCTGCGGTTGTAGTCTGAGGATGAACAGCCGTGGGTGGAGAACTCACAGGTCCAGGTATCTTTGATCCATTCAGTGCTGGAGATGCTGGAGATGAGGAAGGACCAGCCAGCAGAGCATCACCTTCATGCATTCTGAGGACATGCAGTGAAGAAGTGCATTATCTGAAGAGTTGCATGTGACTTTATAAAGTTTTGGAATCTTTAATAACCTTTGGCATTTGCACAGATGATAGTGAGTGTAACGCTGATGCACTGGAAGCTCATTATAAAGTGTAAAGGCAAAGGCAGGTTCACATTCAGCACACACAGCAGGTGACATGATGCTCCTTAACCTTGGATTATTTTGAGAAATGCTGAGTAGGGATCTATTGATTTTCTCTCTATTTTCAGTGAAATGAGACACAGAAAGCCAGTGACACTGATACCCCTGAGACTCACTGATACCTCGACTCAAACTTGTACATGTATATCTAACCCAAATAATAATAAACATGCATTTATATATACACAACACCATCAAACAAATCCTAATGCAAACCTCAGAAGATTGCTATAAAAGTATACATTCAAAGCATTGTTTAGTTTAGATAAAAATGCATGGAGCCTCAGCTCAGACACAACATGTATTTGTATGCACATAAAAGTTCACTTAAGTATATGTAATCTAAGGGTCGTAAAAAATCACATGCTATTTTTGAGGAGGAAGAACACTTACCTGCAGCTCTGATTTGAGAAGTGCACTTGACAGGCAGGTTACCTGAATTACTATGTAGCAAGAACAGAAAACAAAGGTAATGAGAGAGAGCTGTCTTGTGTGTCTTGACAAGACTATTCTTTTAAAAGAAAGAAAATATCAAGATGTTTGACTGAGTTTAATGCTGCTAGAGAGACAATGACAGAGGGAGAGAGAGACTGAGAGAGAAGCAAGCTGTGCAGCAGTGGGTGGAACCATATGGACATTATGACAAGCTTTTAATGAGGGATGTAGAAATGATTTGAAATACAGGGGTCACATTAAGGTGCCAGTACTGGTTATTTCACAAAATATTTGGGGGACATACATAAATATTCCTAAATGTTTTATCTACATCCAAAGAATATAATAAAAGCCATTTCCAAGCTTGTCTTTAACAAATTTGGTTCGTGTTTTTATTTATTTTTTTAATTTTATTTATTTACACACACTATATTGTTTTTAGAATTGTAGCATATATAATTTATTTGATAAATATAAATTATAATTTATATTTTAAGTATAATTTACGTAATAAATATAATTATATCTTATATAATTTATTATAATATAGAATTCATCTACATTATACATAATATACCTTATGTATCATTTTAAAACCCTAAAAAGTTTAATTTAATGGTATGATTCACTTATTATACACTGCAGTAAAGGATTTAAGGTTTATTTGGCAGAATTTATTGAAGCTGAAATGATGAAATGCACCAGTTTTTATGGAACGTATCAAACCTTTTCTATGAAAAGAAAAGTTTGGTTGCACTTTATTTTACAGTACGTGTACTTACATGCACTTACAGTGTACTTACAGTGTACTTACCTAAGAAAGTACTGGTAATATAAGGTAACTACATGGGGTTGGGTTAGGTTTAAGGGTAGGTACAGGGTTAGTACCTAGTTATTACCTAGTTATTGTAATTATTACAATAAGTTCATAGTATGTACATGAGTCACAGGACTGTAAAATAAAGTGCTACCAAAAGTTTTATTAAATATTTCCTTCATTCATTATTAATAATTGCATTATTAATGCAGACACTTCCACTGTCTGTCCGGTAGGTGTCAGTATATTACCCTAACCTCAGTCGCTACACAGTAGCATCGATAATAAGGACATTCCGACTGGAGAACAGTTATCTTCAAGTTTCTACTCCAGACTGTACCTACTGTATGTGTCACATGATTCTGTATCATATTACAGTATTGTACTAACTGTACTATACAAAAATGGGTAGTGCTGTGAAGTATATGTAAAGGAATACCTTTGTGATGTTACAGTACTGTGTACAGTTTGAAAGTACAGTATGTGAAAAAGAACCTAACCAATGACATCTTATGGTGGCATTTTCTACAGAATGGTTGGATGACCTCCTCAAGGTGGAAGGGAACAGCTCTTCACTCAACAACAAGAGCTTGCCATCATTGAAATGGTGCGAGAAAATAATGCAATCCGACTTCGTGAGTTGCAACATCAATGCATAATTGCAAATAGAAATGTATTCAACAATATCAACAGGGTCAGCATTTCTACACTAAGTCGCATCCTACATAAACATAACTTCAGAATGAAGCAGCTGTACAGGGTGCCGTTTGAGAGGAACAGTGTCAGGGTCAAGGATCTGCGCCATGATTATGTGCAGGAATGTGTCACTTTACTTTACATACTATATATTGTGATGTGGGAATGAGGGTTTATGCTGCCACCTGCTTTGCCTGTAGCTTGTAGTTTTTGTCTATACTGACCCAACCCAGCCTCTGCTTGTGTGAAAATATACACATTGTAGTTGCTGTATGGGTTTCCAGTAACCCTATCAATATTTTCTGTTACAGACAGTTCTGGATTTTGATGCCGGTGAACTGCCACATGAGTTCATCTATGTGGATGAGGCAGGCTTCAATCTGGCCAAAACCAGGCGTCGGGGCCGTAATGTAGTTGGACAAAGGGCTGTTGTAAATGTCCCTGGGCAGCGTGGGGGAAATATCACCTTGTGTGCTGCAATTAGTGTCCAAGGAGTCCTGCATCACCGTGCCACTCTAGGTCCCTACAATACAGGACAGATCATTGCATTTCTAGATGCACTACATGCAGTTGTGCAGGACAGACCACAGCAGCCCAGGTTTGTTGTCATCTGGGATAATGTTAGTTTCCACCGGGCTGCTCTGGTCCGAGATTGGTTAAACAAACATAAACATTTCACACTTTTATACATGCCCCCTTACAGCCCCTTTCTAAATGCAATCGAGGAATTCTTTTCTGCGTGGCGGTGGAAAGTATATGATCGGCAACCACACATCCGCATGACTCTTCTGCAAGCAATGGAAGAGGCATGCGGAGACATTGAGGTGGGCTCAATCCAAGGGTGGATTCGGCACACAAGGCGATATTTCCAAGATGCCTAGCCCGCGAGGACATCGCCTGTGATGTTGACGAGGTCTTGTGGCCAGATCCGAACAGAAGGTGGGATCCATGAGCCCCCCAGCCCCCAGCCACACACACACACACACACACACAAAACAAGTATAAGTTTTTTGAAAATATAAAAATTCGGAAAGTTTCCTGTAAGGGGTAGGTTTAGGTGTAGGGTTGGTGTAGGGCAATAGCACATACAGTTTGTACAGTATAAAAAACATTACGCCTATGAATGTCTCCACAAGGATAGCGAAACAAGTGTGTGTGTGTGTGTGTGTGCGCGTGTGTGTGTGTGCGTGTAGATGCAGCAGGAGTGTGTGTCTCTGCAGGTGTGTGTCGGTGTGGTTGGAGCTCTGGAGTGTGTGGTCCGCTGTTGTCTCGGTCCAGACGGTGGAAGTGTGCTGTTCACTCGAGACACAGGAGAAACTCTCATCACCAGACATGGACCGAGCCTTCTCAACACACTGCACCTGCAGCACCCCATGGCCAGGTCTTTTATTTTCACAAGGCTGCATTTATGTGATTACAAATATGCAGTAAAAACAGTAGTATTGAGAATTATTATTACAATTTAAAATAACTTTTCTTTTTGAATATATTTTTAAATATATTTTATTCTTGTGATGCAAAGCTGAGTTTTCTGCATCATTACTCCAATCTTCAGTGCCCCATGATCCTTCAGAAATCATTCTGATATGCTGATTTACTGCTAAAGAAGCATTTCCTGTTATTATCATTAATGTTGAAAACAGTTGTGTTGATTATTATTTTGTGGAATAATCACAAATGTGATTTCAGGATTCTTTGATGAATGGAAAATTCAAACCAACAGCATTTATTTGAAACATTTTTTGTAAAAATGTAAAAGTCTTTACGGTGACTTTTTATCAATTTAATGCATCATTGATGAGTAACATAAAAAAATCTTACTGTCTCCAAACTTTTGAACAATAGTGTATATATGTGTATAAATATACAGTTGTGATCATAATTTTACATACACTTTGCAGTATCTGCAAAATGTTAATTATTTTACCAAAATAAGAGGGATCGTACAAAATGCATGTTGTTGTTTATTTAGTACTGACCTGAATATTTCACATAAAACATGTTTATGTATAATCCACAACAGAAAATAATAGTTGAATTCAAAAATATATAAATATTAAATATATTTGTAATAATGTGTTGTTACCTGGAGGATCCACAACTGTTTTTTTTTTTGTTTGTTTTTTTTTTTTGAGATAGTTGTTCATGAGTCCCTTGTTTGTCCTGAACAGTTAAACTGCCTGCTGTTCTTCAGAAAAAGTCCTTCAGGTCCCACAAATATTTTGGTTTTCCTGCATCTTTTGCGCATTTGAACCCTTTCCAACAATGACTGTATGATTTTGAGATTCACACTGAGGACAACTGAGGGACTCATACGCAACTATTACAGAAGTTTCAAACACTCACTGATGCTCCAGAAGGAAAAACCATGCATTAAGAGCCAGGGGTGAAAACTTTTGAACAGAATGAAGATGCGTACATTTTTCTTACTTTGCCTAAATATAATATTTTTTTCCATGTAGTATCCCTTCAGAATCTACAGAAGATACTTGCATGTTTCCCAGAATACAAAATAAGTCCAATTTACCAGTTTTCCCCTCCAGGCTCTTAATGCATCGTGTTTCCTTTGGAGCATCTGTGAGCATTTGGACCTAGAATGTGGATGTAAACTTTTGATCGGGGTCATTTTTATAAATTCAATTATTATTTTCTCTAATGGCCTATATGTAAACATTATGTGAAATATCTTATTCAGGTCAGTACTAAATAAAAAATAACATGCGTTTTGTATGATCCCTCTTATTTTGGTAAAATAATAAACATTTTGCAGATACTGCAAAGTGTATGTAAAATTTTGACCACAACTGTACATGTATATAGAGATCTAAAAATACTATTAAATGAAGCATTTTAGGGCTAGTAGGTCTATTAGGCTTAATGAAAATATATACCCGTGAAGTATATATATTCAAATTTCAAAACTAGAGAGAAACTAAAAATTTCAACATTTTACAAGATTTATTTATATTAATTATATTTTTATATGAAAAAATGTGGATTTATGTGGCATTTGTTATCTTTGTTCTTTAGGATGGTGTTGGACTGTGTGTGTGCACATGCTAAAGCTACTGCAGACGGCACAAAATCATTCATTCTCCTGCTGGCCACGCTGTTACGAGGAATCGAGGACTCACACATGCGCCACAAAGCATCTTGGAGCATCCCTAATCTTCAAAATCTCGCTAATCGCCTGTTGGCTGTGAGGAGGAAGGAATTGGACAATGTCGTAACACACAAAATTACCCCATATGCCTCATTGTACTGTAGTCACCATAGTTACAAACTGGAGGGGAGCTCTCTTGATTTGTTGATTGGCGGGTATATTTCTAGAAGAGTGGGGATCGGCCAGGCGGATGTACTGAAACGAGTCCTGTCTGAGTTCTGCCACAAAGTCAATCAAGATCAAAACGCAGTAGAACGCATTCATACATTCAAACTTCTCTTTTCTACATACGCCTGTGACAGGGCTTCCTATTGGCTGCTCAGAGGTGATTGAAGGCCTGGTTGTGACTTGTGATTGGTCAGTGTGGACTGAACCAGCAGGATCAGTAAAAGCACTCATTTTATAGTTTTATATATATATATATATATATATATATATATATTTTTTTTTTTAAGTTCAAAATCATTGTTGTCTGATGTTTTGTTGAAGTTATTTTCAAGTCAAAAGTAGTAGAATTTACTCTCTTCAAAAGCTTGGGATCAATATGATTTTTTTTTAATGAAATAAATCCTTTTGTTCAACAAGGACATTTATAATATTACAAAAGATTTCTATTTCTAATAAATGCTGTTCTTTTGAAAATTCTGTTCATCACAAAATGCAGTTTCCACAAAAATATTAAGCAGCACAACTGTTTTCAACACTGATGATAATAAGAAATGTTTCTTGAAAAGTGAATCAGTATATTAGAATGATTCATGTGACACTGAAGACTGGAGTAATGATGCTGAAAATTCAGCTTTGTATCACAGGAATACATTTTAAATTATATTAAAAAAAAAAGAAAACAGTTTATAATTTAAATTTGTAATAATTTAAATTTAATATTGTAATAATATTTTACAATATTACTTTTTTACTGTATTTTTGATCAAATAAATGCAGCTGAAGAAGAAGAGACATTTCAAAAACATGAAATAATTACTCCTAACTTTTGAATCATAATGTACTTTAAAAATAATTTTTTGTTATTACACTGGCCCAGTCACTGATAATATATAAAGATGAGATTTGAACTAAAAAAAAAAAGAAATCGCAGAATGGTTAATGAATAGCAAAGTGTTCATCAAAATTGCCCTGATCATGTCTTTCTTCCAGCTCAATCTCCTCCCCTCAATAGATGTCCAGCCGATCCCAGAAGTCACAGAAATGGTCCCTGTCCCCATGCTGTGGGTGTGACTTTAGAGCCAGGTTCAGGATGGACCAGCCCTCTGGAGCCGTGTACCATGGCCAAACAGGCAGCCTCTGCTGTGTGCAGAAATGCGTCTGTTCACTTTGAGAGTTTGGGTCCCCCGTGCGGGCAAAAGTTCCCCAGTAACACGCCATCCGAATGGCCAGAAGGGTCTCTTGAGGTGTAAGTGTGAAGTTAGTACTGGGGGCGGAGTCAAAGAGAAAGGGAAGCTCTGCCCCATGGCAGGTATGATTGTAGCAGAACGGAAGCCCCGCCCATATGTTGTGATCAGATGGAGCGTGGTCAAATACATACAACCAAATGGCTCCACCGACTCTCACTCCAGAACGAGCAGAACATCAAGTCGGACACAGAAACATGTAATCCGTGACAATCTGCAAAACAGGTAAATTTTATAAGCTAAAGAATTGTAAGAACAAATAATACCTAACCTTTATTTTATGCTGTTTGTCTTGCAGTTATTTTATCTGAAGAATACTGATGTCTTACTTGTGAAAGCATCACTCTTCTGTCCTGGTTTCGGTAGAAAGGAATGTATTTGTGCAGAATTTTAAGCGCATGTTGCTTAAAAATTGCAGCAGTGTAGAGTACACATTCCAGCGTTGATACAGACCGGTTGAAAACGCTGTACACAAAGGTCATGCCTTCCTCCGAGGTTGTACCTACAGGACAGACCAAACAAGAGCTGACAGAGGTAAACAATGCTAACCTTACTGAATATTCCAGGTTAAAAGAATAATTCACCCAAAAATGAACATTTGCTGAAAATGTACTATCCGAGATGTAGATGAGTTTGTTTCTCCATCGGAACTTGATTGGAGAAATGTAGCATTACATCACTTGCTTACCAATGGATCCTCTGCAGTGAATGGGTGCCGTCAGAATGACAAAACATCACAATCTACAAGTAATCCACACCACTCCAGTACATCAAATAACATCTTGAGAAGCGAAAAGCTGCATGTTTTAAGACACAAATCCACCATTAAGACTTCAAAGTATAAACCATCACTTTTGGCCAAAATATGAGTCCATATTATTATGGATAGAGAAGCAGTGGTTATAAACGTCAAACTATTGATTTGTTATAAACGTCCTAACTATTGATTTGTTTCTAAAAACACAGCTTTTCATTTCACAAGACATTAATTGATGAAGTGGAGTGGTGTGGATTACTTGTGGATTATCGTGATGTTTTTATCAGCTGTTTGGACTCTCATTCTGACGGCACCCATTCACTGCAGAGGATCCATTGGTGAGCAAGTGATGTAATGCTAAATTTCTCCAAATCTGTTCTGATGAAGAAACAACTCATCTACATCTTGATGACCTGAGGGTGAGTACATTTTTAGCAAATTTTCATTTTTGGGTCAACTATTCCTTTAAATAACATTCATCCCACAGCATTTATGTTCTGTGGTAATCAACAACATGCGATAGCTTAGCTAATGTTTAACCCAGAATATGCTGATGTTGTTGTTGAAGCACAAACCAAGTATAACAGGCTTGTAACTCTGCCAGTGGCCTGTTTGGAAGGCTGTGATTGGCTGTTCCTGGATAAGCTCTCCATCAATGAACGGCCCCCATGTCTCAAAGACCTCCAGGAAACGGAAGGGGTTGATGATCTTAGAACCTTCAAAAGCACAGAATTAGATTTTAGTTTATTTCAGTGTTTGTACATGTTTATGTCTGATATGTGTTTATTGCCAGCCACATCATTCTGCAGTCAGATATTTTTATTAATTGTTCACTAAATTATATATTTGACTGCTGTCCCAGATAACCATCTATCACTCTGTATGCTTCTTTGTTCACATAATAAAATCATTCATCATATTTATTCTTCATCAAATGTATTAATTTTATTTATTTATTTTTATTCTTTTTTATTTTTAGTAATTTTTAGTTTGTAGTAAGGTTACGCTTTTGGCATTTTTATTAGTATTTTTTATATTTCTGTTTAGGTTAAATTTACTTTTACACCGTGTTCCAAATTATTACGCACATGCCATTTTTGTTTGTTTTTCCAAATCAGTCAGTATGATTAAGGATTAATTTTATCCTCAACTATTATTTTACAATGATAATATTATTACATGTGAAAGAACTGATAATGTCGAGTTTTATTGATATTTTGAAAAAAATAAATAAATAAACGTTCTAAATAATTATGTAGAATGCAGTTTGAAAACATTCAATGGGTTATAATGAACTCAAAACAGAAATCTGCCATATGTTCTGCATTGACAGATCATTTTTTCCAAAAATAAACACAATTTAAAACAAAAAACGCCCAACCTCATAGATCTTCATTTTAAGGATGCTCCACAGGTTCTCAATAGGTTGGATGTCAGGGGATGATGGTGGCCACACCATGATTTTTTCTCTTTTTATGCCTATAGCAATCAAGGAATCAATGGTGTTTTTTGCAGCATGGGATGGTGCATTATCCTGCATGAAAATCATTTTATTTCGGAAGGCACGATTCTTCTTTCTATACCATAGAAGAAAACGGTCTGTTAGGAACTTCACATATCTTGCAGAGGTCATTTTGACACTGTCAGGGCCCCTAAAGGGACCTACCATCTCACTTCCCAATATTCATCTCTCCACCACCTCCTTGTTGACGTCTCAGTCTTGTTGGAACAGGGTGGCCATTCACCAACCATCCAGAACTCCATCCATCTGGACCATCAATGTAGCACGGCATTCGTCAGTGAATAAAACTGTTTGAAAATAAGTCGTCATGTTATTCTGAGCCCATTGCAAAGGTTTCTCTTTGTGAGTTTTGGTTGGGGGTGGTCGAAATGAAGCTTTATGTACAACTGCCAGCCTCTGAAGGATCCTGAGGTTTTTGGGACTCCAGAGATGCCAGCAGCTTCAAATACCTGTTTGCTGGTCAACTTTTTTTTTTTTTTTTTTTTTTTTTTTTTTTTTATAGCTGTCCTTTTAATAACATTAATTTGTCTGACAGAAACCTTTCTTAATAAGCCTTTATCTGATCGAATTCTTCTGTGCTGTGAATCACTCACAAATCTTTTAACAGTTCGATTATCTCTTTTCAGTTCTCGCGATATATCAATTGTTTTCATGTCTGTTGCAATGCGTTGCACTATTTCACGCTTTTCATCTTTTCAAGATCTTTCTTCCTCCCCATATTGCATGAGAACTAGTGATGTTCGGTTCTTGAACGAATCGTTCTTTTGAGCCGGTTCTCAGCAAGTAACCGCTCGAGCCGTTTCACAAATCGAACGGAATCGTACTTTAGTTCCGGGTTGATGACGCAAAACGCACAGCCGAAGTAGCACGTTCGACTCAAAAAGAACCGAATGAGCCGGTTCGACCAACTGTCGAAGTTTGCCGAGAGGTACCGAGGACTCAAAAAGAACGAATGAGCCGTGGCGAGGTTTGCCGAGGATTACCGAAGATTATGATGAGCGAGTTCACGATACTGTGCAAGCCTGAGGCGCGTACTGGAAATATTCTTATGACTGTTATTAATTTACATTTTATTAAAACCTGGTTGTAGGCTAGTCAATATTGGTCAGTCAGTCTGATATAAAGGATCCGCGAATGAAACTGTGACCACAAACACCATTAACTTAAGTGAATTAAATGGCAATAATCAGCAATATGCGTTCACACAAATAACTTTATTTTTTTAATGTTTCAATATGTGTTGACACAAATAACTTTTCTGAATTTTTCATTGAAAGAGAAATGCATAGACACGTACTGCTTGATGACGTCAGGAACCGATGAATCGGCTTTTTGAACCGGTTCAATGAGCCGAACTGTCCGAAAGAACCGGTTCGCGGAAATGAATCGGACTTTGCATCACTAATGAGAACCACTTGCTTAATAATGTGGAACAACCTCTTTAAGTAGGTTTCCCTTTAACTAAGATCACCTGGCATATTAACTAATTAACTAACCTGTCTAAGATTGATACCAGTTATTTTAAAACATGAGAAATAAAACAAACAAACACGTTCTTTGAAAAAAAAAAACTAAAACTTGAATATTTATTTTAATGAAATCCTACTGATATGTTACTTGCATAATAATTTGGAACACAGTGTATTTCAAATCATTTGAGTATTATTGAGATAGTTTTTGGTAATATTTTGAATTTGTTTTTAGTTTTATTATTCTCTTTTCAGTTTTATTTAGTCAATTTAAGTTATTAATTTTGTTGTGTTTTTGTCATTTTTATTATTATTATTTTTTAAATATGTCTATAGTTTTTAACACATTTTTATTTTAGATATTCTAGTACATCAAGTATTTATTAATTTTCATCTAATATTAAAATTTTATTTTACTTGAGCTTTGTTTCAATTAATTTAGTTATCAGTAACACTGATGTGAGTATGTACCTGATTTAACCTGGGCGTTGAGCACGTCATGTGAGCTGAGAGAGCGCAGACAGGGCAGATCAAATGCTGAGCAATTAGTCAGTTTAGTAAAATCCTAGCCCAGTTTCATAGCATCCCATCTACAAAATAATAAGCAGCAGCAGCAGCTTCATCATGCTTTCTCTATTGTTCTATAGGCTAAGGCTCTGTTCCAAAACAGTGACCTGAAAGGCTTTATGGCATAGCTGTGCAACCTATGCAAATGGTAAGCAGAATTACACAAGATACCTTGTCTTGCTGAGATTAAAAAAAATTACATTATATTTATTCTTCAGAGAGAAGGCAATGCACCCAGAATGCACTGCACCAAGGCATAAATCCAAGATGGCAGCCCGGTGGATGAGGTGAGGAAAATGTTGATTAAAAACGTATTAAAATAGTTTAGTTGAATCAAAATGAAATATTTTACCTTATATTCGTATGTGTTGAATGTTTATTAGCAAGATGTTAATTTCAAATTTATTGGCTCCGGGCTGAGGCAGCTGACCAGGTTTTGGGACAGAGCTTAAAGGGTTAGTTCACCCAAAAATGAAATTTCTGTCATTAATTACTCACCCTCATGTCGTTCCAACCCCGTAAGACCTTTGTTCATCTTTGAACACAAATTAAGATATTTTTGATGAAATCCGAGAGCTTTTTGACCCCCCATAGATAACAAGGGTCCTACCACGATCAAGGCCCAGAAAAGCAGAAATGACAGAATTTTCATTTTTGGGTGGACAAACTGTTTTATGTGTGTTTTACCTGGTTTTCAGTGGCAAAGAGAATGGTAAACTCTGTATGGCTGCATGTCTAAACAAAGACTCGCTGCTCTGCATCATCAGATGAAGACACACTGATTGGGCTCCAGCGCTCTCACTAAACAGAGTAACCTACACATACACAGATATAAAATACTGTAATTAGATGTCCACACTGTCGTCATTCATCCACCCCCGTGTTCCCTGATACCTTATTTGGGTCTCCTCCAAAAGCTGCAATATTTTCTTGGACCCAACACAGAGCTGCCTGCTGGTCTAGAATCCCATAATTCCCCACTGCGGAGGTCTCTGGATCTTTGCCTGTGACTAAGAAGCCAAATGAACCTAAAAATTGACCAGAACATCTTAGGAAGTGGCTCAGTCAGATGTCATCATGTACACTAATATGGAAAATGAGTTTGACCAAAGTTTCTTTAAGACAAGTCATGTCACTCGGCGGCCATCTTTGAAACGCCTCTGGGGCATCCAAGTGCAGCTCCTATCTCTTTGAATGGGGAAACATCAAATTCTCCAATACTGTCCACTTAGCTTACGATTAAATTTCATATTTGAAATCACCAAAGAAATCTGATAACAACTGTATCATAAATATTGTTTCTTTTGCTCAAATAGCGTTTTAAAAAGCTTATTTTTCAGGCTAGATCAGCCAGTGCGCATGCGCAGTATTCGGCGCACGTATCAAAGCGCTGACTGTTTCTATAGCAACCGGGACTTATAACGGCAGCTGCAGTGACGCGCTGACTTTACTGATTAGCGATTGGCTCTTTCATTCAGAAGGCGGGGCTTCCTGCGATTGAGCGGCCATTTAGAGCGTTGCATTTTTCCCAATTCAAAACAATAGGTGACATGTCTTGGGTGTTCTGTAGTCTTTGGTTTGACTCTCCATGTTTACAACCACTGACAGACGTTTAGATACAGACAGTCCTCGCTAACCTGTGCAAATGCAGACATTCACGCATTCACATTCGATGTATGGTTGCTAGGGTGTTGCTGTGTAATTGCTAAATTGAGCTGAGTCTTTGTTTGCAATGTGGTTGCTATGCCATTGCAGTGTGGTTGTCAGCGTGTTGCTATGTGGCTGCTAAAATGCTTGGAGTATTTATTTTCTTACTGCTATGTGGTTGTTAGGGTGTTGCTTTGCCGTTGTTAAAGTGTTCTGAGTCTTTCTTAACATGTTCTAATGTGGTTGCTTGGGAATTTCTAAGTGGTTGCCAAGGCATTGCTATTTGGTTGCTAAAGTGTTCTGAGCATGTTGAAGTGTGGTTTCTAGATGGTAGACTGGGTGTTGCTATGTGATTGCTAAATTCTTCTTAGTGTTTCTAAGTGTGTTGCTCTGTGACTTGAGTGTTTCCATGCAGTTGCTGACATGATCTGAGGTTTTTTTTTTTGTTTTGTTTTGTTTTTTTACCGTGTTCCAGTGTGGTTCCTAGGGTGTTGCTATGTGGTTGCCAGGGTGTTGCTATGAGTGTTCTGAGTGTTTATTTGTGTGTTGCTATGTGGATTCTATATTCTTGCTAGGGGGTTGCCAGGGTATTGCTAGGTTGATAAAGTGTCCCTATACAGTATATGTCCATTTAGTACAAACGACATGGCAAATTACATTAAGATTAGTAGTTTTGAAAAACCTCTAACCTTAAAAATGAGCACCTGTAACACTGAATTTTTTTTTATTGGTGCTCAAGCCTTCAGGACATTAAATATATGAATGTAATACACAATATGATTGTCTAAATGCACTGTTTTAATTTGTGGACGGTTTGCAAATGTGAGTGTTTCATACCTTAGGAGGACACATCCGAGAGAACTCACCAGCACACACCTGCATGCAAGCAGGACGGGGAAATGTGGCGTCATAAGTGTACGTCCAAAGTGACACGGGTGAAGGAGGAGCCCAGCGTTTGGCCCCCACAGGAGGGTCTGCATATGGAATCCCATAAAACACATGAGCTTTATCCAGAGTATGGCCACAAACTCGCCCGAGATGTGTGATGACCACTGGATCTCCACTAGAGGTATCATCCAAGGCTTCAGACGAGATGTGATCCAGTTAATTAATCATGCATTCACCATCACATCCCACCTTATTCAACTTCTCATCCATCTCAGGCTCCTTGTGTACAATATTATCACCTTCACAATTATTTTTATCACATTCAGTTCTGGTTGATATGCAATCAGCTACTGAATGCATATCAGTCGATTCAGCCACAGTGTTTCTTGAAAATTCATCAGCACTAGCATAAAACTCTAGATTCTTAAACGGGTTTAAAGTTGGTTCATCTAAAAAAACATCATCCAAGCTCTCACGTGTTTCATTATGTTCAGTGTTTGGGATGTTGAACATCATTATCCGAGTCCCAGTTTGTTGAGTTTCAGTTTTCAGTCTTCCTCTCACAATTGGCATCATTGATTGTAGCGTGACCACAATCAATGTAGTGCCAAACAACATCATGAGGGCTTTTGAAACCACAGAGTCAATCACAATAGAATTAGTTAGTTCCACTTACTTCAACAGGAGAATCTCAGCTGCCTAGATCCACAAATAGATGCTTGCAGAACGTTTTATGCCCTAAAATCCCGTTACTACCTTGCTGTAACTGTCATTTGTCTTCAGTGAGCAAACAGCGAGTGTAAGAATGTAGAGCAATCTGACTCTGGCTTGTGCGCCTGTTTAATTTCGCGTGGCATCAATGAGACTGGCCTGCATTCACAAACATTTCTCTTTCACACACTCAAGACTCGTTCACAAGGACACTATTGTGAAACAAATCAGATTACTGGAAGTGAGAGTTCAGGGTACTGCAGATGTACAGGTCAAGCTGTAAACTAATGTTTTGTCTATTTATATACAACAGAATCACACTGAATTGATTATGAAAGCATAAAAGCAGTTTTATTATGTATTTACATTTATTTTGCCTCAGTTACCTGTTTGTGCTTTAACTTCTACAGCTCAGTCAGCCTAGTACTACTGTTGTCAGTGTACTTCTGTGTAGAGATCACTCACAAAGGCACAGGAGGCAAGAGTCCAAGGAAGGTAATCTTTAATCCACAAACTAACCGAAACTAAAAGAAAATAGCTGGCAAGGATCAGAGGAGAAATGAACTAATTAACAAGTTAGAAGCAGGGTTGGGGAGTAACTAGTTACATGTAACAGAATTACGTAATTTAATTACAAAATAAATGTAACTGTAATCTGTTACAGTTGTACAAAGGCGATGATTACAAAGGCGGTTACACATCTGATTATTTTCACACTCACAGATTTGATTGATTTCTTTCCAAAATTGCACTGACTGCTCTAAAATGTGAGAGACCAATGTTTCAGCAATGTTTAGGAAACAGAATAGGACACAGGTTTATTTGATAACTATTTTGTTTCCTATTTGGGTTTATGTATATGCTTTATTTTTTTAAATTAACTGTTTTTGTCCAAGGCATTGTTAGATGCCAGTGTTTGCTGTCATAGCTTTGCAAAAGATTTGATTTCAAAAACAGAATCATAGCTAATAAACTATATATTTTTATGATTTTAAAACTGTATTTAACCTCAGAAAGATCTCAAAATAAAAAGAGGTGCTAAAGTCTGATTTTAAAGTGCTGTGCTTAGAAAAGTCATCATATTTAGAAAGGTAATCAGTTACATGACTTAAATAAAGTTATTGAAATAGGTACACTACTTATTACATTTTAAATAGGGTAACTTGTAATCTGTAACCTATTACATTTCCAAAGTAACCTTCCCAACACTGGCTAGAAGCAATGACAAACTAAAGAAACTAGATCAAACAGAAATACAAACAATAAACATGGCTAAAAAAAACCCCCTCAGAATACAACAAATTTTCTGGTCTGAGATTTTTTGAAAATATATTAAAAATGCCATTTCCACATAAATACAACTCTTTTTTTATGTTTTAAAGATCTGAATTAAAATGTATTTTGATATTTTTGTGGCTTAAAGCAAAAAAAAAGTTTTAAAAATAAAATGTTGCATTAATAGGTTATTTTAGCCATTTTTTAAAAGTATTTTGGCATAATTTAAAATTATTTAAAAAATCCTTCAGGACATACATGACTGAAAAATTTGTATTTATTTATTTTATTTAATGATGTAGATGTGTACTCTCACATGTATTCCTTATGTCCGAAATATTTTATTGATTTTTACGTAATGGGTACACTTGACCAACATTAAAAGACTTTTTTTTTTTTTTTAATTATTTTTTAATCGAAAATTGTTTAAACATTTTTCAAAAACCTATGAAACATTTTTATGAAATGTTTTTTGTCAAGAACTTGACTCATGCATTTTTAACTATTCTTAAAATATTTCTCAATTTCTTCATCTCTGACATCCTTATGTGTCATTAGCCCAGGTGTACAGACATCTTAAATTAATGACACATTACTCATGCACTAAGAGAACACTGCTTATTGATTACTCAGAAACATAAACACACAACTACTTTAAAACATAAATCATAACTCGTGACTCATAGCTGTTCTCACTCACGGCCTACAGTGTGCTATACGTACGCCCGTTTCCATGGTGACTGTAAAATCATCAGGAATGGGTCGTGACTACGTTGGTTATATGTGTGTGTGTGTGTGTGAAAAACACAACAGCTGAATTCACAGGCACTGTACTGATGTGTATCTTCACTATCACACACAGTCATATTCACACTTCATAATCCTGAGAGGTTGTAACACACTTTAGAAATGAGATCGAGTCTGAAGGCTAGAAAATCACACAGAAGACAAGCAGTAAGAGTATAAAATATCAACCCAAGTTTATTCAACTAGCACTTTTATGATGGCAGTTCTTACAAGTAAAGTGAAAATTCCAGTTTTCTAAATGCATTTACAGGCCTATGGAACTAAAATAAATGATTTACACACAGCAGAAAAGAAAACTATACATGTATATTTATAGACAGATTTCTTATTATTATTTCAGTGATTGCTAATTTAATATCCAACCATACCGAAATTATGGAGAGATGCAAATTTTAAGGTGGAGCCGGTTCACAGGATGACATTAATGTGTTACATAAAAGTGGAGTAGCCAGCAAACTCCTAGTAGACACAATCCAAGATTAGTCAACCAGTAGGAAATACTGTAGGCTGAAGAGGGCGGGCCATAGTCCCACCCAGGGAACCAATCATATCCTGTAAAGAGAGACATCACAGCATATCTGAGCAAGATGTAGGTTTGAAGACGTCATACTGGGAAATGTATGCAAAGTGGATATAAATATGGAAATGATAAAGTAAAAAAAGATTAGATTGGCATGAAGATATTAAGATATTTTAAATATAATCATGATTGTCTAAAAAGCTACTTGTGAAAAGTGCTATACAAATAAAACTGACTTGATGTTTTTGTGATGTATTGTCAAATAGTCAAAAAACTTACTAAATATATCTAAATTAACTGGTTTATTCAAGTCAAATATATTACTTAATATGGTTTCATAAAACTGACTACACTGTAAAAAATTATTAAAAATAGATTAGTGTAGTACGTTTTACAAGACAATACTATTGAAAATTGCACATTTAATTCAATGGACTGAAATTTACTAGCAATTTCTAAATAAAAATTGTTTTACACCATTTTTTTCAGTGTACATGAAATCATTATATTACACAAATGAGTCATTTTAAGAGTAAGATCAGGTAGACATCCTGTAGCTCCTCTGTACAGTGAATATGGACAGTTTTTATTGAAATAATAATCTAAATATAAGATTAATAATAATATTAAAAAAATATTATGAAAAATAATATTAATATGATTATTTAATATAAATGTTATGTAATATAATGTTATATATAAATGTTTATATATATATATGTATATGTATATATGTATATGTGTGTGTGTTTGTGTGGAAAGAGACACTGCGTGAGTGTTATTTTGATGTTTCATTGTGAAAGCTCTTACTACAGACGTTGTCTCGGCAGATCTCTGACCCACAACCGCTGCAAGCCACACCTGCTATATATGGAGTAACACCATGAACGTGTCCCCTGTAACAGAGCATGTTAGAATAACTTTACTAAACATCGCCACAAGAGGCAGACATAGCAGTATTATGACCTGCGCTGAACATCATGTATTTGCAACTATAAATCGAGCAAAAATTATTTTACAGAGAGATTCATGGTCATAACCACCATAGATACAAAGTCAATGTGTTCCCATAATATGGTAAATATATACACTCTTAAAAATAAGGGTTCTTTATTGGCATTGATAATTCCATGAAGAAGCTTTAAAAACGGCTCTTTATAGTGGAAAAATGTTCTTTAGATTATTCAAATGTTCTAAGAAAAAACGGCTCTTTAAAGTACTGTTTGCTGAGAGGTTCTTTGAGAGAAACACAAAAATGGTTCTTCTATGGCACTAGTGGGTTCTAAACAAAAACACAAAAAAAAGTGTATATAATTATTTTTTTCATTTCTTGGTCCCCCTAGTTTTGAGCATTTGGTTGCATTTTTGCAAATATAAAGTCTAACTTACGTATCGCCATAGTTGCACACAAAAATAGTGGATTCTGGGTGAGAGGAGAAGTTTTCGATTCCTTTAGAGCACACATTTACAGCACAGCCCATCTTGAAGCTTGTAGACCACATTAACTGAAATATACAATACATGCACAAATACGTAAGGTTGATAAACAAACCTTTGATTTTCATTCCTGAAAAATATTCACAGCTGAACATACCTGTGCATAGTGGCCACACGAGCGTGAGCAGTTGTTATTTCTGAGTGAGTAAGCGCCTTCTTTGCTCCATCTGTGTATGGCGTTCTCCACTGAGAAGGCTGAAAACGGAGCTCCCAGCCAGATGTTTTCGCCCATCCACCCAAACAGCGGGTGCCCAAAATGTGCCAGCCCAGGGTGATGAGAGGCCTTGCAGTGTCTCGCTCGATCTCTGGCACCTTTGGCCAATTCATTGTCCCAGGACTGTGAACAAACACAAACAATACTCCAAATCAATTCAATTACAAAACATAGATGTATAACTGACAGGATTAGATGAACAAGCACCATTAAAACATATTTAAGTAACATTCTCACATTCTTTAGTGCCCGAAAAATATCGTCCTGTTATTATTTAAATTCTCCGGCTCTTTAAAGCAGGATGGATTTTGATTGGCTGGCAATGTTTTTATCATTCATCATGTGGAAAAAAAATAGTTCTAAAGTCATTCCAACATTTGAACGAGTGATTCCAACATTACTCTTTGTGGTTTTCGTTATAGTTATGATGTGAATTTACCTATTCTCAAAGAATTATAAGTCGCCTGTTAGAATTCGATTTATTCCAGAATATTTGATTCCGAAACACTTTACTATGTACAACTGGTTGTTTTGTGCTAAAATATTTCACTTATTTGAACCAATTCAACCACAATCATTTGCTTACATATTACTAATATGCTTATATTTGCAACATTAAAAAACACTGGTTATTAGATCAAATGAATAACACATTTCAAATGATCACTGATGAAGAGAGATCTGAGAATATCTTTCCAGAACCTTCTCCAGGCACCATCACAATCAGAAAGACCCTTTGTTTTCTTTTCATTCTTCTTCTACTACTACTAAAACAACAACAACAATCCAGATCAATACACACACAATAGGGAGTCTTTCCTTTCCACTCATACAAAAACATCTCTCCATTGCCATGGCAACCAGAATTATGGTTGTACATATTTTTATGCTGAAACCAAACACTGAGACAAAAACAAAATGACATGCTGTTAGCATAGATATAGCGTTTAAAATGTGGAACATGGAGACAACGGGTTTCACAGACAAAGACGTAAACACGCAAATGTAGATGAACATGAGTAAACAAGATGAGTAAATAACATGCAAACTGTGCGAATGATTATGAACACATAAATGCTATCAGGAATGATTAATCTAAAAGCAAACATGAAGTACCTGCGTCCTGAACACCTGTCTTACCATTGAGCGCGCGCTGGCCGCAGGTGGAGCGGTGCGCGAGCGCTGCGTGTTATGCGCCAGCACACACCTGCGGATGAACTCGGGCTCCGTTATTCCCGGTAAGAGCGCCAGAACGCCGCAGGAGCCGTACAGAAGCACCGACACCCGTAAGAGGAGACCGCCGAGAGAGTCCATGGCAGGAGACTGTCCTGAGCCCGCTGCTGCTTCGCTCTGGATAAATGAGTCAATGGAGCATCACTGCAGGAGACGCGCTGACCTGTGCGTCATGGTGCCGTGGATTTGCCCACTCTTTATCTCTCCCTCTCTGTCTGTCGCTCTCTTTCTGTGTCTGTCGGTCTGTCTGTCTTTCTTGGAACAGGGGTTTTTTAAAGGACTGAAACTCAACCGCCCACCATGTCACGAAAAGACAAGATGCGCGGGGCTCTTTGTCTTCTTCCCTCACGCACGAGTTCAGCGCGCGCGCACGCTTGTCCAAATGTAAATTTAAGCGTGAGACAAAAATGGCCATTTTGCCATATTTAGACCGTTCATATTTAGAATGTCTATCTAAAAAAGAATTATTTTTGTCCGCTAAATATATTAAAGTTAATTTATTGTAGATTTAGCCGAACGGTTTTTAATGAAAATTATTAGTAGTGTTCTGTAAGTGGATATTGTTTAGAATAATAATGGTTGTTCTCAAGGAATATTTCCTTTAATCATAATTTATTTAATAATAAATTAATTATTTTATTTGAATATGCTGCTCTTTTATTTAGCCCTTCATTCAAGATTTTTTATTTAATTTTTTTTTATAACATTTAGATCTTTTTTTACCTCTTCATGTAGCCTATAGAAACGGGATATAGCCCTACTCTGCACATTTTTATATATTTGCATAACTGCATTTAAAAAAATTTGGGTCTTAGTAGCATATTTTATTTTACTGCATTTTTGTCTGTATTTTGCCTACCTAATTATTTCTCGTTCATTATCATAGTCTTCATAAATGCATTAACGGTATTTGTGCAGGACGTTTCAGACTACATTACCCACAATCCTTGCTTGAGCACAGTCACGTGTGTTGGGTTTAAAATCACCACAGCAACGAGAGCGCGGAAGTGAAACCTGTTCATTTGAACAACCATTTGCCCAACTATTTACATAAATAGTGGACAGCACCATATAATAATGAAAGCAAACGTGAAATCTTCACCTTTAAAAAAAAGTGTGCAGCAGGTAAGTGCGTAATGCCTGTAATGCCTTTTTAAAACGAACAGGTATTACGTGTGTTAATTATTCTGTCAATTTACATGTGTTTATGTCAAAAGCCAACGATAACTGGAGCAGACCGCGGGCCGAGGCCAGCAGAGTAAGTTTAGAGAAATAAGAAAAGTTTACAAACGCATATAATAATTATCCATAGAACCATGAGTTGTTCATTAATTATTTATGCAAGTTTTTTTAATAATTAAATATCTCACAGAGTTCCAGCGTTAAAGTTAGAGACCCTGCAAGACACGGAGGAGGAGGTGGGACAACAAGACATGATGCTGTGTAGTTTATTAACTTGATTATGAATCCTAGTGGATTTAATGTTACTGTACATGTCATTTTGAACAGCATTTCCCCACAAATCCAAAGGATGCTGCTGTCAAGATTGTCTCAGGAGATCTGACAGCCATGAGCTGGGGCTCTCCAGCCTCCACACAATCAAACCAGGTGCTCATTCAGAATGATCTTAAATCACCTAAAAATTACAATTCTGTCGTAGTATACTCTTTTTGTCTGTGGAACAAAGAATGATTTTGAAGTACTGCTATTTTTCTCCAGTGCAATTACAATGAATGAGGCTTTCAGGCTTCAAAGCTTACAGTCTGTTCCTCACATAAAACATGTTTCTAAAACATGTTTCCCCCCCACATAATACATCTTTATATCTGCTGTATATCAGTGTATTTTAGTATAGTTGAGATACTATTATAGTTTTTATTAATATTTTTATTTAGTATACAATAAACAATAAATGGTTTTTTATATGTATAGTTTTTGTATTTTATGTTATTTTTATGTTTTTATTTATCTATTTTTAAATATGTCTATTTAGTTTGTAGAATTTTTTAATTACATAATACAATACAATATAATACAAGTTAAACTAAATGAAATAATGCCAGGCTGATTTTTTTTTTTTTTTTTTTTTTTTAATTTTAGTTTTTTATTTTATTTCAAGTAACATTTTTTTATGGTTTTAGTTACCTATAATAACCCTGCTGTATATAACTACAACTGTATATAACTTTAGTGTTTAGGTTAAGCGTCTTGTGCTTTTCCCTCCCAGTGTTTTGCGACCGAGATGAAGGACTCAATTAAAAATCAAGTGTCTGCTGTGGATAATGGGGTATCACTTCAGCTGAGCTACAGAGTCCAGACACAGAGAAGTCCACTGTCTAGTCACAAACCCAACCTAGATTCATCCCACTTCACCTGTAAAATCACAGCACAACCCAACTACAACCAGTCCAACACTGTACGACCAAACAGCAAGATGAGGGATGCGGTGAGTTCTGCAAACTTTAGCATTGAAATAAGCACAGTGGTCAGGATAGATCATGTTCACTTCATAAGTAAAATATATACAAAAATGTGACATCGCTGAAACACTTTCTGAAATTTATAGGGATTTAATATTGACAAAAACAATAGTAAATGTACTAATGAATCCTACCTGTCACTCCACAATGAATGTCATTGAAAACATGTTGAATGCTAGTGATTTATTTTATTTTATTCCCATTTTTTTTTTTAATTTCCACACAAAAGCAATTTATGTTAATGTATTTTATTTTTTTTAATTATTTTTAATTTTATTTATTTCCAGAAAAAAAAGCATGTTTATGTTTTGTTTTATTTTAACCACACATTTATCATGTTTCCACACAAAGGCAGTTTATAACAAATTTTATTTTATCCATACATTTATCATGTTCCTGCACAAAAGCAATTTATAACTTTATTTTTTATTTTATTTTTAATTATACTTTATATAATTTAATTTAATTTTTTTTATTTATTTTTGTATATTTTTTTCACACATTTATTATGTTTCCACACAAAAGTAGTTACTCGGGCAATTGTGACATCTACTCTGTTGAGGGACATCTACTCCCCCTGGAGGAGGGTGTTTGTTATGCTCCAGAAGTCCTATGTGAGCACATATTGTGATTGGATGATATATTTATGTATTTGTGAGTAGGAGGAGCTTACCGAGGACAGGAAACTGCAAGCAGTAATTGAGCAGGTTATGGTGGATCAGCTGTCGAGGTCAGTATCTCTCTTTCTCTCTCTCTCTCTCTGTTCCATTTTTATTCTCAGTTTGTGGTGAGTAATAACATCGTGAGGTTTCTCTGATGCTCACGCAGGGCTGTCATTAGCGATCCGGAACAGAATGCTGTGTCTGTCAGTCCCACGAGTGTCCCACCACGCTACAGGAGAACTCTTCACCACACTAAGTAAAACCCACACACATACATGACTCAGATACTAAACACTCTCTTTTTCCCCTTATGTCTCATACTCATGGATTTGAAGAAGGTCACAGTGGTTACGTCCCCACTTTCATTTTATTTTGATACTTTTGTATTTTTATACATAATAGATGTTTTTGCTAAGGAAAGCACCACTATTATTATTATTGCTTACACTGATTTAAACAAACTACTAATCTTAAACTTTGGCAACCGCATATCAGCAAGCAAAAAAATCACTCTGGACACCTTCACAACCACATAGTAACGCCTTTGCAACTACCCACAAGCACTCAATAATCGTGATGGCCAGTTTTGCAAGAACCACTCACATTATCTTTAAAAATTTAATAGCATAAAAGCATAAAAGTAAAGTTCTCAGTTAGAATTCTGGAATTGTGTTGTCCAGCATAGGGAAGAATATACTTTTCTAATATAATGTCAGTTTACATATTGATTTTACTACCTCAGATAAAAGCATCTGCTAAATCAGTGTTTCCTAAACTTTGGGGATTTGAGAGGGAACTACAGGGGGTTCAAGAGTTAATGAAAGGCTAATAATTAATTAATAAAAATGTAAAATTTTGTTTTTAAAATAAATAAATCATTTTAAATGAAAAACAACCAAAATAAAACATTTACTAAAAGATAAAATATTTTATTTGTTTACCTGTATTTCAGGGACCATTAACTGACATCAGAAAACTGTGAACATGCAAATGTGTTGTTACATTATTGAAATGTTAACTTAAAACAATTTATTTTGAGTATTTGAGGTATTTTAAGTATTTTGGGTATTTTTGAGTAAATATTTTAGGTCCGAAGGGTTCAGCTGACAAAAAAAAAGTTTTAGAACTATCTGTAGAAAGAAAGAAAGAAAATGCATGTTTAAAGCAGTGGTTTTGAACCTCAGTTTCACAATAAAAAAAAATTACGACATCATTTTCACTGGTCCTGTCTTGATCCACCAATAGATAATTTTGCAAGGCTGCTGTTTGTTTGCGCTTCATTGTAATAATCTAGAATGCTACTCGAAACTCTAATTAAGTATCAATAACTCATCAAAAAAAAACACAAGTTACATTTACAGTAAAAAATTGAAAAAAAGGAGGGTTTTTGTTGAACCCAAAGTGCGGCAAAGAATCATTCTAATTAAATCGAGTTCAAATTTGTCATCACTGCAGAAAAAAACACCCATTCAAAAGCTTATATTTTGCTTTTGGTAAAACTGTGATTTGTGCTATTTAGGTTTTCGTTTTATGTCTACAGAGTAAAAACTCGGATGTCTTTAACAGAGAACATCTTATCCAACAAGCTCTGCTTTCAAGCCAGGATTTTATCAAAGTAATTACAGCTACTTACTTACTTACTTGGAACTTTTTTTAGTGTTTTATTTTGTAATTCACATGTGTTCGATATATAGGTGTGGACGTGAGGCGTGTCGAAAACTGATTGGCTTCTTTTTCACATGTGACCAAACACTGACCGTGTATGAGTACCGAAATTTTGGTAAAAACAGGTAAGGCTGAAATGCTTTGCATTTATACAGTTACAAGTCACACATAGTTTTCCTCCACATTTTAAAAAAGCTAATTATTAATCAAAACTCAGATGGAACGCACTGCCCTTTATCGCGCGTGGTGTGTATTTGAACAGAGGGAGGCCGTACTGCCTGCAGGACATCTCACAGGTTCGACACACTCATTATCTGTCACACACACACGGACTAATATTAATTCATTACTTTAACACTCTGCCTACATCACCCAGGGTGCCGAGCTTCGTTTCTGTGCAGACGGCCCACACCTCCCCCAAAGTCTGAGACAGCAACCGTGCCTGACCCTCAGAGTTACTGATGTGGATGACACAGCCAAGGGAGCCTTGCTGTATGTACCACTCACTCTCACACTCTCACTCACACACACACACACACACACACACACACACACACACACAAATACACACACACACACACACACACACACACAAACACACACACACACACACACAGAGACAGCGTGTGCAAGTGAAAGGGCTCAGAGTGTTTCTTTTGCACAGAACTCAGTCTGGGGAAACTCTACATCATCTTTCTGAAGAGGAAATCAGTGATCGAAACACTCTAAAGGAAATTCAAGGTTAATACTTAGCACAAGCCTTTCTCTTACACACAACCATTTTTTATTGAAATGCATAAATATTCATCCAGAATGTTTCTCACCCACACAAACCTGTTTATAAGGTGATGTCATTTTCCATGTTAAAATTGGAGCTGTTCAAATTTTTTAATCAGATTAATTGCTTGATAATCAATCAGTCGGTATGGCCGGTTAGATTTTCTGTTGTTTTCGAAAGAAGTCGCTTATGCTCACCAAGGATGCATTTGTTTGTTCAAAAAAACAAACAAACAACAACAAAAAAAAACAGTAAAAACAGTAATATTGTTAAATATTATAACAAATTAACTGCTTTCTTTTTTAACATATTACATTTAAAATGTAATTTATTCGTGTGATGCAAAGCTGAATTTTCAGCACCATTACTCCAGTCTTCATTGTCACATGATCCTTCAGAAATCATTCTAATATGTTGATTTGCTGCTCAAGAAATATTTATTATTATTATCAATGTTAAAATTACTGTAGTTGTGCTGCTTAACATTTTTGTGGAAACTGTGATACATTTTATCAGGATGAATAGAAAGTTCAAAAGAACAACATTTATTTAAAATAGAAATCTTTTTAAGAAATCTTTTAGATAAATAGAAAACATAAATATCTTAACTGACACTTTTGATCAATTTTATGCATTCTTGCTGAATAAAAGTATCAATTCTTTTAAAGTCTTTTACTTTCACAGCACTTGTTTGTAAATATAATTGTGCAAACAATTATATGTACAAACCAAATAAAATTTATCAGTCTGGTCTTGCACCATGAGAATGACATTTTTAAGATGTCCTGTGAAGTTAAAATCCTTTAAAACCATATATTTGAGTTACTTGAAATTACACACTTCACCTTAAAGTGACTGTGTACTCTTAGGGCTACATTAATAATAATTACCAGCCACAGAATGCTTGAATTGGAATTCCAGCGTTCTGATTGGTGGATGTTTTACAGGTGCAGTGCGCGATAGGCTGAAGGGACATGCGGTCCGAACCCTGATCAATCTAGGAAGAGATCTGCAGAACTTCCATCTAAAGTCTGATAGTATGCAGCAAAAAGAGCTGCTCGGACGATCTCTGATGGAACAGCTGTGCCTCACTCAGCAGGTTAAGAGAAATACAATCATTCATCATTATCATCAATTTTTGCATTTCCCCCAAATATCTATCTACACTATATTGCCAAAAGTATTGGGTCACCCCCTTCTAATGAACAGGTTTGACTACTTTAGTAATTTCCATGAGTACAAATCTTAATGTTTAAGCATATAATGATATTCTAGGAAATTGTGTGCTTCTAATTTTAAAGCAACAGTTTGGACAGGACCCTTTTCTATTCTAACATGACAATGCCTCTATGTATAAGGCAAGGTTCAAAAAGAAATGATTGATTTAGTCAGTGTGGAAGAACTTGACTGGTCTGCAGAAAGCCAAGTCCTATTCCAAGCTTAACACCTCTGGTGTGACTTTAAATGCAGATCTTGAGCCAAAAACTCTTTACCAAACACCTATCTATCTATCTATCTATCTATCTATCTATCTATCTATCTGTACAACAGAAATGATGAGGCTGTAGGAAAGCAGCAGGCATGTTCATGTAGGACATTATTTGAGCGTATTGAGTCGTAACGTTAGCATGTGCTGTGTGTGACAGGACTTCGAGGCGGTGTGGAGGATTGTGAGTCGGCGTGCAGAGGGGCGGGTGCACCCCGCTGATGTGATGCGTGCCGTTACCGGGGAGATGAGCGAGAACAGAAAAGCCATCTTCCTGAAAGTAACAGACCAGCTGGACTGTTTTCGTCCTCCAGAGGACGCCCTTGAGCTCTGTGACTTATTGAGTTTCCATTCTGGCCATTTGCTGCTGTTTTGAATGTTTGTATCTTTCTCTTTTTTTAGGTTTATGTAAAGCTCGACCCAAATAAAACCGGCTCCATCTTCCTCAGTGATATTGAAAAATTCTATAGAGGCAAACAAGAGTCTGATGCAGCACTCGGTGAGCCACTGATCATTTAATCTCTTGCTCACAGACAAAAGTATGTTAGTTGTGTTTATTCAGTGTGAGTCAATATTTCATAAATATTGAGTGTTAAACCTGTGGCACTTAAGTATTCATTTCCAAAAAGGCTGCATAGAGTTCATTTTACAGATACGCTTATGAAGCTCTTGCATAAGCGTATCTGAGTTTCACTCTACAAGAGTAACATTACTGCATAGGCCACATGGATGATTGATGTTTATGAATTTATTTCCATTCTTATGTCAAACTATTGACAGAAGCCAATCCGAACCCTGACTTCCTGGCCTTCGTACGGGACGCAGGAAAGGTCACCAAGACCGTGTCCTATGCCGAGTTTGAGGACTATTATGAGGGTCTGAGTCTTGAAATCCCTGATGATGAAGAATACATCAACAATCTGAGAGCTACTTGGAGTATCTGAGGGCATCTGCTTTTTTTTATAGAAGGACACTTTCTGAATATGAGTGAAATCATGAACTATTATGTTTGTCACTATATGTTATTCTTCATATTCATATTATATTATGGTATGCAGTGTTGTATATTGTATAACACAGTGTAGAGTACAATTCAAAAATTCAGGGTCAATAAGATTAATACTTTTATTCAGCAAGGATGCATTAAATTGATCAAAAGTGATAGTAAAGACATTTGATACAAAATTAATGATCCAAAAGATTTCTATTTTAAATAAACGCTGTTCTTTTGAACTTTGTTCATCCTGATAAAATCACAGTTTTAATATTAAGCAGCACGACTATTTTCAAATTTGATAATAATAAATGTTTCTTGAGCATCAAATCAGCATATTAGAATGATTTCCGAAGGATCATGTAACACTGAAGACGAGTAATGATGCTGGCAATTCAGCTTTGCATCACACGAATAAATTACATTTTAAACGGCTTGAAAAAAGAAAATTGTTAATTTAAATTGGATTAATATTTCACAATATTATTGTTTTTACTGTATTTTTGATCAAATAAATGCATTGGTAAATTTAACTTCTCTTTGGACTGGCACATGCTAACAAGTTTTAATTCATAAATTGTTTAAAAATATTAAATGACTGAACTTGAGTAACAATTTGTATTGATTTTACTCTATCTACTATAATATCTGTACATATACAAACTTTAATATGAAAGTCTATGTAAAAAAGAAAATTCACAGATGAATCATGTGTCCAATATGGACATATATGCATGCATGGCATCAAAAGGTTATTTGTGTCTATTTGTGGAAGGGCTCCTTCTGTGTCAATGGCCATTAGACAGTCCGTTCCCTGATCCATTAGAGTAGGTGTGTGTGTAGTCTTCCTCAGAACCCTCCTCATCCTCTTCTTCATCACTGCGCTCATCGCCCTTCAGCTAAAGAGAATGAAAGAGAATTAATCTTGTGCATTTAATCTGCAAAGTACATACACATTTACATTTTTAATAAACTGATTTTTTTTTTATTTTGTTTTTGTTGCTGTTTAATACACAAAGAAAAGTCCTACCACTCATTAACTGTAGTAAAATCACTAAATGCAGATACTACTTTATTTGTTATCTTATATGAAGAACAATGGATACTCACTTTGCCAAAAAGAAACTTTTTTACCATGCGGAGAATCAAAGAAGCCCAGAATACGTGCAATATCAGCAACACCACAAGCATGACGTTAAAGAAATAATAGCCAAAAAAGGGTTCGAACTGGTCCAGAGGATACACCCACGTACAGTGGATCAGCCTGTGCACACGACACACACAACTGAACAAATGTAACCCTAAAATCTCCCACTCATTTACCTCTGTCACATGCTTACCAGAAAGGAAAAATGATGAGTCTGGTTACCATGAAGACCAGTGCGAACACCACAAAGATACTGTTGCAGGTCGTCTCCCATCCAGCATAGTTAAACATCTTAGCAGACTTAGAAAAACAGAAAAATGACAACCTTTAACACAAAACACTCTATACATACAAGTTTGGGGTTGGTAAGATTTTTTTTTTTAACATTTTGAATGAAATCTTGTGCTCAGCAAAATACAGTAAAAACATAAATATTATAAAATGTAATTGCAATTTAAAATAACTTTTTTGTATTTTAATATATTTTAAATGTAATGTATTCCTGTGATGCAATGCTGAATTTTCAGCATTATTACTTCCGTCTTCAGTGTCACATGATCCTTCAGAAATCCTTCTAATATGCTGAAATAGAAAAATATATCTACTACAAGAAAAAAAAAAATCTCCTACTATTAAATACAATTACCTCCTTTAGTGTTCCTCAGAAGAAAGCAAGCCATACAAGTTTTGGGATGATGTGAAGGTAAGTAAGTAAATGATGATAGTATTTTCATTTTTGGGTACACTATCCTTCCTTTTAATTCATGTTTAACTCTTCTTCCAATGTTCATCTCTCTCACCTCGAGTAGGACATCGGATGTGTCATGCACCAGCATGACCAGTGTGCCAATGCGGATGTAGTTGGCACACCAGGAGAAGGACAGCAGTGTTAGTGTGGCCCAGTGATGGACCAACTGCTCCTTAAAGTCCTACATATTGACACCGAGAGAAACATCTCCATAAACCTAGACAGACATATCTCTCAAGACATGGCAACTTCATATATCAAATTTTTCAGTCCAAAGCACATTATTTTACTGAATGTAAAACATACATTTATTGAACTTTATGCATTGAACTGCATGAATTATTGCTTGCTGACTGTTTTATGACATTATTAGCAGAGCTACCTGCAGGGTAGCTGAATAAGAGCTTGATGTGACTTTAGTAATTTCATCTCATAGTCATTATTTTTTTTTTTTTTAGAGAAATTAAATATTTATAATTGTTCATAATATTAGTGAATCCTTACCTTACGTTTTACATCTGCAGCCACACTGAACAGTAAAGAACCATAAAAACTCATCTCAATGATGTAATACCAGTACTGAGAGTCCAGCAGTGACTGCACACACACACACACACACACATCAAACATATTTAAAAACCAACCACCATACAAACATGCTTGCACAAACACAGCCCTCCCAGATCAACATGCAAATATTCAGACTGGCTTTCACTGTACTACGTACAGTATATTCGTTTTTGCTTTTAAAACACTCGAATGTAATGTTTTTTCTTTCTCTTTCTTTCTCTCCTCTTTTTTTTTTCTTGTGTTAATGTTACACTTAACTTACTTGTTTGGGAAATCCTGCCCACACTTCCCGTAGATCATAAAACCATGGTTTCTGTGGCACAAAACAATACAATTCACAGCTTATTAACTTATTTTTAGAACCAAATAACAAAATAAACACTAAAGTATTGCAGTGTGTTGAGGAGTTACGCCAGTAGGTGGCGTCAAGTGAGTGAATCTTTGAATCATTCGAATCAACAGATTCGTTCAAAACATTGATTCACTCAATAGAAATGAAACACCTCTACGGTGTGTGCTCGGAGATACTCGACGGTTGATAAAACAGTTCACTGGTGAAGAAAATATATTCAAACTAACTGTCAATATTGTGTCTAAAATGTAAGTTACTCATCATTACCTTCTTGTTTATTGAACTGTTGTATAAAAGCAATATCATAGGCGACTCAGAGACATGCCATTGGTCTGAATATATCACAACAGCTGTGATAACCTGCACGTTTGCTCATGTGAAATTGTTTAATTATAGGTTCTTCAAAACAACAAATTTATTTTTTGTTTTATTAAAAACCCAATTCAAAGGATCCCACTAATTCTCTACCCTAAACCTTAGATATAGATATGGGAGTACATGCCTATATTTAATACGTTAGTAGTATAGTAATAGTGATGCTTGTCTTAACAACAAGTTAATGTGTGTTTGGGTGTGCAGGGCCTGTCCATGCCTGCTGTTGTGTCCGTTTGTGGATCTATATCAGGCTGGCGCTGTTCACAGGTGGGAAAATGTTACTAATTACCCCACAGGCATTTCTCACAAACACACATGCTGATTCAAGGTCTCTCCTGAGAATCTCTGCATGTGCTGTAACACACACACACACACACTGTTTGGAGGTCATTCAGATGTTCAGATACAGCCTGAGGTTTGTATATACATTAAAAAAATCACTTACATCATGTAAAGCCAGGACTCCTCCGAAAGACGAACACAGATAAAAGGCAAACCGCCAACTACAGAGAGAAAATACTTCTGTTAATATCAAACATACAGGTTTGAAAACGGTTAAAGGTCAAATATGGCCAAATACAAATGAGTCAATCAAGAAAGTTTGTTTAGTGTGTGTAAATATACCTGGCTTCTTTGAATTTCTTTAGTACTCCAGGTTTGTCTTGGTTCCTCCGTCTGCGGAACCAGCGCTCCACCTGCCTTTCCGACCAGCCCAACTTTTTACACACACCTTTTATATCTGCCTAAGCACGTCATACACAAACATTACTAGAGACACAAACTTCATATGTCAATATGTGCTGGCCCTACATATACCGGTGAATAGGACATATTTTTCTATTAACTGTTAAAGCCTGCTTATATAAAACAAGCATGTTTTTACAACAAAATAAGTTTTCAGTCTTTCAAAATTTCATGTTTAATTCAGTGTGTTGTTTGCCATTCTTTGTAAATATTTGTTATTTCAATCAATTTCTCAGTGAGAATTGTTTCAAAGCCAATTTTTTTTCAGTGTTTGTATTACCTTTTTATACATATTGTGAGACATTATATATTTTCATAAATAACTGAACTACTATTATAATACATTATAGTATGTACCTACCCTCAACTTAACTCAACCTTTATTTATAAAGCACTTTTATTTATATTACACATGGTTCCAAAAGAATCTAATGCATTTTTAAAACATAATATTTGGTTTTAATAATGTGTTTTAATCATATATATATAAATGACTATTTTTGAGGGTAATTTTCACAAAAACATGGCATATATTACTTGCTAATTATTCTTAATGTGATTAAGAACATCAATCATTCAGAAATGTTGTATTATTATTATTATTATTATTCATTAAAATAAGCCTAAATGGAAGTTAACAAAGATTAATATTTTGGGGGAAATGTGCTTAATTTCCAAAATAATGCATAATGTAAAAAAATCTTAAAGGTCCTTAAAATTTTTATTTATATTTTTTTACTCTTTTTTTTTTTTTTCCCCACCAAACTTATTTTTTTTCTGATTAAATGTATTACATGAATGCATTAAAAATGCATGTTTCGGGGTTACCTGTGTTGGATGTTTAGAGTGTGTTTTGTAGTATTTTTCCAGTACGGGGTTGTGTGACGCTCCCTTGCGAATTTTGTCTTTAACTACAAGAGCCTCAGCAAGTGGCACCGCGATCAGCCTGTTGAATGAGGGAGAGGCAGCGAGACAGAGTCACACCTTCATCTGCTGTTAACTAGAGACGTTCACTGCACTTCAGCAATTATAAGAACATATAATACATGGTGTTTTCACCAGACTTATTAATTAGCTTAAGCAGTAAAGCTTCCTTGACCAGCTGGCTTTACCAGCTCAGTTTTCCTGATGAACAGCATGAATATATAATTCCACCAGCACTATTCAGCAAAAACCAGCATGTAAATTAACGCTGATGTAAGCTGGTCTTTTCAATAACATTTAGCTAGTGTGTGTACCTTTCATAGAAATCTCTTAAGCCTAGCAGCAGGACTGCTACAGGTAGAATGATACACAAATGGGACACATGGGCGTAGACACACCCCTCACTGTCCTGGAGGTCCTCCCATGTCACCGGCCTCGGCAACCACAGCCGATCCCACCAAAACCACTCACTAAGCATCACCCTGTGAAAAACACACAAACACAGCAACAGCATTTACATGTATTCATTTAGCAGATGCTTTTATCCAAAGTACCTAAAACATTTGAATATAGAAGAAGAAACAATAGAAAGCCGTGTTTGTAAGTAACAGAGTTGTGTGCCATTCAAATCTGAAAGAGAATGCATTTCATGTTTCTTAATTTGAATTGGAAACGATGCAGAATTGGAATTCAAATCTGTAATTCAAATGTATGCAAGCAGAGAATGTGAATTGAATGAATTGACATGCAAATAAACTCATGTAACTGTAATTTTTAACTAGAAAAGCAAAGTTTGTCAATACAGACTTTGAAAAGGCTTCAGTTATAAAATTTATAGGCCTCACAGATAGACAGACAGACAGATCTGGTTTAAAACATATAAATGTGTTTTGTTGGTATAAATCAATGCATTTAGGTGGATACGTTTAGGTGATTTTAAATAATATTTCTTAAATAATAAAATTAAAACCAGTTAATTAGATGTTTTTGTTATTTTCTCAGTTTACACAGACAGACAGACAAGACAGATAGATAGATAGATGGATAGATAGATGGATGGACAGAATAGAATATTTGGGTCCATTTTTCCAGGCTATTGTAGTGTTATGCAGTAGCTCCTGTAATAGGAAACGTACCTGAGCACAATACACAATAGAGACAAATGAACACCGACACCTGCAAAACTTACTGGAAATTTCTGTTTACTAGTTTCTTTACCACTTCAGGACCATAAGGTTAGTCCTTCAGAATCCAGAGGCTTTTTGCAATGAAGATTTGTTTAACAGTGTCAGAAACATTAGCAGCAGACTTTACTAATGAAAAATAATTGACATGCAAATACTGAAATCTACAATAGCATGCAGGAACTGATTGTGGAAAAAGAGTTCAAAACATGTTTGAACAGCTCTAAGCAGAGCCAGTTGAGTCTCACTAAGCATCCGACTGCAGTACGGATCTGGACTTATAAAAACTCCTTCAGACCCACTTTTAACAATAGTATCTAATCAATCTTGTATTACACATAAGACAAAAGCAAAACACTCTGATTCAAATAGTATTTTGTTATAGTGAAAGCAGAGGAGCTCAGGTTACTGCAAGTTCTTATAGTAAGTAGAGACTGTTTATTGTTACAATGACAAACAGACACGTAACGTCCCAGAGACTGAGAAACACGTCAAACAGAAACAAATGCATCCATACCAGATTTGCCCTTTTCTTGTTTGTACACACTCTTCTCTCTCCTCCTGTTTTCCTGCTTTCTCTGTTGTAATTCTGTTCACACACACCTTTAAGTAGATCCTCCAGAGTTGTACCCAGTCCTGGTGAATCCGCTAGGTATAGCAAACTCTCTCTCTCTCTCTCTCTCTCTCTCTCATACACACACACACACTTTCACTGCATACCTCAACCCCCCACAAAGAGCTCATTGAACCGACTGTGTGTGTGTGCCTTGAAAGGGGGCCAGAGAACTGGATATGTGGGAGGGGCCACAATCACCTCAGGTATAGTCAAAGAAAGGCAGAGTTAGAAGGAGAGAGAGGACATGAACCTTGAAATATTGCATGCCCTAAACAGGTTAATAACTCACAGGTTGAATAAGAGAAATGCTTGTTCTCTTTGTTATGACATTCTTGGCAGTGTTTTAGTTCTTATTTACATTTATGCACCTGGCTGATATGCTTTCATTCAAAAGGGCTTACAGTACGGTCAAGCTTTACGTTTTGTTTCTGTTTAGTTTTTTTAATCAATGTGTGCATTCCCTGAGAACCAAACCTGTGACCTTGGTATTGTCATGCTCTACCAGCTGAATTACAGGAACACTCTGCTACAGGTTCTTGGTAACTTTTGAGTGATTTGGTATGAAAGCATCTACTTTAGCCAAAATCTTACAGGAATGTGTACAGGATTCCTGCTGGATCATAATTTGGAACCAACTGAAAATTATACTACTGTTTATTTTATTTTATTTTATTTTATTTTATTTTATTTAACAGGATTTCAACAAAACACAAAACAGAATCTGTATCTTTTAGAACACATAATGTAGTTTGGGTTTTTATTCTTAGCAGTCAGATAAAATGCCCATGTAAGACAATAAAAGTAAATGACAAAAAATTGTTTAGGATTTTTAAACTCCTACAGTGCCCCCTGTGGGATTCTTAACTGTACATTACCAAGACATAGTTCTTGTGATGCCTCAGTCAAAATGTTTAAAGAATTTCTTTGGATCATAATTTGGAAACAATTTAAATTCCAATGGAACTTAACCAAATTAACCAGACTGAAAATCCTACAGGATCCTTGAACTCCTTCTGGATATTGTGTAATCTTTATCAGAACATGTCTTACTACTGGATAGATAAAGGACAAAGGAAAAAGGGAGATAAAGATAAGGAAATCCTACTGCTCTTTAAATTCCTTTTAATATCCCACACAGACATATTATTCTAATGATAATCAATCATAATAGTGCTGTTAGGAACTAAATCTGTTTTTTAATTTCAGTTGGTGTATGTACGCTAAAGTTGGTTCCAAATTATGATCCAGTATGAATCCTGTACACATTCTTATAGGATTTTGACAACAATTATTAATGCTTTTTTATATTTATATTTAGACACTTTTAAAATGAGAACATTTCAGTTTATGAAATTTGATTCTTGAGAAAGGTCCTGATCCTTTAGGACTGGTTCCTTTTGACATTTCTGTAAGATTTTCACTTGGCGAAAGTCATGTATGTGGTAATGCAGGACAGAAGAAATCTTTACTTTATGTAATATTGTGAAGGTGTGAATCACTGGCTCCACCTGTATTTAGTAATCTGTGCATGACTTGATTCTAATACTGTAGTCCTTTGTCTTACTGATGTCCCAGCCCTCAGTGTCCTTTGGTGTAGGTTTGCTGTCTCCATCTTGTGGTGGTCGAAAATACAGTATTTGAGAGTCGGTATACAGCAGAGGGTCAAAGATGCATGATCCAATAAGCCCCTGGTGGTAGTTGCTGTAACTACAACATTATGAGTGATAAAAGCACATTTACCATTGACAGACATTCAAAAGTAGCAGTGCATTCTGACAAACCATGCTATAACAAACAAATAAATAAATAAAATAAGACAAACTTCTTCCTTTCCACTTTTTATTATGAACAGTAATCATGTTTTTTCATTGTAATATCAAAATATTGTCAGAGTTTCTCAAGATCTCTAGAAATAACATGGACGTGAATGATCTACTTGACTGCTGTTTGTAACTCTTCTTAGCTAATTGATCCCTGTTAGCACAATGCATATCATACACACCTGCCATGCCACATAGACCTGAATACACAGAGGCCATGCCCACATTGCAGCTAAATACAGCCGTCAACTCCTGTTGTTTTAATAGTTCACCTCAATATTTGAGTTTGTTTGTCACATAAGCTGTTGTATGGCTTCAGAATATAGCATACGAGTCGTCTGGTCTGCTTCTATGGTGCTTTTTGTCTTTTATAGAATTTGTAAAGTATAAATAGCCATTCACTTTATTACATCAAAGAGAGAAGCCTGGACACTCAACATCATTTCTTATTTTGTGTTCCAGGGATGAAAGAAACAAATATTGGCTTGAGCCATCATGGTGTGTAAATGATGATATAATTTTCATTTTGGGGTGAACTAATCCCTTAATCCTGTTCTGTACACAGAGAGTTTGGTTATTAGTGACAACTAATGACGCATTAAAAATTGCCAGAAGCTATACATCTCAGTACGCTAATATTAGTTTGCGGAAAAATATAAAACACCAAACAGGCTAAACTGCTGGAATGTATCTTTACAGCTGTGAGACATTAACTATTGCTTGTTTGGAGTGATAGGATTGACACTTTGTATTCCGTACACAAATGGAGCGGTAACTTAGCTATTCATTCCTGCAAATAAATGCATTTGTCACTTCAAAAACTTGGCAGTGTGAACTTGGCCTGTATGCATTCATACCTTTTGTCCCCCGTTAGTGAGGAACAACTTAAAAAGTGACGATTGAGTCTAAATCCCTGAAAACCTCTTCACAGTGAATATAGCATGCTTTACATTAGTTTTAGCTGTGCTAGCATAGTGCTAAATGGGAGTATGTAAAATACTACAGTGTATTTAAAATGTACAATGTAATTGGCTTTGAATCCATTTCAACATCACATTTCTTTATCATGTCATGAGCGTGCTGCCAAGCTACATGCTAAATTGCCATGTGAATGAGACACTACTGATTGCCACCAAAGACAAAAAGACAATTCCACAAACAAGTTGGCTCATTTTGAAGCTGACGTATTGAGTCAATAAGTTCACATTTAGTTATTATTCTGGTTAAGTACATGTTAGCAAAACTCATGAAAGAACACACCATGAAATGAAAGTTCCACTTGCTGAGTAACAAATCATATGGACTGCAAAACCCTTTGGCCCATATTCCTAAGCCTCTTTCTCTTCTCACCTGTTCTGGTTCAAGAGGTCAGGTTAATGAGATTTGTTGTGTGTATATCTGCGTATGTCTGTACAGGAGTTTATATGTGAAAGAGAGAATGGCAAGTCACAGAATAAGACAATGTTTAAGAGTCATCGAGCCATTTCAAATGGCTCCAGAAGAATACTCAGAATGCACAAGTCTGCCCTCGTGATTCTGTGCAAAGAAGTCCACCTAGTTAACCAACCAAGTGAACCTCCACCAAGCCATCAACGATTGATCTACATCCAGAGTTACTGAAGATGCTCGTTCAGTCATCAATGAGAAGTCAAAGATGAGTTGTTGATGGCATGGGTTGCCTGGCACTGAGAATGGTGATCGGATGCAAGGTGCTGAAAAGGTGGAGTGCTGCTCCACTTCATCTTGTCCCACTCATACGGGAGTGTTACGTTTGAGATCACTGGGTGAGGGGGGGATCTGTTGACTGAGGTGTGTGAATGTGGTGGAGTGACTAGGTCTGATCTTCGTCTCCCCAGAAGTCTCTGTGTCTCTATACTTCGGAGGAAGAGTCTGGCATCGGCCCTTAACTTTCGAGCCTGGATCATGAGGTGGAAGCCCTTTCATTGCGCTTCCCATCAGCTCTGGTTTGGAGGGAGGCCGTGGTAGTCCTGTTGACTGGCTGCCCGCAAGCTCTGGTTTCGAAGGAGGACGTGGCAAGACTGTCGAAAGGCTGCTAGCAAGCTCCGGTCTGGATGGCGGGCGAGGGAGTGCTATGGAATGGCTGCTCGTGAGCTCTGAATCCAGTGAATCTGAGACAGACGTTTGGCTTTCAGAGGGCTTGGTTTTAGATGGTCCTCTATAGACCATTTGGATGAGTTTGCTAGAAGATGGAGGGACTTTCTGGTCGAGATGTGTGAATGTGGTCGAGTGGCTAGGTCTGGTTACATGCGCTTCAGCTTCAGGTCCTCCGTGCCTTGGCGGAAGGGTTCGGCAACGGCTCTTAGCCCTGGAACTTGGATCTTGAGGTGGAGGTCCATTCGAGTCAAACTCTTGGTGCCTTGATAGTGAGCCGGTTTTGATTGAATGAACAGACTGGTTTGAACATCCTGAAGGTGTGGTGGGTGATTCATCATGACAGGCTATATTAGACAGGGACTGTGAAGTTGTATTGAGACTTTCACACGTCGAAGGTTGGGGTCTATCAGGCAGATCACTGGTGGATGCGATGGGTTCCTCTTCTGATTGTTCCTCAAGATCCTTCTCCTCTCCGTTGGTCACCTGTAGTTCTTTCAGCTCTTCATCTGACTGGCTTAGAATTACCCCACTGCAGACAGGCAGCTCCTCCGATAATCCTTCCTCTAGACCCATGATGACTACATCATTGTTGGTAGTTGTCATTGTGTGTGACTGGGTGCACTGCTTGTCTGCCTCCTCAGTGAGCAGAAGATCCATCAGGAGTGCTTTCTCTCTCTTCAACTGCTCCTTCAAAGAACGAGGCACGTCTGGGATCAACCATGCCACCAGCATACTGAGGAACATGGCCAAGTTCTACAACACAACAACACACAGAATCAAACATCCTGTCCTATTTTACAAGAATATGTACTGATGAACTTTAAGAATCATATACTTTTTTGTTTGTTTAGATAAATCGCTCGGAGGGGTTTGACCAAACAATTAGACAAACAGATGATTTTTAAATAAATCATCCAAGCACCCGATTCCTAGCCATTTCTAATATACATTTGATATGACTAAATATTATTAAATTGTAAAGAAATTCCAAGATCAGTTCCCTCTTCACGTAGGCCTAGTATTTTCATCGGGTCAGTCGTAGAAAAATCTGATTGGTTGATAACTTCTGACGTTTAATCCAGGTGTGAAAAGAATTAATATCTAGTGCAAGAACATGGAGAGATTTGCGAGTGCACAGGGCAAAGTTTGAGTGCGCACGCGCACACTTTGAGCGGGAGAAGAGACACGTTTTAAGTGCGCGCACTCTCTCTGCGCAAGAGCAGCGTATATCCGAGAGCGCACGTCCGGTTTTGTGCGAGAGCAAAGGAAATCCGCATGCGAGCGGGGAGATTCGCGCTCGCACATTATATTAATCTACTTTCGCGCTACAAAAATGCGCTCTCGACATTTGGCAGTAAAATAACGCCATATTTAAGGTTAATAGGCCACTGCTGCTTTTATCAGTAAGGTGACGGGGAAGTTGTGGCCTAATGGATAGAGAGTTGGACTTGTAACCCGAAGGTCTCGGGTTTGAGTCTCAGGTCTGGCAGGGACTGTAGGTGGGGGGAGTGAATAACCAGCTCTCCACCTTCAATACCACGACTGAGGTGAGACCCTTGAGCAAGGGTCCCGAACTTGAGCACCGAACCCCCAACTACTCCCCGGGTGCCGCAGCAATATGGCTGCCCACTGCTGTGTGTGTTCACGGTGTGTGTGTGTGTGTGTGTGTGTTCACTGCTGTGTGTGTGCACTTGGATGGGTTAAATGCAGAGCACAAATTCTGAGTATGGGTCACCATACTTGGCCACACGTCACTTCACTTCACTTTCACATTTCTTCTGGCATCCCCCACCTCCCCTTTATATCTAATATTTCAGCTCTATTTTAATCTCCTACTGGTAGTACAAAGGAGGGGAAATTAAAGCTTGAGCCCCCTCAATGTAGAATGAAAAATAAATCTGCTTGCCTTTATCACGCAAAGATTATATTGACATATGAAGTCATTAAAATGCTTTAGAGATATTTACATTACAACCCTTCTTTGTATCATTGCATGGATATCATGTATATGAGACCAGGATGACATGGCCATGACTTTTTTTTTTTTTTAATGGTAGAGAGAGCTTAAGTTGTATTTAACTTGCAGTGTTCATTGAACAACAAGAAAAGCAGTTTAACAAAGACTGACCTGGAAAAAAATGACAAAAGCCAGGCGTGCAGCGAGTACAGACCAGTACTGCTTAGAAAGCTGGTAAGACTCAGGAGACCAAGGTGGATCTCGATAGTCTTTGTACCTGTGAAGATGAATTGTTGAGGAGAAAGAACAACTGGTATCAGATAATATAGGTGAGCAGAGTTCATGAGTATGAGTGTGTTGCATGTGTGTCATGTGTACCTGCAAATACGGAGTTGTCTGTCAAAGTCAGTGTCATGCGGAGCAGTGCCAGGTTTAAAATTGCTCGTGTTGAAATAAGCCAGTGTGTGGTTGGTATAACCATGCATGGTGCCTGTCTCACTGTACAAATACTGAAACACCATCCGAGGAATGAACTCAGATGTAAAAGAGATCACAAATGCCTTGGAGGAAAGAGAGACAGAAAGAAGAAAAACCTTAAAATCTCTGCATGCAATGAGATAAATCATACTAAATACAGCCAGCAACTAAATATGAATTTTGTTTCATCATAAGTCAAAATCTTAACACTCACATTTGTAATGACAGCAAACTTGCTGATTCCACTTAAGATGTTGTACCATATGCCTGGGAAAGGGAAGATAAATGTGTGACAGTGTGAACTAGATTAAATAACAGTTATGTTAAGTGTAACCATGAGTAAGTCTGTGCATATTTGCTGCAAAAATTCATACCAATCTCTTTAGCACTGACTGCATCAGGTCTGCGTATTTCAGTGACAAATTTTGCCGCATCTAGTCGGATTTCAATGACATTATTAAGCAGAGCGAAGACTGGTGCCAGCGGGAAGGAGGCCACAAAGAGTGTGACAAATCCATACTGAATAACTGCAGACAAACAAACACACACATACACCAATGTCCTTAATCAAACCCAATTCCTCAAAGTCATTGCAGACGTCCTTAAACACCATCGCTAAACCTCTTCAAAGGAAAAACTAATAATAGTTTGTATAGAGCAGATGTTGGCATCCATTTTGATATGTTTTATATTTCTTTTTAATCACCAATCCACTAGTACTTCCCATATGGCTGTTTGACTACAGTGAAGGATTACTGCAAGAATTACATACATTACTTGCCATGCAGATTTGGGGATTTCAAAATTAACAACTAAATAAAACAATACATGTAATATTCCTCTTTCTTTGTGACAGAAGGTTACCGACCACTCTCAGTGTCTATGAAGTTGTAGTTGTAGTAGAAGATGTGATAAAGAGTAAACATATCAAGTGACCCACAGAATCAGCTCAGTGGTAACTGTTAATCAACGTGACTGATCCAGTCTACAACTTCAGGGTTAACCTGATTTACATTTATTTACTCTGTCATAGGTCATTGTCAATATGATACTGTTGTATTGATTCCTTCAACCAAGCTGTGTCTACACTCTCTCCATATCACAAAGCTTAAGGTCTGTTCACACCAGCCCAAACAAATATTTGGTCCGTTTTCAAATTGTCTGCTCAGACCAAGGCATAAAAAACAACTGATGGTCTACATGAAAATGGACAGATCCATCCCCATAGGACAGAATCAACAACCTTTAAGCCATATGTTAGGGGAATGGATTCCGACTGCTGGATTGCTCACCATTGGATTCTGTTCCCCCCATGTTTCTTATACAAGGAGATTATAAGATTTTTTAAACTGATAAATGTTATAATCTATCCCCATCTGTGACAGACTCTACTACTTTAAAGTAGTTACATCAACATGTCTCTCCATGGAGGTGGGAGAACAGATTCCAACAGATGGATTGGTTGGCATCCGATTCTGTTCCCTCCATGTTTCTTATACAAGGAGTTTCTAATATTTATCAAACTGATACTGGTTAAGATCCATCCTCATACAGGATAGAATTAACAACTACATCAACATCTCTCACCCTGGAGTTGGGGGAACAGATTCCAACAGATGGATTGCTCCCCTATATTTCATATACTAGGAGGTTCTAATGTTTCTGAACAAGATACTGGTTAAGATCCATCCCCATATGGGCTAGATTCAACAACATTTAAGCATCTATATCAACATGTCTCTCCATAGTGGTGGGGGAAACCGATTCCAATAGCTGGATTGCTCACTGTTGGATTCAGTTTCCCCCAAGGAGGTTCGCTTAGCAAAATACATCAAGTAGTAGTTTTATGCAACAGCAGTGGCTCTAGGTAATCACAAATCTTATTTCAAAAATATTTAGAAAGTGCTCCTGGGGTATAAAGTCCATAAATCGGTGCTCTTTGGATGTGGGATTTCTAAATTCATCCAAAAAACGAATCACTCCAAGGCACTCGAAATTATAGTGCAAAAATTAAAAAGCCTTTATTCACATAGCTTTACATTAAAAGCAACACACAAGGAAGGCTGATGAAGGCTTGTTAGCCACAACGTGTCGGTGCACTTGTGTGTTGCTTTTAATATAAAGCCATGTGAATAAAGGCTCTTTAATTTTTTCACTATAATTTCGAGTGCACTGGAGTGATTTGTTTTTTGCACAGATCTTATTGGTTGGGCAACATTTTTCATAGTGCGATAGAAAATTGATTCGAAGCCCCTCGGTTTAAAAAAAAATGTTTGTGATGGTCTAAACATATGAAGTCAGTCATTTATTAAAATTAAAATGTTTATTTTACTGAACATTTGTATTGAATGCCTTTATTTTAAACGTGCCTACTTATAAAAAAAAAAATGTAAATGTAATTTAATAAGAGCCAGATCTTGCTTTCAAGATTGATCATTTCCAAACAAAATGTATACCAAGCTTCTTAGCTAACTAGTTGTACAGGCAGAGTGCAAAGCCTAAGATTAATTCTGATTGGTCAATAGCACCCAGAGGACATCATGGTGATGTCGAATGCCTAACAATTATATTGTAAGTTATTTCATTTTTACAGTAATTAAAGCCAACTTTAAACAGCATTCACATAGTCCTTTCAAAATGTAATGAGGATTTAATGGCAAAGCACATAGTAATGATGTTTTTGGGGTTGTAACGTTGCTGACATTTGAGCCCATTTTTCAATTCGAGCATGTGATACTCACCCATCTCCATGTACTCTGGGCTCAATCCTTCATATGGCTCCAGATCATAGTCCAAATCCCAGCGCTGTGGTTCTCGTTTAGAATCTATGTCCTCCTCATCTGTCGATCCATCTTTCTCCTCCTTATATGTGCGATACATTTTCTTCAGCTTTCTGTATGTCAACAGATTTGGCTGTGTTATTTTAAACATCTCTTCCATCGCTCACTGTGCACTGCGTTGATAATGTTAAACAGTGTGGAGAATTAAAATTTAATTTAACAAGGGGCTTCCTCTAATAGACTAGGGGTACAGAATCAAAGAAAATTAGCAGAGGGACCATGGGGAAGACTTTGCATGTGTGTATGTTTGTGTAAAAAACTTACGGAATGGCAATTTCAAACACATTATTCTGAATGAGCTGCTTTCCCAACATAATGATTCCCAGCTGAATACACACTTCAATAAGACAACCACCTGGAGAACACTAGACCAAAAACACAAATACATGCAAACCGTTAGTTACACTATGCTAAAACACTGATGACAAACACATTATCATTTTAATAATTACCTCTTCCATGCGGAAATCCTTAAAGACATAAACATAGTCACCCGGACGACCGGCAAACCTAAATTAGCACACCAGAGTTATGAGAGATAATTAACAAAATCGTCAATTGGATTAAACAATGCAACCCAGAAATTCAGCATTTTGGTGCTAGACTCTAAAGCATACTACACAGTGACACACTATATTGTAAACTACAACATAATAGTGTATTGTTCAGCAACACAACATATATAACACACAGACACCACAAAACAGGTTGTTATAGAACTGTAATTTGCAAATGGAAATTTATACATGAACTCTCCAAAAAAGTAATACATTAATAAAACATGTTAATCTTTTTCAATTGTGTAAAAAAGGGTAAAAATAATTTAGGGAAAAATGCATTCTTTCAAATGTGGGGCTCGTATACAATAATTATATATATATATATATATATATATATATATATATATATATATATATATATATATTAGTAAAAAAAAAATTAAATAGAAAATATAAAAAAAATAGAAAATTACTCTAGGGTATCATATTTTGGCTTTAGAATGCACCTTACAATAAAAACCCAGTAGTTAAAGTTAGTTAATGCATTAACTAACAATGAGCGATACATTTGTTAGAGTATTCATTAATGTTAATAATACTGTTTTTTTTACTAGTTAGGTCCATTAAATAATATTAACAAATGCAACATTTTTTCAGTTCAAATACAACTGACTGATTTCTTTAATATATTATGTATATGTTGAAATACACATTAACTAAGATTACTAAATGAGGTTACACTTTATTTTAAGGTGTCATTGTTACAATGTAATTCTACGTTTAAGTACTGAGTAATATTAATTAACTACATGTACTTACTATATGGTTAGGGTTAGGATTAGGGTTTGGTTTAGGGTTACTTGCATGTAATTATGCATATTTTTTTGTTATTATAATAGTAAGTACATGTAACATGTAACAAGGACACCTTAAAATAAAGTGTTACCCTAAATGATTTACAAGTCATTTTTCATTGTTGAAAACCTTACTGTAAAAGGTTAAAAATATTTTTTGTTTCTCAGTGTTGCATGATTTTGTTAAGATTTTTTTGCTCTCTATATAAAAAAATGTTCTTCTGAAACAAATGGTCACTGCAAAGTGATAAATACAATATAGATGAACATAGATAACATTCTCAACAATGGACAACACAGGACAGACACACAACACTACAGTATACAGTATAGACATAGTGTAGACACAACACTACATACAAACACAATACTACAGTAAGCACACAACTACACTGCAACACACTGGACATGATAAACAACAACAAAGTACATTATAATAATCAAATTATCATCGCCTGCAACAGAGACAGAACGTCACATTAGTTTGGGTGGGTATGCTAATGGGATGCCAATTTACCTGCCCTTAAAGAAGGCCACATAGAAGACAGGTGCAAATGCATTCATGCTCTTCAGCAAAAAAGCTTTCAAGATCACATGCTCCTCAAATGTCGATTCAGTCTTTGGAATTTCTGCAAGTATGACATTAACATCATATTCATGATAATCATCGGTAATGCATGATCTTTTCTTCGTTAGAGTCACACTTTTATCAAGAAAACAAAAACATTTCATCTTTTGTCATGTAAACACACACACACCAAGCTCTGTAATCCAGGCCGCTATAGCGCCGTAGATCTCATCCAGTACCAGAACCACCAGCAAGTTGATGATGACAGCGGTGGTTGTCACGGTTACACGCACATTAGCCTTGGCCTCGTGATCAGGGTTCATTGACATAACAGCAAACACAATGATGCGGTAGAGAATCACTCCAGACACGGCAGAGAACGTGACCCCAACCTGAGAAAACAGATAAATGTGAATTTTAACTGTTAAAACAATGCAACAAATGCCGTTATGGGGTAAAGTACCTACCATAAGGAGGATAGAGGATATGTTGATGCAATATCCTGGCAGTCGGTCTGTCCATGACAAAGACTCGGAGGCAAGCTACAAGAACAACAGGATGTTACTTAATGCTCACCATATCAGCTGTGAATACACTAGCTACTGGAGTACCATAATCACATTTTGCTTGATACTGACAAGCAATTATTATTTGTGACCCGTGCTGGCAAACTGAGTCAGAATGCACATGGGCTGATTTTGCTGTAGCTATAATCAAAAAAAAAGGGGAAAAGTGCAAATTTGAGGTTTTCACAAAAATGTATTCATTAAGCCCTTTTCTAGCAATCCCAATGCTCCAAATAGTAATCAAACATCTAAAATTATAATATGTATAGATTGCAGTATTTCAAAATATCTGTCTTGGCGAGTATTTACACAAACACTATCTGTTATGTCTTAAGTGAACGATTGGGGAACTGTTGGGGAAAAACATCTAATGTGTAACATTATATTAGATCTGTGCATTACAGTAGGTCTTAATATATAGGCCATATGTCTCATTAATGTTAATCTAACAATAAAAGAAACAAAGGAATCACTTAATGCTCTTGATTGAACTGCTTTTTTTTCATTTGTTTTGAATACACGTGTGATTCTTGAAGTGATTTTTACATTTGATTAGTCTATTTGTTTTTCTTACTTGAATGCTTCTGCACTGAAAAAAATGATACTTAATTTTTTAAGGTAAGTGGCTGCAAACAATTTATTTTGCTACATTTAAATAAAAAAAGTTGAAAGTTAGTCAACAAAATTTGTTTATTTAAATGTAGCTAAAATAATTTGATTGCAACCACTTACCTTAAAAAAAAAGTAAATTCAGTTAATCATTTTTTTTTCAGTGCTTAGATGTAAGATGAAAAAAGTAAGAAAAGTTCTTTCTTATATTTGTTCTACTGTTTATTTGCATCTTTGTTCTAATTTTTAGTAATAAAGATAAAATAACAAACAGCTATATTGTGATTATTAATATACTGATTATTATTATTAAGAAAAGAAGTGGAGGAAAATATGCAATGTTGTAGGTGATGGGAACCTTCAGAAAACGTTAACTTGTTTTTTTTCGACTTCAAACGGGTGTCGCTCAGTCAGTTTTTGTCCGATTCCAACAAATCATACAGTGGTGGAAAAAATTATTTGAATTATTTGATGTTGTACATTTTACCACTGACAAAGAAATGATCAGTCTATAATTTTAATGGTAGTTTTTTTGAACAGTGAGAGACAGAATAACAACAAAAAAATTCCAGAAAAACACATTTCAAAAAAGTTATAAATTGTTTTGCATTTTAATGAGTGAAATAAGTATTTAAACCCCTTCGCAAAACATGACTTAGTACTTGGTGGCAAAACCCTTGTTGGCAATCACAGAGGTCAGATGTTTCCTATAGTTGGCCACCAGGTTTGCACACATCTCAGGAGAGATTTTGTCCCACTCCTCTTTGCAGATCCTCTCCAAGTCATTAAGGTTTCAAGGCTGACATTTGCCAAGTGTAGTTCTGGGCTGATTCCTCACCGTTCTCATGATCATTGAAACTCCACGAGGTGAGATCTTGCATGGAGCCCCAGACCGAGGGAGATTGACAGTTATTCTGTTTCTTCCATTTGCGAATAATCACATCAACTGTTGTCACCTTCTCACCACGAGCTGCTTGGCGATGGTCTTGTAGCCCATTCCAGCCTTGTGTAGGTCTACAATCTTGTCCCTGACATCCCTGGACAGCTCTTTGGTCTTGGCCATGGTGGAGAGTTTGGAATCTGATATAAGTATCAGGCTCCCAGGTGTCTTTTATACAGGTAACAAACTGAGATTAGGAGCACTCCCTTTAAGAGAGTGCTCCTAATCTCAGCTTTTTACCTGTGTAAAAGACACCTGGGATCAAACAGGGGATAGGGGATCAAATACTTATTTCAGTCCGTAAAATGCAAATCAATTTATAACTTTTTTTGAAATGCGTTTTTATAGATTTTTTGTTGTTATTCTATCTCTCACTGTTCAAATAAACTTACCATTAAAATTATAGACTGATCATTTCTTGGTCAGTGGGCAAACGTACAAAATCAGCAGGGGATCAAATAATTTTTTCCCCCACTGTACATCATTTTGAAGGTTAAAATAAAATAAAAAGAAAAATAAAAACAACTCATTTCTGAAAATTTGCTCACTGTCACTCATTTTGCCAGCACAGGTCACATTTTTATGGCAATAACCAATATGATGGCCCATACTATAAAAAGTCTATACCAGGGGTGCCCAGTTCTGGAGATCTAGCTACAGTACCTGCAGAGTTCAGCTCCAACCCTGATTAAACACACCTCAACCAGCTAATTAAGCTCTTCAGAAGCACTTGATGATTACAGACAGGTGTGTTTGATCAGGGTTAGAACTGTACTCTGCAGGTAGGATTGATTTATTTAGTCCTTTTTAAACAGAACATGAACAATGTTCACACTAATCTCTATTCTAGAATTTTTACATGCTTCTGGACAAATCTGGCATCAAAACATTATATACGTATGTGCATATACATACGTACATTATATAAAGTTATTTATGTACATTATGTACAGTCGAAATATGATGCTTTTGAGACAAAAAAAACAAGAAATACATAAAATAAAATATGAAAAAAAAAACAGAAAAGAGAAAGAAAGGTCTGTTCATGCCAAGAAAGATAACTATACAGGTAACTATAATGATAACTATATTAGTGTCCACATCAATGTATGATAAGGTTTGTTTATCATTAGCATGCTGCAGTTTTGTTATCTGAAGCTTTAAATACTTGAGCTCTTTAAAGCAGGATGGATTCTGATTGGCTGTCAATGTTTTTATTGCTCATCAGCTGGAAAAAAATCATTCTGAAAGTGATTCCAACGATATCGTTGTTCAGTGTCATTATCACTATAGTTATGGTGTGGAGTTCCCTATTCTCAGAATTAGAATGATTATTAAATATTATAATTATTGTTTTAGGATGGTGTGAACGGCTCCTAAGACTGGTCATTATATGCCTTTAGTTAGTGTATTTCATAAAAATACATAAATAAATATTACATTTTTTTTTTTTTTTAAATGTAACGTTAGGATATGAGATTAAGTTTTTAAAGATGCACAACAGTATTTAACACTTTGTGCATCAGGACAGGAAATAGTTCTGGACTTGGAACAAACTAATCATTGAAACTAAGTAGGGCACTGATTTAATTGAAGTGCTGAAGTTAATGAACAGCACGGATCCAACCCTCCCCCAGACGCGCACGCATCAAATCTGAATTAAAACACTACACTCTCTCAGGTACACGCACATACACACTGAACATGTGTCTTTGATTAGAGGAAGGACACCACTCTAACTTGCGTGTTTTAATCCTGCTCTGACTCTAATCCTGCATAATCTAGTGTGGAATACCCAGAGAGGTAATCTGCTTTGAGTGCCGTGTGTAGTAAGCGTGTCCGCCACAGATAGTGTTTGAGCGCATACGTGTGTTGTGTGTACGCACCGCAGGCCTGACACTACGTACAAGGGCACAATGACAGTAACAAAAATCCACAAAATCACATCAAGTGAAATTGCGACCAAACTGCTCATTTCAAAGGGGAAAAACATGGCGTCAATGTTATCCACCGAACTGAGTAATTCATCTAATTAATTCAATTGTCAGAAAGAATGAGAAGAAAAAGATAAGAGAGTGCTAATGCGGGGTGTGATAAGAAGAAAGTCGGATATGAGTCGGGTGGGCAGGAGGGGTCCGACGGAGGTCAGGGCAGTGACCACTCTGTGACTGACAACTGAGAACTAACTACATTATCCCTGAAGCCCCGCCTCTTCTGATTAAGTTGATTAGCTAGCTCTCTCCTAGACAGACACACACACAGTAAACTCTCAAATTATCTCCCCCCTCCTCACCGGCGACTGTCCTCCTTTAGCAGACAGTAGCTTCTCTCTTCCTTTGTCATCCGTGCCTGCGTCCGGCTAGAACAGAGCACAGATTAAAAGCACTGCGCACACGCACTCATTCTCTTACATCTACTTGGAAAAAATGTGCGTGGTATTCCAGGTATTTCAGCTCAGCATTTTTACGCAATAATTAAATTAAAGTGAAAATTAAGACTGATCAAAAAGAATTTAAAACAAACATTTATTAAACAAAATAAATAATTAAAATATGTATCTATTCGAATATCTATCATACTTTCTGCTCACTGATCATTTCTATTAGACAATTTAAGATAAGTTAATTTCTATTATTTAAAAAAATCCTAATAGGAATTTAATTAAAAAAACAAACAAAAAAAAACCCCATAAAATTCTACTGGATAAATTAAAATTCCTAATGTAATTCCAAGATTCTTTTTGCTTGAGTCATCAATGAAAATTAATATAATTATTATATATTTCAAAAATATTATACAAATTATTAAATTAAAATAACATTTCATTTAATGAGTTCATTGAAATAAAATAAAAATTCTTACAGGAATCTTGTGCACATTCCTTTAGAAATTTTGCAAGAGTGTTGTTTTAAGTTATCGTTAATGACTGCATCCTTGTTCCGTAATATTTTAATAATTCAATAATATTCAGATATTTGTGAAAAATCAGATCTGATATTTGCATGATATCAGGGAATTGTGATTTCCAAGCTTGGAAAAGTCATAGAAATTATTAAAATTATAAGAAGACATGATAAAGTTTTAGTCATAGTGAATATACATTTTTACAGCTCTAAAATTGATTTTTATAATTATAATTATTTTTTAGGATAAAAAATATATTTTTACAATTATAATTATTACTCTTTGCGAGTACAATCTTTATAAAATTACTTTTTTATTTTAAAATAATTATTCAGTAATCACAAACAACTGAAAATGATAATTAAATTATGGAAATTAATTGGTCAAAGCATAAGAACCTTATAGTTTTGTACATAAGGGTGCAGTTTACCTCTTCCTTCTTCTTATTCTTTGCCTTCTTCTCTTGTTTCTTAAGGAGAAAGTCCTCATATGCTGGTCGTAGCTCATTCTGTGATACAAACGCACACACATACACACCAAGCTTTAGTGATCAAGGACTCCAAAGATGTCAAAAAGCAGCAAATCCAACATCAGTTCCTTAGACATGCATAAGCAAAACTGTCTCCATAGAAACAGGATTCACAAACACATGCACAAATAGAAATAATTATCTTGGTTCCACATTAAATCATTTTCTTGTCTTGAGGCAAAGACATGGTACAAAACTGCAAGTTCATTAAAAAGCACATAACCCGCGGGGCTTTTCTGGCTAACACATTGCTTTAGTAGACTCAATCTATCAGACCAATATCCTCTAAAAGAGTGCTATATAGTTGTACATAGAATGCTTAAGATGATATATTTATGACATAAAATGTGTTTCAACCAGACAGGTAGCATTTTCAACTTCACAAATAAGGTCATGATTATCTGGCAAGAACATTGTGGTCAGGATTATGGCATTGAGGTTAATGGTATAAAATCACGGTAAAGGATTCGTTGACACACAGGTTACTACAACGTTAATCCACTGTAAATCTCCCCTCTTCCTACGAATTCAGGGTTGATTCATGAAACAGCATCACCATACACACTGATGCAAAATTGACCCTCCTGCTGCGCAGAAAAATGTAAAGGGAGATGGAGTGATGATGAGGGTGGGGGAAGTGTGAGGGACGCGGAGAGAAGTATGGTGTGCGTTTGAGCGTGTCAGGAAACCATATAGAAACAGAGAAAGAGAGCAGGAGATAGATTTACCTCAGCCCTTTCCTATCGGTGAGCATGAAAGCAAAGAAAACATAGCATTAGACACACGTTTACACTATTTAATATGCGGGTTAATTGAAGTTCATTATCGTTCACATTAGCATGTCGCTCATGATCTCCATGGTATCCTGTTGAGAGCGCAGACCTTCATCCACTCAGCTCAATGCTTTAAGCAGAACACAATCTCATTACTCACACATGTCCTATCACACACACATACATACACACCGCTGTCTCCTACCACTTACACACAACACATGTTCAGACTGAATCAGCTCCCAGGTGAATGGTTCAAACCCTCAAGAACAATGAAATCTTGAATTTTCATAAACCTAATGAAGAGCAGGCCATCAGCAGTCAGTGCGAGGGTCTGTTAGAGCCGCACTAGAGAGAATTGGCTATTATGTTGGATAATGTTTAGCAATGCTTTATGAACTGTGTTGCTGCGAGTTTGCGCTGATGCTCATAGATTCTGGAGTGGTTTTTAAGAAGGCAGCTATATTGGAGGTTATGCATAATCATTATACCACAGTTAGGAAGTCATACTGGATACAGGTGCATTGAGGATGATCTATATGCTGATGTTGCTTTTATTCAGCAAGGATGCATTAAATTAGTCAACAAAGAGAGTTCTATTACAAAAGAGCTATTAATTACAAATAAATGCTGTCTTTTAAATTTTTTATTCATCAAAGAATCCCGAAAAATATATGTATGCACCAAATCAGCATATTAGAAGGATTTCTGAAGGATCATGTGACACTGAAGACTGGAGTAATGAAAACAGTTATTTTAAATTGTATTAGTATTTCACAATATTGACACACTGTGACAAGTTTTTGTCCAATCAACTATTCTCTACAATGAGAATGTCCCTTCTTTTACTACAAACTGCAACCATCTAGCAAGTAACAAATCTTTGCTCATGGCTGTGACTTATATTAAAGTATATATATATATATATATATATATATATATATATAAATATATATATATATATATATATATATATTTATATATATACAGGACAAATCCTTTGATGTGCTTGCTGAAACTTCTGTTTTTCTAATCAGAATTCCACTCAGCGAGCAGCATTTTTTATATGATTTTATATTATTATATTTAATCTGATTTTAGAGCTGCCGCTATTTAATAATGAATATTAAGAGGTGTTCTGTGACTTTGATCATGTTTCTAGTATTCTGAAATGCTTTGGACTTTGCTCACCTCATCGTCTTCCATGCCTGTCAGATCCCAGCTGTGCTGTAAACATCGCTGCCTCCTCTTCCAGTGTTCCAGAAACACTGCCGCTGAACACACACACACAAACAATTATCACAACACTATCTATTCCATTTCATACCACCTTATTTCTTCTCAATATATTATAAATGTACAGTAAACACATAGTTTATCATCAAATGCACATATTCCTACAGCTCATACCCCAAAGGGACATAAAGATGGCGAAGCCCACGGTGGCATGGTTATCAAACAGATAGCTGGCACGCGCCGTATTGCAGATACTGCTCAGCTGCCAGTAATCACACACACGATCACATAGAGGACACATCGTGAAATTAAGACGCTCATCACACATCTCTTGACTGAAAGAGAGGGAGAAATTAATTATTGATTATATCATAAAAATTCACTGCAAGACATTAACATTTATTTTCTTTGAAAAATGTTGTTTTTCGAATTTTGGAAAAAATATCAAAACTAAACCTCAAGAAACATCCCCGGAAAAAGGCTTAATGAAGGAAATAAATCAATGCAATTCAAATATAAATATTCCAGAATACATTCAATTAGAGTTACTGTTGGTTTGATCTAAAGCAATTAGCTTATATAATGAAGAAAATTATATCAATATTAAGTCCTCACAAGGTAAATAGCTTAATTAACACACTAATAAAGTTTTAATGAAAACCTGTGAGGGTTAGATTCAGGATTAGGGCATAGAAAAATATTTGTTTGTTAAAAACATCAGAAGTTAAGGCAAAGACCCCATCATGTGAATGTGTTTACCTGGGCACATTGGTGTCTACGGTGAGGCAGCCATACAGGAATACTGCAACTCCTAAAGCCGAGGCTGGAATCAGGAGCTGTGTGTACACTCCCAACCAGGCAAAATACAGGCCTATCTTCTCTCCAAAGTACTTCCTGTTGAATACACGTAAACGGGTTACAGAACTGTTACGAATTTGACAAGGTAAACAACCACTGAACACCAGCACATGCAAAAATGCTGTTTTCAAAAAACAACTGCACGGAATATGAACCTACAACTGAAATTGAATGCCATTCACAAGTTTTACACATCCTCCAACACTTATATTCATTTATTAAAATATTTTGGCTATTTTGATTATGCTTTCAGCAGCCAGTGGCAGCTACAGTGCATTCCAGAGCTTTTCCCTCATAATCAGCTCAGAATATCCCAGTTTGCAGACTCCATGTGAGCCAAATGATAGGTAATACATTTAATAAGTAGTCTTAGTATTGTACTGTCAAGGACATACTGTCTGTTGTTCTCAGCATGCATGCTATACGGTGGGCATGCGTTTAATATTTGTGATATCCAGGCGGACATATTTAATTCACCAGATGCAATACTCCTTCGTTTACGCAAAAAAAAAAAAAAAAAAAATCTGGATTGTAGAAAGTTGCAGGTCATTTAATAATGTTTTATTTAGTGCTGTCAAACGATTAATCGTAATCGCATCCAAAATAAAAGTTTTTGTTTACATGATATATGTATGTGTACTGTATTTATTTATTATGTATATATAAATACACATACATACTGTATATATTTTGAAAATATTCACATGTATATACATTTATATATTTATATTATATATAAATATATATATATATAATATATAAACATGGCATATTTTTCTTATATACATGCATGTGTTTTTATATACATAAATATACACAGTACACACACATATGTAAACAAAAACTTTTATTTTGGATGCGATTAATCGTTTGACAGCACTAGTTTTATTATGCTGAAAATGCTTGTTTGATAAGCATTTTGGGATAGGCAGAATGAGATTTTTTTCAGGTGTTTTATCACCTGCCAGCCAGGTGAAATCTTGAAAATGAAAAGTGACACATTGCTCCTCAACGAGCCACATGATTTAAAGTAGAGCTATTTACAGCAAGCTACAAAAATACACACACACACATCTGACAGTTCTCAGAAAAGACAACCAGCGAATAACCATCTGTGTTCTGAATAACATCTTTCACAGAACCAGATGGTAGGGATGTACATCATGTCTGATACCTTATAAGGTCCATTGGCTGATATTTGTAGCAAGCTCCATAATTGGCCCATTCCTCATGCAGCATCTGCAATTCACACAAATATCACTCATTACAAATCCTTTGCATCTTCTTAGAGATGACACATACAAGTATATCTTACAGTAATAAGCAGCTTATTGTCATTTTATCAATCAAATAAAAGCTTTTCCTAAATGTCACTGCGTGACACGCTGCCGTCCAATCACAGCAGGCTGCAGGACTCACCTGTCTGTCGTTGCGATGCTCTTTATCTTCTGAGCTGTCAAAGTCTCCCTGCAGCAATGAAAACACACACAGAGCTTTACCCAAACCACATCACACATTTACACCGAACTAACAGACGAATTACAAATCAGCTGTATTAAGCTGGGTACAATGCAAAACTTACATCATGCAGAGGGAAGGCAGAATCATAAACCCCTTTAGCTAGCAGTGATGCAATACCTGAGACCGAAATGAGACAGAATTTGAATATCTGTAGCAAAAATATTTAACGGAAAAAAAACAAAAAACAGACTGAATCTAAAAGAGTTTGGTAGATTTGTAGAGTCGGCATCTCCAAGAACGTACCCATAGTTTGACAGGTCTGTGTGCAGGCTGTGCGCCTCAGAATTTCATAAACCTATAGACGCAACACAATAATAGAATTAAAAAAAACAAAAAACAAACATACATTAACAGAATAGTTCACCCAAAAATGACCGTGTGATCTATTCCTATCTGGTCACTATTTCAATATAATCCAAAATTACTAAAAAACACCATAGAGTATCATAAAAATGGCCCATGGGAAATGTGCATCTAGTCATAAGATATTTAAGTTTTGTGTGAGAAACAGACTGAAATTGAAGATGTTATTTGCTGAACATTCAGCTCAGTTCTTCTGGGCATGTTCTTGCGAGTTCATGAGCTCTCTGTAGTGATATCTAATTCATAAATTGTTCTTTTTGAGCCAGTTCTTTACAATGAATTGGCTGACAAAACCAAGTTGAATAATTCATTCTTGATTCATTCAGTGCACTGACTCAGTGATCTAATTACAGAGGTTAAAAGCCTAATGGAAGTGAATACAGACATACATTTTGTCTTATATTGTATGGCACACAAATGGTATAGTTTAATGACACTTTTATGGTGCTTTTGTGTCATTTTTTGATGCTTCAAAGCTCCAGTCCTCAATCCTTGTAACTGTATGAGGAAAAACTACCATCATTGCAAAATTTCTCCTTTTGTGTTCCACAGCAAAATGAACCATTAGAACAACATAATTTGACAATTTTCATTTCTGGGTGAACTGTTGTTTTAAAATCTGTTCTGATGTGTCCAGGTGTGTATAATCATGCTATTTCAATTTTACTGAAACTTACAATTCGGCCTCGTACTGCATTGCTGAACAAGCTGTTTTTTGACTTTATATCAAATCTGCAAAATAAAAAGACAACCTATTAGGCCAACGCATGGGCTTGCTATTTGTAAATGCTCTTTTACGATAGTCTGGCTGTCTGCGATTGCTGGCACTCACAGGTGTAGCTTGTCTCTGCTGAACGGTTGGGATAGCACACGCGTGCGTGGGTCTTGGGGCTCCGGGACGCCCGGCTGGAACGGCTGATTGATCTTCATCCAAAACGAGCTTATTATGCCCATGAGCCCCGTCTTCTCTTTCAGCTGATATGCCTAGAAAAACAACCAAAACGGAACTGAAATTAAACAGAGATTAATCCATTTAAATCCAGAACTAAAGAGAGACAAGACACGCTAGAAGTTGAGACCACGAATTAACACCACATGTGTGGAATGGAAATATCTTGTTTTGCGGGCAAACAAAGCACATGGGTCCATATGTCTCAACAACTAATCCACCATTATCAGATTATATCATTCAATACAACTCACCACCTCAAAGGATAAATCATTCTTTAAGGATGTCACCCTAAGCCAAATTTAAATGTATGGGAAAATGTGACGTTAACAATCATCTTAGTATGCAGCGTATGACAAATGCCTCTTGCAGGAATTTGAAAACATTTTACAAGTAATCGGTTTGTTGACAGTGTAATCAGATAACTTTTTTTCTCTGCAGTGTTCAGACTTTTGAGAATTAACTTTTGGCATTACAACTGCTCTTAGACTGCGCCAACCCGGAGCACTTACAAAGATCATCATGGAGCCAAAGCTCTTAACACCAAAAACATGACACTCATGGGCTGTGCCAGTGTCCATATTTAGAGTGACTGTTGAGTCTGAACAGCTCGGATTGACACATTGGGCTCTCATTCGAAGAGAATTGTTTCTAATCATTGGCATTAGTTTATTTGTGAGCGCAATCTGTACCAGTAAAACACTGGAGTAAAACGTCATACACGTGTATATAACATATTTAATGTTTTAGTCTTCCAGATTTGCTTTCATGGTAATTGAATGGTGTTGAAAACCTTCACATTCACTATACAATGTGAAATATCCTAACATTGTACCTACACTGCAAGTAACCATGAGTTGCAGTGTGACAGCCTGAGACTTCAGCATCAGTACACTGGGTCAAATTTAATACTCTGTTAATAATGTTTTTTTGTTTGTTTGTTTGTTTGTTTGTTTATTTTCTCAAGATATTGGTCTAAAAAGGAACACTGCATATTTAGAATAGCAGAAAAAAAAAGATGAAATAAGTCTATGAGGCATCATGAGCTGATAAATTTGTAGGAATCTATTAATTCAGTCAATTCAATTTATTTAAATAAATGGGTAAAAACAGATAAGATTTTTTTAAACAAGTCTCTTATGCTCATCTAGGCTACATTTATTTGATCAAAGATACAGTTATATTGTAAAATAGTACTACAATTTAAAATAACTATTAACAATATATATTTTGATATATTTTTTAAAAATGTAATTTATTCTTTTGATGCTAACGCTGAAAAAAAAATTCAGCATCATTACTCCAGTCTTCAGTGTTACATGATCCTTTGGAAATCATTCTAATATGCTGATTTGCTACTCAAGAAACATTTCTTATTATTATCAATGTTGAAAACACTTGTGCTGCTTAATATTTTTGTGCAAACCGTGATACTTTTTTTTAAAGATTCTTTGATGGATAGAAAATTCAAAAGAATTTATTTGAAATAGAAGCATTCAAATGTCTTAACCATCACTTTTGGTCAATTTAATGTATCCTTGCTGAATACAAGTATTAATTTCTTAAAAAAATGGAAAGCATTTTAGGTTTAATACACTAGCAACACAAGGATTTTTAGAAAACACATATAATATATCTTATTAAAGATTCTGCCAAATGCATACATGTAAATGTTGTATCCTGGTATATTTTTTTTTTCCTATGGGGCTGTTAAAGTGAATCAAGGGTAAACGGAATCAGAACATGATGCAGACCAGACTCAAACTTAGGTCCCTGAGAGCTTTATGAGCCTCACAAATCACCCACTGCTTCAAAGCTCTGACACATCTTTATAGTTTATTCTCAAATGGCAGCCTTTTTATGTGTCTGTTTCCCTTTTATAGTAACTCACCTTTTTAGTCGGCACTCTGATCTTAAGAAGTTCTGCCTCACGACTGAGAATGGACCAGGGAACATGGAGACGGGTAAACCGGACCGTTCTCATCTTGAAAGAAAAAAAAAATTAATGTAAAGACTAAGAGTAAAGCACCACTGAATAATGCAGTCAATTTGGTTTGCAAGATGCAACTGAAAACTCGGTTCAAGATAAGGTGATTGGTGCAAACACACACACACACACACACACACAGAGTTTAAGAAGCAGCTGTTACTAAAATGGTCTTATTTACCATGGATGAATGACACACACACACACACACACACACACACACACACACAAACACATCAAACACAAACACCTCTGGCAATGAGGATCAACCATAATCTGCCTTTGGGCTGGAGACAGCAGCACTCAAATTTAATCCACACCAACATAACACAACTGATCTACCACCATCACACCACCAACAATCAAACGTACACCCACATCACAGCTTTCACTCAGGATTTCGCTCTCATCAGTCAATCTTTATGCTAAAATGAACCCTGGGGCCAATTTCAGATCTATATAGACATCAGACATAGGAACAATGTCTTTGCATCTCAGAATTAATTTACCATAATAGCTAGTTATGCAATGTCAAAAAAGATTGTTTTTCACTTTAAAAATCATTTGCAAGTACAACTTGGTAGAATTTGTTTTAAATTAAATTTATGCTGATTAATTAAATACATTGTACATTTTCATTGCATTATTCATTATTATTATCACTGAAACAAAAACTAAAACCATAATGGTCCTAAAAATGGGCTTTATTTTCTTTGTGCAAAATATTATTTCTTTTAGGTTGAAATATCTAGTCGTTTCTTCACGCATAAGCTTGTAGTTTATTTTAAGGTGTACTCAAACCTGCATAAAAATAGGGACTCTATTTGGATTCATGAGGGTATTGCTTTAGTATAAGCTTTTTTGTGGAAAAAAGCTGCATGAGTCAACCAATCTACTCCTATTCAGAAATACTAAGCTCTCCCTGCTTCAACTTGGGAAAATCCATGATGCAGGGGGAACCGATCATCTCTTGTGACAACCACATTTGCATCTGTCGCAAATATATTGCCGGGGGCGACCACTGCAGCACTGCAGGAAAGCAAAGAAATGATTTTTGGCATCTGTTAACTAGTATTAAAATATGCTGCATTGCTTGAAAATGAAAACTAGCTCCTCTATCAAAAAAGATAGACTTTTCTTGGTGTGGGAGGGTTTGGGCTTTTTCTAAACTGGGTCTCCAATTCTTAAGTTTCAAGGTCACCTTGGGAATTTCTTGATTGTGTTCATTCTGTTAGTATTGCACTCAAAACTGAGCTCATACCTTATTATTCCATGGCTCAACACATGAGACGATGCATTAATATGTTTGCCAGGAAAATTATATAGAGACATGCATGGGCAAACAAGAACACACACTGGCTATGTTCAGAATATACTATGCTACTCACACTAATTGTGCAATATTAGTGTTTCCCCTGCCATTATATTGGGGGGGGGGCTTGCGGTGATATTAACGTCTGTCGCCTCACTAAATGAGGACACAGGTGCATCTCAATAAATTAGAATGTCGTGGAAAAGTTAATTTATTTCAGTAATTCAACTGAAATTGTGAAACTCGTGTATTAAATAAATTCAATGCACACAGACTGAAGTAGTTTAAGTATTTGGTTCTTTTAATTGTGATGATTTTGGCTCACGTTTAACAAAAACCCACAAATTCACTATCTCAGCAAATTAGATTACTTCATAAGACCAATAAAAAAAACATTTTTAGTGAATTGTTGGCCTTCTGGAAAGTATGTTCATTTACTGTATATGTACTCAATACTTGGTAGGGGCTCCTTTTGCTTTAATTACTGCCTCAATTCGGCGTGGCATGGAGGTGATCAGTTTGTGGCACTGCTGAGGTGGTATGGAAGCCCAGGTTTCTTTGACAGTGGCCTTCAGCTTATCTGCATTTTTTGGTCTCTTGTTTCTCATTTTCCTCTTGACAATACACCATAGATTCTCTATGGGGTTCAGGTCTGGTGAGTTTGCTGGCCAGTCAAGCACACCAACACCATGGACATTTAACCAACTTTTGGTGCTTTTGGCAGTGTGGGCAGGTGCCAAATCCTGCTGGAAAATGAAATCAGCATCTTTAAAAAGCTGGTCAGCAGAAGGAAGCATGAAGTGCTCCAAAATTTCTTGGTAAACGGGTGCAGTGACTTTGGTTTTCAGAAAACACAATGGACCAACACCAGCAGATGACATTGCACCCCAAATCATCACAGACTGTGGAAACTTAACACTGGACTTCAAGCAACTTGGGCTATGAGCTTCTCCACCCTTCCTCCAGACTCTAGGACCTTGGTTTCCAATTGAAATACAAAACTTGCTCTCATCTGAAAAGAGGACTTTGGACCACTGGGCAACAGTCCAGTTCTTCTTCTCCTTAGCCCAGGTAAGACGCCTCTGACGTTGTCTGTGGTTCAGGAGTGGCTTAACAAGAGGAATACAACAACTGTAGCCAAATTCCTTGACACGTCTGTGTGTGGTGGCTCTTGATGCCTTGACCCCAGCCTCAGTCCATTCCTTGTGAAGTTCACCCAAATTCTTGAATCGATTTTGCTTGACAATCCTCATAAGGCTGCGGTTCTCTCGGTTGGTTGTGCATCTTTTTCTTCCACACTTTTTCCTTCCACTCAACTTTCTGTTAACATGCTTGGATACAGCACTCTGTGAACAGCCAGCTTCTTTGGCAATGAATGTTTGTGGCTTACCCTCCTTGTGAAGGGTGTCAATGATTGTCTTCTGGACAACTGTCAGATCAGCAGTCTTCCCCATGATTGTGAAGCCTAGTGAACCAAACTGAGAGATCATTTTGAAGGCTCAGGAAACCTTTGCAGGTGTTTTGAGTTGATTAGCTGATTGGCATGTCACCATATTCTAATTTGTTGAGATAGTGAATTGGTGGGTTTTTGTTAAATGTGAGCCAAAATCATCACAATTAAAAGAACCAAAGACTTAAACTACTTCAGTCTGTGTGCATTGAATTTATTTAATACACGAGTTTCACAATTTGAGTTGAATTACTGAAATAAATGAACTTTTCCACGACATTCTAATTTATTGAGATGCACCCTGTAAATGCATGAACAACACATCCAAAACTGCTCTGAGAGACACTTCATGAGCATTCGACCGTTTCATTTGAGGAAAACTAAAGGTATTCATGGCAACATGTCAAAATAAGAGTTAGGTTTTACTTGAAGACATTGCGGCAGAAATATATTACTATTGTTCAGTAGAATGTACGTAATAGGCTACTACTACTACTACTAAAATTATTAAAACCTTATTTTTAAGGAGTAGTCATACAATATTTCTTCAATGTTTTAATTGTAATATTAAATCCCCTTTATTTTCCAAAAAATAAGATTTGTTTAATTTTCATTAATTAAAAGATAAATTAAATGAATGTTTTATGCCTTAAAAATGTAAATACACAACACAGAATTTCTGAGGTAAAAAATCATAAGGCTATTGTAAAAATAAATGAAACTTGTTTTTATACTTTCAAATAATTAGACATGCTGAAACAGAATTTGGTAACAATAAAACATAAGGTTGGAAAAAATAAAATATTTCATTGGGCCCTAAATGTAATTTTTGTTAAACTTTTAATAAGTTGATGTTAAATTGTTTAAGTTTCACGATCTTAATTAATTAGACATGCCTTTTGGATTAATAAAATTTAAATTCTTTAAATCAAAGAATCCTGAAAATAATGTATCGCATCTTTCATAAGAAAAAAAAAACTTTCTTGAGCAGCAAATTAGCATATTAGAAAGATTTCTGAAGGATCATATGACACTAAAGACTGGAGTAATGATGCTGAAAATTCAGCTTTGCATCAGGAATAAATAACATTTTAAATTATATTCAAATAGAAAACAGTTATTTAAAATTGTGATAATATTTCACAATATTACTGCTTTTACTGTATTTTTGCTTAAATGCAGCCTTGGTGAACATACAAGTTTCAAAAAGATTAAAAAACTGTTTTTGAACAGTAGTGTATGCATATAAGGAGATCACATGACAACAATTTATCATCCAACTGTTTGAAATATTGCATAAAAATAGAACAGTATTTAGTGCATACTGTGTAGTATGCAGTGGGTTAATATTCTAGCATTCTGAACATTACCATGCACATATAAACACAAACCTCTTTGTCATGTTCAATCTCCAAGCCTTCCTCCTGAAGTCCTCTTTCAAATTCCTCCCTAATTTTATCTTGTAATTCGTTGGCGGGTTCCGTTGCAAGCCCCGCCTCCAGCACCGCCTCCGAAATATCACCCTTCGTATTCCTGCGTGAAGGGGTGGGGCTTTGAGACGGCACGTTACCATTAGACACAACAGAGTGGCGGTGTTGGGACTGACGTCTCTTGCAGTGATAAACAAGAACATAGTCCACTCTTCTGCGTCTGTCTGCAAAACACAGCCCTCCTCCTGGACCAGGGCCCGGCTCGTCCTGAAAACACACACAAGCATTCTTCAGCTCAGTAACATCTAGACACATCTGCATGGCTGTACAGTGAAAGCTGTAATTACAGATTCCTGGAGCTCTTTCAAAGCTGCATAGTGTGTAGTTGGCAGTTTCAGCAAAAAAATTGAGGATCTGGGTCATCCACTGATTGGCTGGTGGTTCAAAGCTTTTGGATGTTTCCTGTCATACTCATGTTTGATTCGAATTTTGCTTTTTAGCAAGGTGCATAACCAGGACGGTCCCTGTGGTTTGCAAATTAGTGGACAAAACTGTCAGATGACATTGTGGTTTTCATAATATTCTCTTCACGCTACAAAAAGATTCCCCAAAAATTTTATGATCAGAAAATATAAGAGAATATATTTTACCCCAAACAAGAACAAACGAAAACTTATATTTTGCAAAAAGACATTTTGTGATTTTTTTTCTTGCATTATGAAATTACTGACATGTACCCCAATTCCCATAAGCAAAATTAAATAAACTCTTTTTGTTACAGTAAAGCAAAATACAACAACAGTTTACTGTATACATAAATATTTAATTTATGCAAATAAGATTTTTAAAAATATTTTTTTATCATAAAAATACAAAATATATAACTAAAAAGTCTTTAAAACTTTTTAATTTTTTTCTTACCTTTGAGTTTTGAAAAAAAAAAAAATCACAGTTTTAGGGGGTAATATTTACCAGTGTCTGTACTTGGGGGCATTTTTACGGTATGTTAAAGAACTTTATTGGAATATGAATTTTGTTAAAAGAAAATGCCTTGGGATTTCTACAGGCTAAGCAATGGGAACGTCTAGTGTAAATATTTAACTGATGCCATTTAGTGGATGCTTTCCAATGTGATGCATTGAAAACACATTGCAAGTTCCACTGAAGCATGAAAAAACTCATTACAACAAGGTATAAATATTTAATTTATGCAGATAAGATTTTTTCATTTCATTTTTAATTTTTAAAATATAAAATATATATTTAAAATGCCTTAATGCAAATTCTAATTTCTTATTTATTTAATTTGATTTTGGAAAAAAACATTTGAAGATTCCACCAAAGCATGTTGGGAAGTGTTTTCCTCCACTGGAGAATGGATTCTCAGACTGTAACTGTCCAGTAGTGAGGATTTAGGATTAGTAGGATTTTTCAGTGGTCGATGCCAATATCTAGAGATTTGTTCCCACTGACTCCAACCCACAATCTTTGTGTGACCAGCTTACAATTGCAAAATCATTGCATTTTCTTATGTCACCTTACTTGACCCCTGGGGGGTCTGTGAAGCTTCTGCAGAGGGTCCATTCTCAGAAGATGCACATAACATATGCAATGCAAAAATTTTAATATGATCTAACCAGAACCATTATTTAATGCAACAATGTCAGTTAATAATTTAACATAAAGTGCTCTAAAAATAATACCTGTCTTTGATAATAAACAACATTTCATCTTAAATCCTGCGTTAGACAACAGAAATCACGAACCGTGTCCTCAGCAATGTCATTGGCATCATGCCTGCTGCTGGCCGTGCCCTGCTGGCCCAGTTCAGAGATATCTCGGGCAAGACAGCGGAGTTTCTCACTCCGCATTGAAGAGGACTCACTCTTCGCGGAAACACGCATGCGCTCAGGGGCCCCGTTCCAATTTTCTGTTAGATAGAGATATTCACAGGTTAATTTTGATGTCTTATAGTGTCTTACTGAAAGTCTTCTTTTATGGCATTTTTCTCTTATGTCAGTATCTTTGTGTGTGCTTTGACAATACTGCATGCAAAACAATCGTGCCAATAAATTGCTTTTGAGAAAACTGAGAGAGAGAGAGAGAGAGAGAGATAGAGAACGCATCCATATAAAAGTAGAGACCAAAAACCTTTCAGCACCAAGGACAGCGACATAATTGAAGGCTATGCGTCAATGCAATGCTCAAAACCTGTAAAACTGACTCTGATCACACAAACAGCAGCACATACACCTCTAGTCTTTCTAAATATTCTCACACCTGACTAACGCGTCACTTAAATATGCCTCATGCCTTCAGGTAAACAAACACAGGGATTCATGACTCTTAGAGAAAGCTATAAGCGCATTTACACCACCTGACCAAACCATGCATCACACCACAGTCTATTTGTGCATTTATTTCCCAGTGCTTTCATATCAAATCACAGTTTCCATTCTGTCGTCAATGTCAAAAGAGAAAAAAGATCATAAAGTGTGTTTGATTGTTATGAGAAAACAACACATGGCGTCAGATTGCGCTTGAAATAGCTCCAGCTTATTGCCCCAGCTAATTATACAAACCCCCTCCGACACACTGAGCCCTCTCATTGTTTTCCAAAGCAAAAGGATGAATTCTAACACAATTAGTTACAACGTTAACGAGTGTTAAAGTGTGACAGCCCGTCTGAAGGGGCAAATAATGGCGTGCGCCTCATTGCAATTAACATCAACGACCAGTTTGGTGCCACTCAAATGTTCATTTTTCACCACATCAGACTAATTGACTATAAATGCATGAGTACATGAAATAACATGCATGCATTTGCAACAGTTGAATATAAAACGATAACCAAACAAGCCAATTTATTCAAGTGCCAGTTTTACAGACATACAGCAAATGCATTTTCCCTTTGGCTCAGAGAATCCAATGCACTCGCACACAAACAACAGCATCAACAAACAACATCCACCGGAGTGCTAGGACTGGTACTCACCAGTGGCAGAGGGCGACCTGTTCAGTGCCATGTTCATGTTCCCGGTGATATGGTGGACAATCCGCTCGCGGCCCCGCGCAGCTTAACGCGCTCGTGCTTCTGCAGTTAATTCCGTGGAGCGCTCGAGACGCTCAAACTTCTAGCGCGCGTGCACCGAGAGAACAGTGACAGCCGACACAACCCCCTCCCCCTCACACACACACACACACACACACACACACACAAAAGGTATCTCTCACAAACAGACGCTAAATGCATAAGTCTAATTATTACGAACTAACCGTGGAAAATATTTTAAAACATAAAAAAATATATAATATGGTTTATGATCAAGCATCATATAATAAATAAAGCAGTAGTTTAGAAAGGAATGAAAATACTAATAAACTCCTTTTATTGAGTTTAATTCGTGTTCACTGTGCCGCTCCACTCAAAAACGTACTGCGACCAAATTTCTGTACTTTTAGAGACATACCATCTGTATTAAATGAATATTTTACTTCTCGACCACTGATGAAGGATATTCCATAGACATGCAGGTAGTATAGCTATCCGCCATACTGATATCGCCCTTTGACCCGTTGTTGTATTAACAACTGTGAAAATAATTTACTTTAAAAGAGAAAAAAATTCTTGGTATTTAAAACACTTTACTTTTTAAATCTGACAGCTCCTCAGCTCATATGGCTCTCTATGGTATACCAGGTGCATAATTCTAACGTGAATTATTTGCCTACTACTGTTCAAATACCACATATTTGGACATGCTACATATTTTATGTACTGCTTTTTGAATTTACTCGAGACATGAAGTCTTCATTCACCATATTTGAATATGCAAATACAAATATTATTTGAATGCTGTAGAGGAATACGGAATATAGCGCATGAGTCGTATGGACTACTTTTATGACACGTATAGTGCTTTAATGTCTCTTTTAGAGCTTGGCAGCGCTGGTCACATTTTACATTCATTGTATGGGAAAGAGAACCTCGAAATTCAGCTACATTGTGTTTATGGAAGAAATTCATATGGTGTTGAAAGATATGAGGGTGAGTAAATGATGACAGAAGTTTCATTTTTTGGTGAGCTATTGCTGTAAGCATTACATAATGAAACGATATTTGATAATTTTATAAATTAAATATAATTAAATGTAATGATACGTTTTAATAGTGAATTCATTGTCTATAAAGATAAAGAGTTATGATATACTAAAGGCTGTTGACATTTAAACTGGGTCAGTAATCTTATTCTTTTTATGTCCAAACTCATTTGTAGCCTATTGTCTGCTTGGATAAACGCGGGGTTATGTGCTTTAAAGCACACTGACATTTTCTTGGGTCATATCTTCACAGAACTGAACCTGCAGTTATGTGTTAGCAGCTCAGAGACTTAACCATTAAACAACCACTACCTCAGCACACTCACTTATGCTTATTTTACATTCCTTAATCAGTCAGTTCATTTAAAATAGAACATTAAATGGTCGTAAATGAGAAAACTAAAGCAATCATTTAGCCAGCAATCTGATTACTAATAGTGTATTAAATCCCATCAGAGAATGCATGGACTAGTCATGCACTTTCATAATTACCTTCAAAACACATCATAATAATGCAGTGGCTCACCAGGTTTAATGAACATACTTTCTGACATGATTTCCAGATGATTGTACACTTATTATTAAGGTCATGGCAGCTGGAATTGAGATTAATCCTTTTCTGCACACAACAAGTTATTTGTGTTATCATTTAGTTACAAACCCAAAGCATTTTAATCAAATATTATTTAAACCCTGTTGAATATAATAATGCCATAGAACCACAGATGTGTGGAAATGTGCAGAAATGTCATAAATGTAGTGTTTGTTCTTGATATTACTCAATATTTCATGAGGCCGACAAGTATTTAATGTGTGATTCATGTGTGAATTGTACCCTTCAACAACTTTCACAACTAATTGACTGATCAGTATTCTCCGTGCACATGAACGCTCTCACACAAATGAGTTCAAGTGTCCAGAGCACCACGAGTCGAGTACTTGTTTAGCCTTGTACTTTATTGTCGATCAGTCTAATAAACACCCATAAACTACAACCACACATAATAGTTATAATAGTGGTAAAGCAGTAATCAGAAATGATTGTTTATTGATTAATGATGTGTCTTAATGCTTTTATGTTGAAATAAAAACAGAAATGTATGATAAGTGCTCAATTATCAGTGGTTAAAAACTCCACTGAGCAACATACCGGCTGTAGATGCATATATAAAAGTGTATTGTAGCAGTTTTTCACTTGTATGTTATTTTTTCAGGTGTCTGCTTTCAGTTGGTCGGACAAGCGTGTGACATGCAGTCGCAGCCGGTGATGGCGAGGACTTGGTGGTGTGTTTGTGTGCCGTTAGCACAGCGCAGGAGAACATTCATGGGCACCGTGCCTGTAGCTGAGCAACACACACACTCGCTCTCGACCTTGTGCTTGTCCAGTGAGTACACAGACTTGCTGCCACAGTTTCCCTGTGGGTGAGAGAAAAAGGCAGATAAATAATATGTACATAGCTTCATGGTATTGTTGCAATAAAACACAAAAATGCATCGACTTACTTCGCAGTAAGTGAGTTCTATCTTTTCTTCTGATTGGCAGTCATCCACTCTAATGTAATTCAGCAAACCCACAGTCCTTCTGCACTCTGGCTCAGTACCTAAACAGACATATGCACACATCGTGTTCAGATCAGTGGGATGGAGTAGGGCTGCATGATTTAAGGGAGAAATGCAGTATAAAAATTGCGATTTAAAAAAAAAAAATCCAAGATTGATGTGCCTATTATTGATGTGCAAAATTTGGCCAAAATGTGATTATAATAATATAATATATATAATATAATATCACTATACAATAATAATAATATCTAAAAATAATGCAATAATAAAATAAATATTATTCTTGTAATACTTCACTGAAAAAAAAAAAAACGTATTTAAGAAAAATATATTGATTTTATTTTATATTACAACTAAAATTACAGTACTAACATTTGTGTCTTATTTTCTTCATTTTCAAATGTTTAAACCAAAATTTTATTTTGACGTAAAACTGTGGGGAGCCTCTGATTTGTATTTAATGTATTTAACTTAAAGCTTCTCTTTTGTTGATGAGCATTTCATTACAAATCTAGGAAGTGGGCGACTCAAACTCAGACCAGAAATTAAGTTTGTGTGGTACAGCATTTACAGCAAACTGAGCAACTCTGAGATGCTGAAAAACACTGGATTATGAGCTGCTCACCTGTAAATGAACACAGCTTCACTCTTAAACACGTGTTTGTGCATATATTTATTTAATTAATTGGCGGACTTGTGATTTGATAATCTCACTAATCCATATCACAATTTTGGTTTTATTACGATTAATCGTGCAGCCATAGGATGGAGTTTATAAACTGAGAAGGATGTATGAATGATGGATTTGGTGGTTGTTCTTACACATCTCACAGCAGGTGTCTCCAATCTGGCTTATTTTACCCTGTGGATAAAGAATACATTGTTTCATTTTCATTATTATGCAAAACAATAAATATGGTTTATTAGAAATAGAATATGTTCCTGGAGTGGTGTTTAGGGTTTGGTTGATTTAGGATTAGGAATATGGTTTGGCAGGCAATCGTTTCATAGCAGTGTTGTTCTAGGATTAGGAAAGTGTGTGTGTGTGTGTGTGTGTGTGTGTGTGTGTGTGTGTGTACCCCATGTTCCAGACAGCGTTTGCGGTCAAATGGAGGACATGTTGTCACAAGCGTCTCCAGCACCAGTTCTTCATCTTTATTCACACTGCATGTGTGTTTAGTGCAGCCATCTGTACGCGTTGCATTTGCCTGAATACACACATATGTACAGATTTATGACACGATCTATCTGAAAATCAATAGAACATCTGGAGCGTTTAAAGCAGGGGTCTCAAAGCTCACAGCGGAAGATAGTTTCATACGACTTCTCAAGCATTAATAGTGGATTTTTAAATTTAGCCTGCAGATCACTTCACTTTCTGCATTTTAGTTTTTTTTTTCTGTAGTTTTCTTTAATGATTGATAAGCAATGGCCTAATATAGACTACTGTTCTTAGGTTAGGGGTTGGTAAGATGTAAAATATTTTTGAATGAAATCTCAAATGAAGCCTTTCTCACAAAGGCTGCATTTATTTGATTGAAAATGCAGTAAAAAGAGTAATATTGTAAAATATTATTGCACTTTAAAATAACTGTTTTCTATTCGAATATATTTCAAAATATATTTTATTCCTGTGAATTTTTTTTAGCATCATTACTCCAGTGTCACGTAATCCTTCAGAAATCATTCTAATATGCTAATTTGCTGCTCAAAAACATTTCTGATGATTATTATCAATGTTGAAAATGTTGCGCTGTTTAATATTTTTGTGGAAACATTTATTTTTTCACTTCTGATCAGTTTAATGGGTCCTTGATGAATGAAAGTTTTTATTTATTTTAAATGGTAGTGTATATAATTCATGGATGCATTTGAAATGTTTGAAACAGTTCTTCTTAGCAAAGCTGCAGTTCTTAAGCTTACTAAACATATGGTTGTTTTTTTTTTTTTGGCCATCAACCATGTTCATTGGCACGTAGAGGTAGTTACTGGCGAGAGAGGGGGGATTCAAACCTGTGTCTTCCACACTGACTATTCTGGCTATTGTGACATTGACTTATGACTCTATCTGAAACATATTTATTACTTTCAGAGTGACCAGCTGTCCGTCAGGTCGTCGGATGCTACATGCAGTTGCTACACAACGGCCGCAGCAAGCATTAGGTATCGGCTCCAGCGTGTATCCCTACAAAACAAAGCACACATGTGACTGTACTCATACATATAGAGCAGACAGTCCTTTTAGAGGCTGTTTCCATAGAAATGAAGATTCTGTCATCATTTACTTATCCTCATGTCATATTTAATGACTGTCTTTCTCATCTTATTTTCTTATTCAAAAGGCATTTGAGAAGCGTTTGGCTTTATAGACGTCAAAACCTGACATATCTAAGTGCAGCATATCCAACATAAAATGTGAATGTAATTGAAGAGCTTCTTTTTAAAAGTTATGCTCCTTTTATTGTATTTTCATTGCATGCACGTTTTCAAACATGGGCAAAACATCTGCTTTTGTGCTCTGTGGATGAAAGAAAGTCATATGGGTTTTAAACGACATGAGGGTGAGTAAATGATGAGAGAATTGTCATTTTTTTGGGTGAACTACCCCTTTAATAATCTTCAGAGTGAGGGTTTTACCTCTGAGCAGGGGGAGCAGCTCATTTTCCTGCAAGAGAGCCGATAACTCCTCTTATCTCTCACACACTCACAGTGTGTGCACACATCCACCATCACTCGCTCTCCAGCCTACTCACACACACAGAGCAAGACACCCCAAAGTCAATCTGTTATGCACCAAGACATCTGCACACGGCACATTAGTGTTCTGTATGTTAACTCTACGTCTTTACCGCAATAACAGTTTGATTCAGCACGCAGACATCCATTGGAACTGCAGAAAGAAAAAAAAGCATTAATATCTAAGGAAAGATGACAGGGAGCAGTGGTGAGCGAGCAATGTGTGTGCAGGGTCCAAAATTAACACTTCAAACACCAAATTGGATTTGGTGAGTAAATAATACCTCTTCCTGGTTTTACTAATATTAAAAATCATCAGCTTTAGTCAGAATTTTTTTTATTAATGGACATTTTTAAAAAGACTTCTTTAAGGAAAATGTTATAATTTTTTATAAAATATCAAACGGAAAGAGCTCATATAATAGCTATATTTTTATATCACTGTATTGTTATGTTAACGTTGACATTTTATGTTTTTATTTTAAAATTTGTACTATGAGTTTGCTCCTTTGCTGCTTTATAGGGCATTAAATAAATAAACATAACTAATCATATTAAATGATTCTTATTAACTGTTTAAATAAAACTCAATTGAGATAAAACTTAATTTAAATTCAATATATCCAATACTGGCTTGTTTATCGGTATTAACCAATTGTGTATATATAATTGTTGGCATGTAAATTTATAATAATTTACAATAAGATTTAGATCATGCAACACTCACCAAAAGGAATAGCGATTATGGCAAAGATTTAACTCTTCAAATGAGTTCTTTCCTTTTAAGAGTGTGAATTCTTAATATTTTGCTTTTTTGCAACAAATATGCAAAGAAAAAAGCATTGTCATATTTTCATAAATATTAAAATATTAACTATATTAAATATTAAAATAGTAAAATAAAAATACAGTTAAAAAATATTAAAATGTATTAAAAACAAAGTCTTGTAAAATATGGTTTCATTGCAGGTCATGAAAATTTAAGATGTAAATTTGATCAGTTCATTGATCATTGGTAGGTGTGACATTAAATTATTAAGTTAACTTTCTGTGTTAGTTGTGTGTGTGAAACTGTTTGTACCGCAGTGGCAGGTCGGGCAGCAGTCTTCTACTGTATTGCACTGGAGCTCTGTGCCCAGTGGACAGGCTGGCGTGTCCATGAAGTGGCAGGATACGTTTGTATGCTGGATGAACACTTCCTCATTGACCTGAACACATTCGCTCCACACACATCTGTCCTGCGGAGACACCCACTGCTCTCCCACCTGCACACATGTGGAGTTAAAGAGAATGTCTTTCGGATGTAAATACAGAGTATTCGAACACAGACAGAGAGTAGGAGGAAAAAGACACTAAATACTCGCCTGTCTCATACGTCCTCCTTCCACACAGCTGGATTTATGGCAGTGACCGCAGCACTCGCCTTCTGAGTGAGAGTATGTGGTTCCCTGCATACACAAAATCAATGTGAAATCATAACTGGCCTTTTTTATTTAGCTATAAATGTCCACGGGCTTACTGTGCATGATTCATCACTGCCTGTTATTGTAAGAGAAAACGTATTTGCGCCTTTCATCAAAACGTAATAGCTTTTCTTCACTTTTAAATTGTTTCCTCTTGTTTATATGACCGAGGGGTGAGGGAAATTATATTAGATTTTTACATTTTCTGAACAAAATACTGTTGTGAGTAGATGGCTGGGTATTTGGTTGCTACAATGTTCTTGGTGGTTGTCAGGTTGTTAATTACTGACTCAATCAAAAGAGTTTTATCATATTTTGGTCACTATATGGAAGTCAATTTATGTGTAAAATAACCATTTTTTAGTAAATCTAAAAAGAAATAATAGCTCACCCTCCAACATCCTGCATAATTTGAGGTATTATGAGAGACATTAAATGGGGAGATGGTCCACTCGTATAGAAAATAATGGGAGAAATTATACCACTTTCTATGTTGGCTGTAGTCCTGCATTGTAATTAAAATAGCCAGTCGACTTTCTCATAAAAGAATGGACTGTTTGTTTACTTTGTTTAATCTGCATATGCATTAGCTGGAGCAGACTGAAAAATATAGTATTTTTGTGTGATTACAAAGCAGGACGATATGATTGTTGCCACATTTTATTCCTGATTTGAAATATGTTACTTAAGCATAACATTTTAGGTCTTTTCCATTCAGGTTGTTTAGAGCTAAACTTGCATGACTGGAAATAGACCACCAAGTTGACTGGCTTGCCTTAAATCAGCATGAAATTGAAATTCACCCTGTCTGTTTTCTAAATGCATGTTATTGTTCTAATTGTGAATGATTCATACATGAATATTCTTGTTTTTAACTTGTTTGTTAAAATAACTCAATCTTCTCTTAAATAACTTCTCTCTGGTGATGCATGTCTTGTTCTTACATATTTATCCCATTTTTAAGTGCAGTATTCACATCTCAAAATCCACTAAACTACCAGTGGATAGAACCAAGTCCCCACCCTTCATTTTTTGTTTTCAAATAATCCATTTCACTTGGATGTACAACGCAATATGAAAGAAAAATTTGTCTTTACTTCCATTTCATTGCGACCTTGCATGAAACCACTTTTAATGTTTTTTGTGCATTTGTACGTGCATAAAAATGTAATACTTGAAGTTAGGAGTTAGTTCAAATCCCTTATGAAAGTATGCATAATAATGTTGCATGCTTTATGAAAAATCAGTCATAATATCATAGCCTGAAGCTGATGAAATCAAGTCCAGATGAATATTCATACAAAATGTCACAATACAGAAGTTAAATGCATTGTAAATGCCGCTCCATGTCATCTTTTAAAATGACTTTATAATATATTCATTGTTCTTAAAAATGAATAAAATTTGTAACAGTTCACAAATGAATACACAGCCCTGCATCTTGAATTAAAAAAAAAATGCTGAATTGCCAAAAAGGCCTTATATTATCTAATTTGAGGATGCTGAGTTAAAAAAATATTAATAAAAGCATTTGGTAACACTTTAATTAAAGCCTTTATGTATAATGCATTATAAAGAGTTATTAAAGGGTATAATGCATTATAATCATTCGTAATGTGCATTGTAAGACATTATGTCTTTTCGTAAATTATAACTAAAAATTTAAAATGCATAGTGTAACAATGAATTAGTAAGTGTTATAATGTATTAACCGTGGTTACAATTATTCATAAGCATTACAAGGCGTAATTAATGCATTAAAACTACATTTATAATGGATTATACATAAAGGCTTTTAGTAAAGTGTTACTTGCCATCAACAGTGTTTTTTTTTTTCATAAAGAAAGAATGAATTTTTTTTTTAATTATATACAGTATATGTATCATCATTGATGTACATATCAAAATAACAAAAGCAGTCAATAGTCAAAAGTTTTCCTAAAATTAGGAAGAAACAAATAGTGGATTTAATCCAGCAAATATGCTGCAGGGGAGTGATATTTTTCAAACAGAAAGGACGCACCAGAGGACAGATCTGGTTGCAGACGGGGTCCACACACTGAGCGATGTGCAGGCCGGTCTGTCTGTCTGCTTGCTCCGTGCAGGTGCAGGTTTTACACTTCTCCTCCCACCTGCTGCCCACCTGGTAGACCACAGCGTCCACCACACACACCTGCAGATATAAATAGTCGATTACATGCTGATTGCAGAGTACACTCATCAGGACATGGAGCTGCAAGGGCAAGTCAATAACACATGCACAGCGAGAGCGCAAAAGCGTGCCAACCTTATCGGGCGTGCAGGTGACCTCTATGCAGTTGCAATCATTGGTGGTGGTCTTCGTGATGTAACCCGGGGGGCAGGTGCGAGTGATGTTTTGACAGTCGCACACACATTCGTATGAATCGCAGCACTCCGACTGTGTGACCGACAGCTTCTTGTATGCAGGGCAGGATGGTTTTGTTGTCACAGGACACTGATCCTTTTTGCAAACTGAGAGAGGGCGGTGGAAGAGATTGATGTGATTGAAAATCATCTTTGTGAAACGAATGAGTGTGTGTGTGTGTGTGTGCTCTCACCACACTGGTAAACTGGCAGACAATCTCCTGGGTTTGTGAGGATGACACTGAGCCCGTGAGCGCAAGGAGGGGGATCTGACCGCTTACAGTTCGGGTCACACACTATAGACACACACAGTAGATTAACAACACTATATTGTGGTAGAGCCATCAGGTGTATCATATCTGCAAGTATGGGTGGTAAAAGCATCACATATCTAAGGCCCAATGATTTTCATGTCTCAGAACACGTGGATGGAATTGCGGAATCCAGTCATAAAAGTTTAATTTACAGTGTAAAACTATTTTTGGACGAATTAATCATAAGTATGGCTGTACACCTAATCAGACCACAATATGGACTAATTTCTGTGAATATTAAAGCACTAAAATTTTTAAATATGAAGTCTGTATATTCTGCGTGTCTCTGTGTGGCACAGTTTTATATACATACAGTACTCAAGCACAAAATATAAAACAGAGAAAAAAAATTTAAACTCATAGGACTCTATTATTGTAAATATGTCGCACATTATTAAAGTTTTATGAAAACAATTGATTACATGTTTTTTGATTATTAAATAGAAAAATATTTTTAAAAAATCTAGAAAAATCTGAAACCACAGAATTTGGGAGAACATTACGTGTTTATAGGGCCCTAAAAATGTAATTTTTGTTCAATAAATTGTTGTTAAATTGTATAAGTTTCCTAATTTCAATTAATTACTGATTACTAAAATTTAATTTAACCATTAAAAAAAGTCAGGTGTTGAATACTTAAATACTATTACTATAATATTTTTAATACTTTAAAAAAAAAAATATATATATATATATATATATATATATACATATATATACACACTGTGTATATATATATACATATATATATATATATATATATATTAGATTAATCACGATAAATATACATACATGTATATATTTAGTATATATATATAATATTATATCTCATAATACCTCATTATATATAATACCTCATTATATATAATACCGCAATTAATTGATTTGACAGCCCATATATTTATTTATATATATATATATATATATATATATATATATATATAAAATATGTGAGTAGACTGTACATTATGCATACGTTAAATGTATAAATGCACATTATTTTTGTATTCTCTGTGTTAGATGTGTATTCTCAGCTCACCACACTCATATTCAGGGCAGCACTTAGATCCCGTCTTCTCCCGAAGAACCTCACATTGTCCACACTCTGGGGCTGTAGCACAGCAACAGTTGCCATGACAACACACACTGAGAAACCACTTCAAGAATTGGGGCTGTTAATCGTGTAGTGCACGAGAGCGATAGTGAGAGAGAATGTATACGCATTGTGACTTTACCTTTAGCATTGGTGCAGGGTAACACTGTGCAGTTAATGCGCTGCTGATCCAGACACACACACAGAAGACAGGGGTTTTCCTCAGGATTCCAGCTTTCCATAAACTGAAACACACACACCAGGATCATGAGACTGGCAGAGGCTTACTGGTTTTATAAAGTGGTGGCAATAGCAATATCATAAAGGCAGTTAATAATGGTAAAATCAATATACCTTGTGGGTTTTCCCATGGTGGTCCACACACTGGCTGCAGGTCTCTTTGCTTACACACTTATCTCCCATTAACACGGACCCTTCAGCGCAGAAACAGCCCTCTGTGGGTGTGTTCAAGCACACTGATTCATTGCCCTTCATTAAACCATCACCCATCATGCCACCAGGACTGAACTGGCTCCGTCCGCACTGCTCCAAACATCCGGTTCGACACGCAGCGTATTCCATTGAGTCTGAGCATGACATGGCTACACAGAAAATAAAATGGGAAATTCAAGTATTTTGTATTCAAGTAAAACACAAAATTATTAATGACATAAAATATAATTCACAACATGTTTAATTCTGTTAATGCAACATTTTCCAGTTAAAAACGAGAATATACTGTAAGAAGTAATGTGGGGAGAGATTTGAGTTTTGTCCATCTGGAGAATAAATGTTTGGATATCATGTCATGTGATTTGTGTGATTGGTTGCAATCGCAGAAAGGAAAATTGGAGAAATGGAGGTGGAGAAAGTTCTTACATTTTCATGAAGCCTTTTTCTTTTTTAGAATAATGTACACTGGTGAACTGAACACCGTAAGGGGATAAATTTTGATTATCTCAAATTCTGATCACTAAACACTTACCTTCATGTTGTTTCAAACCTGTTTTTGTTCTCCATGAAACACAAAATGTATTTTTTATTTTAAAGGATTATTTTATTTTAAAATATTTAATTAATTCTTTGTAAATTTTTTTTATTTTAATCTAAAATATATATTTTTAATTTTCAAATTCTATTTTTTTTTTCTTTTTTAATCTAAAGAGCAGTGTTGCTAACTAAACGAAACCCTTACATTTTTAGTTCAGATGAAGTTACTAAAATTACTAAAACTAAAACAGAAATAAAAATAAATTTAAGCAAAATATTAAAAGAAATATTAAAAATATTATTTAAAAACTTGACAAAATCACAAAACTTTTTAAATTACATAAATATAATAGTGCTGTCAAACGATTAATCGCATCCATAATAAAAGTTTTTGTTTACATAATGTGTGTATACTGTATATATATATTATGTATATAAACATACAAACACATGCATGTATATATTTAAGAAAAATATGTTATGTTTATATAGTAAATATATTTATATATATCATATAAAATATAAGAATATGAATATATAAATGTATAAACAAATATTTTCAAAATATATACTGTATATGTGTGTATTTATATATACATAATAAATATAAACATACATATATAGTACACATACATATATAATGTAAACAAAAACTTTTATTTTGGATGTGATTAATCGCAATTAATCGTTTGACAGCACTAAAATATAATAAAAGCTAACTAATAAATACTATATAGTAGTATAGAAATAATACTAATTTAACAGAGGTGAAGATTATCAGTGATTAAAAAAATCTTTAAAAGTCTTTTTATCACAAAAATCTATGGTATATCTTCAGAAGACTTCTTTTATAGTACTTGTATAGTATTTTATTGTCCTTTTTGGAGTTTGGTCACTATGAACTGCTGTTGGATGGCAAGATCTGTGTAAATATGTCTCTTTTTGTGGTTGTTACAGCAAGGTTTTGAACGACATGAGGGTGATTAAATAATGCCATCATTTTCATTTTTGGGGCAACTATTCCTTAATACCAGCCACTGTATGCTGTATGATGTATGCTTCCACTTTAACTTTCTTTCAAGTTTGAGACTTTCATTATGGCACACAGATCTGTAGTAACTCCTGTTTGTTCTTTCTCAGGCACGCTGATCAAAGTACCACCATCTCACTGAACTGAGACACGCAGGGTCCTCGCGGCTTCACTTCATGACTCATTAATCACAGAAGACTCACGGCAGAGGGTGGGCGTCCTCCAGTCCACACACACTCCCTGCTGACGGCACACGCTGCTGTATGCGGTAACAAGGTCACACACTGCATTGGGCTGGCAGGCCACGGTCCGGCAGATCTGCACATAGTCCTGCGGGGGGACCAGCATGTGACAGCGGCTAAACACCTCAGATCTTAACACATCGCAGCCCTTCGCCACCCCCGCGGCACATGACTGAACCTCCTGATGCTGGACACACTCGCCCAGAGCCCATCCCTTCAGATACACGTCAGGGTCTGTGGTCACACGGCCGTCAGATAACACTAGACCCGTCTGATCATCAGAGCAGGAACCTGAGACAGAGATGGGCAAGTTATGGACATCACACACATACACTATGGGTGGTTGGGAAAAATTGTATGGGAGGTTAGGAAAGTGTAAAAAATGGCCTTATTTCGATTCAGGTGTTTCATGGAATGCCACACCCCACAGGATGTTGAATTGGACTTTAAATTAGAATGAAAGGAAGAGTATCTGCAGTTCAAAGAAATTCAGCATAGTGACACTTTATTACATTTATAAGTAAATTATGGAATAAAAATTGAACATTTGAAGAAATAAACATTTAAATATTAAAATAAAATATAAATATCTACTGTGTGTGTATATTATATTTTTAATACATATACATATATATATATATATATATATATATATATTCAATTATTAGATTCAAATATAATTATGTAACTATTAAGTAATAAATATTTAACGATTGAATTAAACGTGTGTGTGTGTGTATATATATATATATATATATATATATATATATATATATATATATATATATGAAAATTTCATTTATATGATCATTTCTCTCTCACTCTCTCTCTCTCTCTCTATATATATATGAATTTCATTTCATACCTATTTCATAATTCAATAATTCTTCAAATTTGAATTTGATCATTTTGCATGCAATCTTAAATATTTTTTAGAAATTTAAATGAAATTTAGAATAATTAATTTGGAATAGCACACAACATGATACGGCCAAACTAAAAAAACTACAGTCGTAAGCTTAAAGGAAGTGTATTTACCACATAAGCCAGTGGTGTTGGGTTTCATGGTGATGTCCATATTGACCATGAACTCATTGCTGTGGGGAGTAAAGGTGAGTGTGAATCCATGCTGCTCTGATCTCAGCTGGTGCAGTATTGCACCAATTTGTGTCACAGTCACTCCCTCACTCCTGAATGGAACAGCAGAAATCACACCGCCCACAGTCACCTGCAATACAGACAACATGACCCTCTCTGCTAACTTAGTGAACTCTTTCACTTTGCATGCTTTTGCAGTGTATCAACCTTCATGTCATCTCGTAGCACCACACTCATCCCGCCCTCCCTCAGCTCCAGACTCTTCATGCAGATCTGATTGGGCGAGCTTTGACAGGCAGCTGTATGCAACACTAGCTCCGCCCCTCCTGAGCGAAGCAGCAAATAGGAGCAAGCGGCTCTCAGCTTTAGAGCCGCACCCGAAAATGACACAACGTGACTGGTGGAGCTGCCCATGCAACTACCTGTAGGAATGAAATTATGCATGTTGAATTTTGAAGTTTACAATTCATGCATTTTCATGCAATTTTCAAAATTTTAAACTGTAATACTCTAAATTGTTGTCACTTGGCTTCAGTGCATGTTTAATTCAGTTTCAGCTATGGTTAGTTTGCATTTTTAAGCCAAGATTGTGTAAAAATGACTATTTTTGACAGTCCAGTCATATGAGTCAAGAAAACAACTGTTGAAACACGCAGGTGATATTACACAGGAAAGGTGTGGTGCATTGTATTCCGTGATATACTGGTTCTGAATGTAAGATTTGTAACAGGATTGGTTGTTGTATAGTGAGGGATGTGTATTCGTACAGGGGCAGGTCCAGGTACAGCCGCAGGTGTGATTGTAGCGGAGGGCCGGGAGGTTGTTTTTGCAGACGGGAGGCTCCATCTTCTCACAGTTGATGCGGTGGCTCTGCACGGTTACCGTTCCTGATGGGTTGCACAGCACTGAGTGACAGCCATCTGGCAACAGCCATGTCTCACCGGGCTGATGGAAAGAAATAATCAGAATAGATACTTAGTTGTTCAAACCAGAACATCAGGAGCCTTTGTTAGCCTGGGGTAGACGCTGCACGATTAATCGAAATAAAACCGAAATCACAATAGCTAAGTGAAAATATCCGATCAGAAAGGCTGCAATTTATTTACATATAGTATATGTGCTGAGTGTTTCAGAGTGAAGTGCAGGACTGTGTTTTTTTATACGCGAACAACTCATGATCCAGTGTTTTCAGTGGCTCAGAGTGGCTCGGTTCAAAGTAAAACCAACTCGAACTCCATCGCTGCATCCGCTCTATGTTTGAGTCATTTGTAACATGCATTTGAAAACGCAACACACGACAACTATCTTCTCAAACTCGTGAAGAAAAGTCCTTAAAAGCTGACACTGCGGTTTTTCACCCAAATAAAAGCTTGATGGTTTAACATTTGAAAATTAAGAAATTAAGACATCCATAAATACTAGTACTGTAATATTACAGTTTTACTATAAAATAAAATAATTATTATATCATTTTTCTTAAATGCTTATTTTTTTATTTTACAATGAAAGATTATGAAAGTAGTATTTATTTTGTTTAATATTTAATCTATAATAATAATAATCATTATAATAAAAATAATTATTTTACAATACAATGTGATTATTTATTATTGTTATTATTATTATTATTCTTAATAAAGTCATATTGATGTATAATCACAACTTATTTGGCCAAATTGTGCAGCTCTACAAACTTTATAACCCAGAGTTCTGTAGCATTATGAATCGCAATTTCAGAAAACGCTCCAAACAGCCCTAAATCGTGCAGCCCTAGGTAGGCTAAAAGATATTCTATGCAAGTAAGTGAACGCAAACACTTCTATGTAAGCTACTGTATGCATTTGTTGTTTTCTGAAATGTTGCACTAAAGGGTGCGTTAGCATGAACTGTCCTCAGTGGTCATTTTTCTCTTTAAGGACACTAGTGCCAACAGACTGAAGAGACTCTTTAAAAGTAAGCTGGTTCAAATGTTGACATTTATAGCTAACTGCCTAAAACTGCCTAACATTAAATTGAGTTTTAATGGCATTAACATTTAAATGCAACTCTATCGCCCCCTTGAGTTCAGAGGTTAGCTACTGCCCGCATCACCCAAAAATGCATGTGAACCATGCATGCATGTAATGTATTGGCCAAGCATTCATTTTTACGCACAGAATATGTTACTAGCTTTATATTAAATGAGTCGTTAGTGAGCAGCTGTTGCTTAAAGGTTTTTTGACAGATGAAGTTATTGGTCCACAATGCCTGATCCAGTGAAAGAGATTATAGATCCCGAGATCCAGTGAAAGATGGATTGTTTCTCTGAAAGTCTGCATCAGATCAAGAGGTTGAATGGTAAAATATTAGAAGCTGATGTTTATAAAGTGGAGGTCTTTCATGGGAGTTTGATAGAATGATGGGAATTTTGCATCCTCCTAAAAAACACAGCTCACCTTCCGTTCATTCCCTTCATCATCTACACACACTCCAGGAGGACCCGCTGAGGGACATCATCATCATCATCATCATCATCATCATAATCAAACTCCTACAGTATTCCTGTTTTACTGTGTTATGTGTGTGTGTGAGTGTGTACAAGAGTCTCACCCCTGCAGAGTTTGTCGGTGAACGACTGGTCGAGGGCAGCCATGGCGAGCAGGTACTCTGTGCTGCTGAGCCGGATGATATTGTCCTGAGTGTGTCGTCCCGCGAGCATGCTCAGTTCAGTCTGGTCATACTGGTTACCCAATCCAATAGGAAACACTGACACACCTATATACAACAAACATGTGTTTCTTGTAACTCATAATGAGTTTCTAAAAAAAAATATATATATATATATATATATATATATATATATATATATATATATATATATATATATATATTACTGGAAAAAGGCTGCAATAGGAGTAGAGCACAGACTCAGCAGCTTTATAAATGCAAGAAATGGATGTGGTGCATTTATTTATTTCATAGTGTAGGATTTACTAACTAAGAAATCCTTGGTCTATTGCTGCATCAACACCAATTGTCATTAGTATGAGGACAACGGAGCGGTTATCTAGGAAATTGAATTTATTCATGAGAAGGAACAAGACAGACATTCAGGAAATTGTCTCTTTTGTGCAATCTGAAGTAGCAGCTGGTTTCTGACTGCAGTTCAATTTGATGTTACGCTCCTTATGAATTTATTCTCATGACTTTAATCTAATAATGCTATGACTTCATCTCATAATGGTACAACTTTTTTCTTTAAACTTTGCAATTTTTATTCTCATGAAAAGCCTGTTATTTTTTTCAAAACACTGATTTTATTCTCAAAATAGATTTAGATTGTATTTTTTTTATATTAACATGACACTAAAACACTTTTGTAGTGACATGCTGTTGATTACAGCAGAAAATAATTTCAACTTGTACATAGAAAAGAAATAAAACCGAACAAGCTTGTTTAAAACTAAATAAGCTGAACAGTTCTGCTTTTAAATCTGAAATAACTTGCCCCATAGAGTTATTTTTTTTTTTTATATTTTATTTTATTTTATAATGTACTTTTACTTGCTAGGTGGCTGCTAGAGTATCCAAGGTTAGTAAGACATAGTGGCATCCTGTCAGTTACTACAGAAATTAATTCATTTTGACTTACTCATCTCTAACTTTACAACTTAAAAATAAATCACATTTCATGCATACAGTAAAATTTTTTAAACAAAAATACAAGCTGCATGGTTTTGGTTTTAAATCTAGAATATCTTGCCCCATGCATTACTGTAAACAGGCTTGATTTTACAGTCTGAGGGAGTTTAAATTAGAGTGGAAATCAACAATGCACCACAGATGTTGCATTTCTATTGAACCCTGAACATCACTTTAAAGACCACTTAAAAGAGTGCATTGATAAAGCTGTAAAACAATTTCACCCACCAGCGGTCAGAGCCTCGTTTGCTGCCTCTTGCACTGAGTCTATTGACCTGTCAGTCACCACCATAACCACAGCTTTAGGGATGCCCATCCGTCCCCCACTGGTGGAGGAAACGGCTGTCTGCACGGCCAATCGCAGAGCAGCTCCTGCAGAGACAGAGGAAAGAACGCCCACATGTATATAGCGTGACGTATATTTTAACTGTCAGGCTGTACTGTACCTGCTGTGTCTTCGCGGCATATTTACCCAGTCTTGGTTTGTTGTCTGTCTTGCTTTGTAAGGTTTCTAAAAGCTTGAGAAGGTTGTCTTCTGTCTGTTCATCTCTCCATGTGACTGCAACTGCTGATTTCGCCCCATACACTATCACCGCCACCTGTGTGTCATTGTGGCCTGCAACACACATAAGTACAACTCTAGAAGTAAACATTAAAATGTATTCACAAAATAAAAAAAATCAGTCTTATGGAGACTTACCAATATTTGTGCTCTTTATGAAGGTTCTTACAAATGTTTTCAAGTCTTCAAACTGGTTATCAGAAGAGGCTCTCAGCAGGAACAGCACGTCCATGGGCTTTGAACATGGCACTGATCAATCATACACACACACACACACACACACACACACACACACAGATAGGAGAACAAAGAAAGCATATGTATTCACTCCTTAAGCATCCATGCATTGACTCTCTTTGCATTCAACAACTAGAAATTACAAAATTAGAAAATTGGCTTGAGGTTTTCATGGGTTACTAGGAAAGTGCTAAATGGTGGCTAAGGTGTTCTAAGTGGTTGCTAGGGTGTTCTGGGTGAGATTTTCTAAGTATTTTCAAGGTAGCTGATAGGGAGCTTTGCAAAGCCACTAGGAAGTTGGTAGGTGGTTGCTAAGGTGTTCTTCATGGGTTCCTGACAGTTACAGTCAGATAGTCAAGCCAGCACAATTTGTCATGTGTTCACTACTAGATAAAAAAGAATTCCTGTAGTACCAAAAAATGTGTAAGATAATTTGATGTGTCATCTGAAATTAGTCATTTTGACACTTTAATTAGAGTGAGGTGTTAACACTAGTGTATATGTCATTTAGGAGCAGTATGTCCAGGCTAGCAGCAGCACAGCTCCACAGCTACTGCCTGATCCAAATCCATTTTTGATCATTTTGTGTACAACAGCATGTTTCTGCATCATTTGCCAGCCAATTTCCACACTAATTGAGAGAATTACATCATTCCATTTAATTGTTCTACAGCAGTCACTCTCTCTGCTGCCTCACTGTTCCTTTAGCTTTCATTCTTTGAAATTACAGCAGTCACACTCACTGTCAATAACAAATCTGACAACTGAGATAAAAACAGCATGCAGTGAAATAGAAAGTGATGGAAAATAAACGCAGTTTAAAAGAAAGCATATCTGATGACTTAGAATTAATTAAAATATTAATTTTAAAATGTAAAATTAATTGTAATTTTTAATTAAATTTTTTAAAATTAATTAAAAAAGACAAAACATCATTAAAAACAGCTAAATCAAGTAAAAATCAAGATTATATTATTTTATATATTGAATATAATATATAATTTTATATATATTATAGACCATATTATATATTATATTATATTATTTGATTTTATAACTATTTTTTTTCTTTGAAGAACCTGGGTTCCCACAGTCTTGGAAAACCTGGATAAATGCTGTAGCCCAATTTTAAAAGTGTGTAAAAAAAAAAAAAAATTATAGCTCCATCTGCACTTTTATATATAATATAAAAATTTACATTTTTATGGTTATTCCATTCAGTAGAAATTGAGTAAAGAATATTATAAAAAAAAAAAAAATAATAATTATATATATATACACACACACACACACACATTTATTTATTTATTTATTACTATATTTATTGTTAGATTAATATAAATTAAATATTAATAATATTTTAATTGAGTAATAATATAGTAATCATAAATATGATAAATTTTTATTTTACAGTTATATTGATATATCACAATATATTGGCCAAATTGTGTAGCCCTACAAAAAAGAACAGCAAACCTAGAGCTTTTTTTCTGCAGTTAATTTATTTCCCTAAATTGTGCAGCCCTAGAATGTGACAGTATACGAAAAGAGCGTAGGGCTGTTGTATCTGACCTGAAGGGGGCAGCGTGGCTCTCGGTGGCAGTGTGGGCAACACAGGCCTTCTGATGGTTTTACTGATATTGATCAGCATGGGCCGCAGTATGCTAAGATCCGTGGGATTGTCCAGCATGATCGGTTCATCTGGGAAGCTCAACTGCGCCAGATCCTCGTATCGAATCTGTTGGCCGATCCCAATGGGATACACTTTCTTATGAGCGGAGCTTGGAGGCCTCTGAATGATGTCCGTTGGAGGGCTCTGGGTTATGAGAAACACCATTTGGTCTGGTGTATTACTGGGTGTGTCTGTAGTAACCGTCTCGTATATGGAACGAATGGCATGGCCTGTGTTGACCTCCGCACCTTTGGTCCAACGTAATTGTCGCATTCTGTGCAGTACCTGCTCCCTGTGCTGCAGCTCCATGCGGCTGATTACCACAGTCACCGTGAAGGAGTACTGCATCACCGTGATCCGTAGATTCTCCACCTCTTTTTGATCAAGCGAAGCAATGACGTCGACCAAAGCGTCACGTGTTTTATTGAAGCCCTCTTCGCCCACTGCATCTGAGCTTTCCAACAGGAAGACGACCTCGTATGTTGTTACAGTAGGTGGAGGAAGTGTTGTTCCAGGGCTGGGAATGCTGGGAAATGCGGTCACAATGGCAGCGGTTGGAGGAATCGTGGCGGCGGTGAGTTTTGAGGTGGCGGTAGTTGTTGGAGTGACCGAAGTGGTGCTGGATTTTGTAGTAGAGGGTTTCTTTGGGGGTTCAGGATCCAATCCCAAAGTGCAGAGGTAGTCCGTGATGGCCAGAGCTTCATCGTCCAGCTCCGTCACGCTGCTCACCACGTATGAGCGACTGCTGGGCGTGGCTTTCGTGATCTCATTAACCTGTGCCATGTTGACGTCAGGCCCTAGCGCCACCGTGAGGATGGTGATGTCTTTCTTACGCAGCAGACGCTGAGTACTACGCATGGGCCGAGGATTCGCACTCGCTGTCAGCAAGATAGCGACACGGCCTGCGTGCTCGCGCTTGTTTTTATCGTAAATGTAGACCGCTAGATATTTAATAGCCTCGTCCATGAACGCAACATCGCCTCCGCTGTAACGCAGCTCACGCACCATCTTCTTGAAGATCCACTTCTGCACCTGCATGTCGTAACTTTTCACACCGGAGTGGAAGAGCAGGACTGTGGCGCGGGTGTGGGCCGAACCCATGCGGAAGCGCTCCACTACACGGAGGATGAAGAGCTTGACCAAGCTGAAGTCTTCTTCACTCAGAGCAGAGGAGCCGTCCACGAGGAAGGCCAGGTCCATCGCTCTGTCGCAGGCGTCGGCAGGCACCGGGGTGGAAAACGGGAGCGGCGTGGGGGTGTTGCTGATGGTGGCTGGTGCTAGTGTGGAGGCGAAACCAGTTACAGGACACGGGCCACAAGTCAATGTGTTGCTCTCACAGTGACTGAAAAAAATAACAATATTATACACTTAAATTGATTCATTTAGAAAAAAATATTATATTTTTATGTATTATAAAAATGATATAATGTTTACAGTTATTTTCATGACAATTGACCCTTCGCAAAAAACCCCGCTCTCCTTAGTTACTGTTGCTATATCCGACAAGCCATGCCGCGCTCACACAACACACCATGTTATCACACAGTAAAAAATACATCACCGACAGCACAAGACAGAGCAGGTTACTTCTGGTATGAAACAATTTTTTATTTGTCATTTTTTAAGAAATTCATACAATAAATACCGTTTTGTGGCTCTTTAGTGTGTCGTGACAGAATGCTGTAGCACCTCAAGCGGCGTATAATATAAGATATAACATTTATTATATATATTTTTATAAAATAAAATAAAAATATTAGAAGAAGAACACTTGAAAGAAATTTTGCCTTGGCAAATAACTGAAATAAAATGAGCTTAAATTGAAGTACCAAAATGGCTAAAACCAAAACTGAAATTAAATTAAATTAAATTATTAAATTAAAAATAAAGCTAAATAGAAATGTTAAAAATAAAAAGAAAATACAAATGACAAAAACACATAATATAATTACTAAAGCTTAAACTGAAATTAAAATGAAAACTATAAAATATAAGAAACAAACTAACAAAATATAAATATTAATTAACATTATAATAGTATATAAATGAACATAATATTATATACTAAACAATGTAATTTACTTTTAAAATTACATTTACTTATATTTAAACATCATTATTCATGATTTATCATTCCAGAGAATGTTATTGAATTATATTTTTGCTTTACAGTAATGAGAATTTGTGATGAAATCATGAAAATAATGTAAAAATGCAAAAAAAAATAAAATAAAATTCTTTGCTTTTATGTTAATTTGAGAATAAAACTTTTCTTTGTGAGATTCTCCCACACACTGCATACAATAATGAGTGATGGAGATTATAAACAGAACGTGGCGTACCATATCTGGCAGAGATGAGGATCGTCATGGTTAAGGATGAACTGTTTTCCATCGGAGATTCTCTCTCCGTCATGCACACACACCTGACACTGTGACGGTTCCACACACTTCCTCAGCACCTCATCTAAAACTTGTCCTGAGGGATCGAAGCAGACAGAATGTGTGAATGTGTGAATGAAAGTGAACTGGGAGTCTAAGAAGTCAATTTACTTGCGAGTATGTGTGAATTGGCGCTACCTGGTGGGCAGACAGCATGGCATCCCTCCACACATGTGACGGGACAGCTCAGAGGCTCAGGGTGCTGGCAGGTGGGAGGGCAAGCGCTCCCACAGGCGTTATATTTCCACTCACACTCCACCCCTGCGTCCTTATTCAACACCTCACAGCTCAGGGCTGCAAATAAACAGTCAGTTACAGTTTACCCAACAATAAGAACTGGTTCTCACCAGACTCAGAAATTTGTCAGCATTTGATACTTTTCATTGCATTTAGGCCTATACAGTTTACAGTTATTTAGTGCATTTTTATGTATTTAAATTATTTATTTAAAAAATTATATATATATATATATATATATATATATATATATATATATATATATATATATATATATATATATATATATATATATATATCTCTACACACAAATAACTTTAAAATTTAAATAACTTTGAAAAAAAAAATTTTAATCTCAATCTGACAAAAACTAACTTTTGAGGACATGCTCAAAGATAAAAATGATTCATACATAATTGTTTATTAATAAAATTTTATTTAAAATTATTTTACTCTAAAACTATCACTAAAACCCACTCTGTGGAAATGCTAAAATGATTACTAAATTTGTTTACATATATTTTAAGACTAAACATTTGATACATTTAATTTATTGTATTATAGGACTATACCGCTAGGGTTTAGTCCACGAGAGTTTTATGTATTTATTTTTATTTATGTATATTTGTTGATGAAAATCTATGCTGGGGAGTAAATACTGACCTTTGCTTTGTTATTAATAAAAATTATATTTTGAGAACACAGACCTATTTAACAGTTTCAAAAGACTTCGAACACTGTGAACAATTGATTTGAACTACTTTTATGGTATTTTACTAAGTTTTTTGTCTTTTTGGTGCTTGACAGCTTTTATAACCATATTGTATAAAGGAATATGAACATTCTACCTACAATAATATCTTCTTTTGTGTTCTGCAGAAGAAACACAGTCAGATGGGTTTGAAAAGACATGTGGGTGAATAAATAAGTGGTTAATCTTACGGCACAAGTCGTTGGACCTCCAGTTCACCACCAGTCCCTTCTGAGCGCACTCGTGAGCATACGCGGCAATAGTGTTACAGAAACATGCACAATCACCCACAGACGGACACGAGCATGTGTCATGAGAACAGATGTCCCAGTACGGCTCCGGGTCCACCTGACACAGTCAGAGAAATCAGTAAAAAAGCATAAGCAATAGGAGTAATGACCAGATGGCAATGTATTTTCATAATTTTAATTGTGACTGTTGAGTATAAATGTTACCAACCACGCTATTGCACTCCCTGAAGATGGTGCTGGTGAGCACACGGCAGGACTGCTCCACCGTCACCAGCTTCACCATGTCTGTGCTGCACTGAGACACAACCTGCACACAGACGTCAAAATATCAGGTCATTTGATGCCTCTGTGTTCTGAGTCACTGTAGGAAGACACTCTAGTTCAGGCTGTGATGCCATGAACCCACCGGAACAGCGTCAGCACAGCTGGGTCGAACTTTCCAGGAGTTTCCAAAGTCTGCAGCGTCCACCTCCATCTGATTACTGCTGCTCAACAGATCATTATTCTGACTGCCATCGAAATTTCCACAAAGGCCACAGACTTTCCCCTTAAAAACACACACAAAAATATTTTAAGTTTATTCTTAATTTCTCATCTTAGATAATCAAGTTGTGTAAGCAGAGAATGTATGTGTGTGTGTTCTCATTTAGGAATTAACTCTCATTGTACAATGGGAACAACTTGGGTTTGTTCCACTTTGGGAACATGATGAATGGTGTAAATAATTCATAAATCATATTCAATTTATACATTTTGATTCATAAATGATTATTGAATTCTAACCATTATTCAATTACGGTTACCTTTTGCTAAATGTGACAAATAATCACTTTGGGGACATGTTCAAAAATAAAAAATTATTCATAAATCATATTTAATTAATGCGGTTTCATAAATTCATAAATTATTTTTTAAATTTAGGGTTACCTTTTTGCTAAATATGACATATCACTTGCCTAAATGCCTAAATATATAAAAATATTGTTTTTTTTCCGTTTTTTCGTTTTTATTCATAAATGATTTTCAACTTTTTTTTTTATTTAACTAGTAAAATCTGACAAAACCCACGTAAAAATAATTAGTAAATCATATTTTACAAATACATTTGGATTCATAAATCATTTCTAAATATAAAAATATTTTTTACTTTTTAGAGTTAACTTGCTAAACATGGCAAAAACTCACTTTTGAGGACAAGCTCAAAGGTAATAAGTTATTCATAAATTATTCTGATTAATACAATTTGATTCATAAAACATTTTCATTCATAAATGTCACAAACTCACTTTGGAGAGATGTTCAAAGATAAAAAGATTCATAAATAATTTTTATTCATAAATTGTGATTCATAAACCCTTTTTAAACTCTTACATTTTTTTGTTACCTCTTAATAAATCTGACAAGAATTCACTTTGACACTGAGCTTAAAGATAAAATCAATCAAAAATATTTTTTATTCATAAAATTTGATTAATAAATAATTTTAATTTAAAATGATTTTATTAGGGTTAACTAGCTAAATATGACAAAAACTCAATTTGGGGATATGCTAAAATTATTCATAACTTTTTATTTCACTAAAAATGAAAATGAAAGTCTATGATATGTGCTCATTTGGATAGCTAGACAGATGTGTGTGCATGACCGTGTGTGTGTGTGTGTGTGTATACAGGTTCATATATCCTGGTGGGGACTTAAACCTGAATACACAGACTCATGGGGACTCGTGTCACGGTGGGGATCTAAATTGAGGTCCCCATGGGTACAAAAGCTTATAAATCATACAGAATGAGTTGTTTTGAGAAAGTAAAATTGCAGAAAGTTTTCTGTGAGGGGTAGCGTTGGTGTAGGGCCATAGAAAATACGGTTTGTACAGTAGAAAAACCATTACGCCTATGGAGAGTCCCTACAAGGATAGCTGACCAGACGTGTGTGTGTGTGTGTGTGTGTGTGTGTGTTACCCTGTACTGTCCACTGATCTGCAGTGAGATTCGGGTTCCTGTGTCCCAGGTGATGGAGATGTGTTTACCCAGAAGGATGATGTAATACTGTCCAGAGCGCACAATCTCAACCGCTGTCTCTTTCAACACGGGCTTCTTCATCCTCACCTGCAGAAGAAAAAGACAACAGAGAAAGGAGGTATGTATGCTTTGACTTCACACATGATGTGAAGATGAAAAGTGTTTGTTTTACCTCATTGTGTTCCATGACAATCAGTCCTCCCATGTACAACACTGTGATGCTTTTACTGCAGCGGTAGCCTGCGATCCCACAAGCAGAGTTCTCCACCAGAACCCTAAACGTGCCGTCCAACCCGTTACAGTAATCCTGCTCGGCAGACAGAAGAACGAGGGAAAACAGGTGAATATGAGTGAAAGACGAGGAAAGAGAGCGAGAGAGCGAGGAGACTGGCTTTACCTGAGCTAGTACGTATTGGCAAGGTCCAGGAAAGGAGAACTTGAGTCCATCAAAGCTGATGTAGTGTGTCTCTCCTATCACACGACACACACCGTCACACACACGCTGCGTACACTTCCACTGACGCTTCTCACAAACACTGGGACACAAAGGGAAATGCATTTGTTAATCAATAATCTGGATGATAATACTTGATAAAACAGAGTGACATTACAGTGTCAGGGTGAGCCGTGATTGGCTGATTTACCAGGTGTTGCAGTCCACATTAATGCTCTGTCCTGAGGCGTAGGGACGGTTGTTATGGTAACAAGGGCACTGGTCTTGTGGAATGCATTCTTTTTTGTGTCGAACCTGCAAACAGCCATAAAATCAATCCTGATTTTTTTTTATAGCTTCAAAACGATAATAGATTATAAAGCTGCATATCATTCCATTAAAATTCACATGCAAATATGTGTCATGTAAGCACTTTATGTGTAATATCAAACTTAATTATAAGTTATTTTTTAAATAAGACTTTTATACTCACCAATGCTGTATTTATAAATATAAAGTAACAGTAATATTGTGAAGTATTATTACAATTTAAAATAACCGTTTTCTTTTTTAATGTATTTTAAAATGTAGTTTATTCCTGTAATAGCAAAGCTGAATTTTTGCTGCTCAAGAATTTTTTTTTATTATTATCAATTTGAAACAGTTGAAACTTCAACCGTGTAACTTTTTTCAGTATTCTTTGATGAGTTCAAAGTTCATTTAAAGTTCTTTTGTAACATTATAATTGTCTTTACTGTCACGTTTGGTCAATGTAATGTGTCCCTGCTGAATAAAAGTTTTAATTTCTTATAAAAAAAAAAAGTTAAAAAAAAAAAAATCTTATTGACCCCAAACTTTTGAATGGTATCGTATCTTTTCAGAAATATTTATCAAAACAGTAAAAATTTGTTAAACAATAGTGAAGCTCATCTGATATGAATTGTGTTTAAGGCCTGGCTAATAAATTTAATTTTAATAAATTTCAGTTTCATTAATATAAACAAATAAAAACCGTGAGAGAAATGTCTTGTTCATCGCAGTGTTTCCTAGTATTGACTCTCTCACTTACCGTTCCAGGTGGACATATACAGCCAGACACACATCCCTGACTGATACACTCCAGGTCCAGATTCTGGCAGGTCTTGGCACACTCTATCCCAGCATTCCTCGCACTCTCACACTCAAACCGCTGCAGCGGAGGAGGACAAGAGATAGAGCGCCGCCCTACAGGTGAAACACACACTCAAAGAATTCATTATACGTACTTGTCTGAGCCACTCGAAAATATTCTGTCCACCTGTGTGTCTCTGATGTGTTCAAGTGCAATTGTGCTCCATTAGAAGTGTGCAGAGATATGAGCGTGAGGAGGAATACCTCTTGAAGAAGAATGTTCATCAAAGAAGAGGTCAGACAGAGTAGATCCAGTGGCTTCATTAGAAGTGCATTGCATGGATCCACTCTCGCATACACTACAAAAACATAGACAGAAAAACATTAACACAATGATATTTAAAACAATAATAAATAGACACAGGTATATACACACTACAAATGTTTATAGTATGTTATTAATAAAGACTCTTATGCTCAATAAAGCTGCATTTATTCAATAAAATACAATAAAAACAATAATACTGTTTACTATTTTATTATATTATAAAATGTAATGTCATTATATTTCTTATTACTATGGAAAACAGTTGTACAGCTTCATATTTTTGTGGAAAATGTCAGAATTTTTTCAGGTTTTCTGATGATTAAGAAGTGCAAATAGAATTAAAATATTTATGTTTAGTAACAATATTAAAGTCTTTGTCTGTTTTGAACTATTTAATGTATCCTTGCTGAATGAAAGTATTACTTATATATATATATATATAATGCATTTTATATATTTATCAGTTTATCTGTACATACAGTATGTATGACCAATATTCTGGTTACTAGTAACATGATTAAAACAGCTGACATAATATTGTAGTCTGTGTCATGAACATACTTTAATTTTGTAATATCAAATATAATAATGAATTATGAGTTCTGTGAGACACAGGTGCTTGACCAAACGTCAGGCTACCAAAGAAAGCTCACGTGCATCTGTATGATAAATAAATGTGATGTTTTTTCCTGCTAACCAGATGGAGTGATGGTCACCAATCATGTCATTGGGCTCAAAGATCTCTCCTTTATGGTGGCACGAGCAATGTTCAGGGGGCACACACTCGCCCGCGTCACTGAGGAAGAGTCCTCTGGGGCAGAAACAGCCTTCCTCACATAAGCTACTGCAATCACCGTCAGGCAGCGACAGAGAGCGGCACGTCTGATTACACACGCTCCCACACACCTCATACACCTGGTCATCCGGACAGGTCAGTTCTGCCCAAACACAAACACACACACACACACGTTTGGTTTTCTGTCCTAATGGAGACCTTCCATTAACTTTTGTTATGTAAACCTTTATTCATTTTTAGTATGTTTATTCAGCTGTTTTGCAGTGCTATTATACTGCATAAAATGTCTTTCTTACACAGTATTTTTGTCTTGTTCTCCAGTACAAATATCTAAACATTCTTAAATCAACATACATTTACTTTAGAAACATAATGAGTCAACTTGTTTTCAATTTTTTTTATATATAATTTTATAATAAAAAATTAGTTAATTTTATACTTAAAACAAGAAAAATATCTTCCAATGGGGTAAGAAAAATAAATTTAATAAAAAAAAAAAAGTAAAAAATATGTGACCCTGGACCACAAAACCAGTCTTAAGTAACACAGGTATATTTGAAGCAATAGCCAACAATACAATTATGGGTCACAATTATCTATTTTTCTTTTATGCCAAAAATCATTAACATATTAAGTAAAGATCATGTACCATGAAGATGTTTTGTAATTTTCCTACTGTAAATATATCAAAACTTAATTTTTGATTAGTAATATGTATTGCTAAGAACTTCATTTGGACAACTTTAAAGGCGATTTTCTCAATATTTAGATTTGTTTACACCCTCAGATTCCAGAATTTCAAATAGTTGTATCCCAGCCAAATATTATCCTATCCTAACAAACCATGTGTAAATGGAAAGCTTATTTATTCAGCTTTCAGATGTATAAATCTCAATTTCAAAAAATTTACCCTTATGACTGGTTTTGTGGCCCAGGGTCACATATATTTAAATTAGAGAATATCTGCCAATCTGCCAATGGTGCAAGAAAAATAAATGCAACTCAAAAATTTAAAAATATATATTTAAATTAGGGAAATTTTAATTTATTTAAAAAAAAGCAAAAACTGTAAGCAAAAACTTGCTTAATTTGGATATATTTTTCAGAAAACAAGACATATCTTCTATTCTCAAGTAAATGTATCTCAATTTCAGAATGATGATACATTTGTACTGAAAAATAAGATAAAATACAAAAAAAAAAAAAAATACTAAGAAAAAAAATATTTTATATGGCATTTAAACAGACAGAATGAGATATACCACAGTATCCATGTCCCCTCCAGTTGACTAGCACTCCCTTGGCTGCGCAGGCGGCTGCATAGCTGCGAACAGCATCGCACAGGCACTCTTGGCCGTCTGCGCAGGAGCAGACATCATAGCGGCAGTTTTTCACATATGGCTCTGGGTTGACCACATAATGACAGGGCTCAAACTTCACAGAGAGCAGCACGGCACAGGCTTCTTCTGCAAAACGCACTGTAGACACAATACGACACGTTACCTGATGGTCTGTGTTGCCCTCTGGTGTTCAGTGCATATAGAAATCATGACATCTTACTTAAAGGCATTCAAATTCCTAAAATGCATTTATAGTCTATAAATATGCATCTTTACGGGTCTGTAACTGCCATTAATTAGTGTTTTGAATGCAAAATTCTTAAAGTTTGACATGTGGTGCCCCTGATTTTGAATATTTGTTCATATACATGCATCTGTATGAGTGTGTGAGTGTGTATACCTCTCTTAGGGTTTAAAATGCAGGGATCTGAGGGTTGCAATTGAACACTGTCACAGTCTGCGTTCATCTTCCATGCATTCCCGAATCCTTCGACGCGTGTCTCCACCAGCCTGCCCACTGTTAAGAAGTCGTCTCCTTGGTTACCATTATAATTACCGCACAGGCCGCACGTTTTCCCAGCATAGGCTGGGTTTAGCTGCAAACACACACACACACGCATATGCTCACATATCAGGTTTGCAGCACGGGAGTATTTGATACATGTCCCAGATTCGGCAAATTCACACACAGACTCTATATTAAGTACATGGGAAGTATTTATGCATTATTTTCAGCGCCTAAAGCTCCCAGCATTCTCAGACACACAGCATCTGATTCTGACTGCTGGAAATTCCAGCTAAAACCAGTTTAAGGTGGCAGATTTTTTTACAGGATTTCTGGATGGTCAAAATTGATCGTTAGCTGAATCAAACTGGTTTAGGTGACTGCAAGATGATGTTTGGCAGAATGTTCACGCTACTCTTTCCATACAATTAAACTAAATGGAAACAGAGGCCATCAAGCTTCAAAAAATTACAAGAAAACACCATAAAACTGATATCATAGTTATTATACAAGTGGTCCATAATTATATTTCAATGTGTCATGAGGTGGAATATTTGAATGAATTCCAATGTAAATATAACAATATATTATATTATTATTACATAAAACAGTAAAAAAAATTGTTTTTTTTCTTCACACAAGACAATAATATGGCTTGAGAAGATCTGAAATACAGCTCATAAGTAATATGCACTACTTTTATACATTTATGGTGCTTTTTTCTCATTTCTCAGGAGCTTGACAGCCTCAGTCAATATTCATTTTTATTCTGTGGAATAAATATGTCAGAATTTTCTTATATATATATATATTACTATTATGGCATTTATTAATATTTTGAATTACTTTTAATTTTTATATTTCCTTTTCTTTTTTAATTTTAGGGTTCATTTTGTTGCTTTTGTCAATTTTATGTTTTATATTTTAATTTAGCTGTAATTTATTTTTATTTAAATTTTAGTTTTAGTCATTTTTGTGCTTGAACTTTTTATTTCATTTAGTTGGCAAAGCAAATTTTCTGATTTTCATCTAATTTTACGTTTTTAATGTAATATTTATGTTTTATTCTATTTCAGCATTTTTTAAATTACCAATTAAAAAAAAATTTAACAGTTCGAGTTTTTATTTTTATTTTTTGATAACAATAGCAACACTAACGATGGCACAATTTTCATTTATTAGGTAAACTTTTCCTTTAACCTGGTTAGAACTAGTTGAGCTTGACCATGTTAAGCTGGTATATCCTGGTTTTTCCAGCCGGATACACTTACCCTGAGCAAAACACGTCCTCTGCCATCCCAGTCCAGATGTAGATCATCACCATAACGCAATCTCACAGATGAAAACACAGTAGTCTGGATTCTTAATGCACCTACACACAAACACAATGCAGCGTTATGATTTTTACTTCAGTATTATTACATTACAACTCTCCATGTATTTCTGTATGTTCTGTGTATGCATTCTGTGTATTTCATGCTGACAGACCATTAATTAGGGGCGTCTGCACATCCATTCCATCCACAGAGACCACACCCCCATGCTTGAGGCGCACTGTCTGATTGGCCAGATCCTGGAACCTCAGTGTAATTGACCGTGTGCAGACAGCATCTTGGTCATCAGCACACTTAAACAGGAAAATACAACCATAAGCACACAGCCTAAAAAAAGCACAAGTGTATATATACCATAGGGAAGATTTCAGACCTGTGCAGTTTCAATGATGACAGAAAAAGAGTTGCTCTGGCAGTCTTTAGCAAACAGATACTGACAAATACCACTGAAGGTGAAGAATTTATTGTCAAAGGTCTTGTAATGGGACTGTCCTGTCACCAGACACTCCCCTAAGGAGAGACAGTGCAAGAAAGTGATTAGAAAACAATGTTTGTAGCGATTAAAAAACATTTTCGCTTAAAACTAAACTTCAACTGAAATAAAAAAAGTATTTCAGCTAGTTGCAAAATCAATATTTCTCATGTTCATTTAGTTTAACTTAAATAAAATAAATAAAACTAAATAAACCAATAAATACAAATTACTAAAAAAAAAAAAAAACATATATGGACATATTTAAAAAATAAACTAATAAAAATGACAAAACACAACAAAATTAAAATAATAATAATAATAATAATAATAATAATATTAAAATAACATTAAGTAGGCCTATAAAATCTACTATAATCTAATTCAAAATATTGACAAAAACTATTGACAAAAACTATATAATTATAACTATATTGTATCTATATATCTATATAATATATATCAATAATAATAAAATAATACTATAGCAATGTTTGCTAATTGAGGCATTCAGAAATATTTAATGTCAACATGAAGCTGCATTTCCTACACATTTTAGTGTCATAATGTGATGTATTTCCTTGTGAAATAGGATATTTTGTATTTCTTGTTAGAATGGAGCTAGATTGACATTAAATTACAGTAATAGTTCCAAATTCACATTTACCAGGGCATTCTTCATTGGTGCATTCCCATGATCCATGGCGACAGACACTAAATGTTAAGGTAAGTTAAGTTTAAGTCAATTTGTGTACAGATACAGCAGCCAGACATATTTGAATGCATTGTTTTGTAATGTGTGCATATGTGTTTGTGTTTGTGTTTGTGTGTGTGTGTGTCCCACCATGTGTTGCAGTCCTGTGATATGGAGGAAGCAGGAGGGTATCGGCGTCCAGCATGCGTGCAGGAGCACTGAGAGACGTCAACACAGCGATCTCCATCCAGCACCTTACCCGCTGACACACACATTTCACACATTCAACACTGAGCAGGAAACTGAGCACACTACAAAAATAACCATTCGTGGTCAGTATCTGTGTTTTGTTTTTCAGTAAAAATATCTAAAGATAAATTTATCTAAAAAGCAAACTTGTGAAAGATTGCATCAGAGAATATATATACAGTATATATATATATACATATATATATATATATATATATATATATATATATATATATACATATATATATATATATATATATATATATATATATATATATATATATACTTTACTGTATAAATTCTTCTAGATTGGTGAACCGGTATTTCTCTCACCTGGACAGTTGCAGCCATCAACACACTCCTCCTTGCAGACTTCCTGGATGTTTACATTCTGACAGGAAGTGGAACAGGTCGGGGTGCAGTCGCTGTACTCCATGCCAATAGGACACTTAGGGGCTGAGAAAATGGAAACATACATTTACACACAGTCAATATCAGACTTACTTATGTGAATTGTATTTATACATTTGTGAACGTGAGTATGTATGTATTACTCACAGCACTGGCTCTGTACATGCCAGTTGGACAGTGTTATGCCGCGACTGGCACAGGTGCGGGCGTATTCCAGCATGGCCTGGCACACACACTCATCTCCCGTACTGCAGTGACAGGCATCAGACTCGCACACGGACACAAACGCAGCTGCATCCACGAGGTGAGCACAACGCAGGTAGAGTGCAGAGCTGCTCATGGCCTCACACCGTGACATCTGATCCTGAAACACACGCATACACGCTCAGAAACAGAGACATCTCTATGATAAGGCACACAGAATGTTGTTTTTGTTTTGCATGCGAGCGTCTGACTTTAGCTGATTCTCCGGTGCTGTTGCAGCTCTGAGACGGCGGCAAGACGCGTTTACAGTGTTCATCAGCTCCTTTCATGGACCAAGAGTTTGCAAAGTCATATGGATCATCTGTCAGAAAGCCTGAACACACATTTTTAAATCTATGAATCTCACGAAGCTATATACTGTATATATATATATATATATATATATATAGTATTGAAATATTTTATTATTATTTGTATTGCAATAATGTGAAAAAATGTTTTTTTTAAATTATTTAGATATATTTCATATATAGAGAGTACTTATTTCTATTTATTGATATACATACATAGTGAGAGAGAAATTGAAATGTTTTATTTTCATTTATTATTTTTTATTATTATATTGAAATGTTACATTATTATTTTAATATAAAATATATGTATGTGTGCATATATATATATATATATATATATATATATAGTATTAAAATATACATTTATTATTATATTAATATTATCATTATTTTCATTTTAGTATTTTCTTTTTAATTATTTAATAGTACAGTAATTATTTAACGTTTTATATATTTTTTTAATAATTGATTTATGCTCTTTTTAATTTTTCAAAAATTATTGTGTCCAGATAGGAAAACTTGAAAATAAATCATCTGGACATTAAGTTAATTATGAGGTTTTTTGTTGTTGTTTATTTTTTAGATAGTCTTTAAAAGCCGAATTATCAAAAATATGCTTTTCATTTGAGGTGAAATTTGACCAGAACACTTCTTAGGTTTCACCTGTTCAATTCTCAGTTTTCCTGGCTCTCCGTATCATGTGGTCGACTCATGAGAAAGATTATGTTCTAAATTTAAACACAGCTGATAAGTGCACCGTCAATTACAAAAGCTGTAATACAGAACGATGACAGGGCACTAACATACTGTATCCCCCAAACACACACGTAAACCTCTGAAACAAAGAGCTCTCTATTCAAACTTTCTAATGTTTTGTCTTCAGGATGAACAGTGACGCCAACTATTTCCCCAGCTCGTATTAATCAGCATCCTGTGCACTGTTTTTAACACATGATCATACCAAAAGAGAGTTTGAAAGGTATGTTTTTGTGTTCTTTCCTGCATTTGTGTCTCACCTTCTTGCGCGGTGTATTCATCCTCCACCAAATAATTGTAGTTTCCACACAGGCCGCAGGTACGGTTGCTGTGCTGCTTGGCGAGTGTTAGTTGAATGTTATGTGAGGGGTCTATACGGATGGAGAACCCGAACTCTTCGCTCCATAATCGAATGTACCCCAGCTCATACCCTGCGAACACAGAGCTCGATGCATACGGCAGTGGGAGCCTGGAGGGGAAAAATTCAGAAGTATTTTTATATGCTCTACCCTTCTGAAAAAACTAGCATAACTAGTTGTGTTTTATATGCTAGTGAGCTGGTGTCGCAAACCAGGCTGCTTAACTACTTTGACTAGCAATGGCAGCACTAACCAGCATAACCAGCCATGATAATGTCTGATAATGTCATGATAATGATAGTCTAAGCTGGTATTTTCAACAGGGTATAGTGATAAATAATGTATATAAAAATCCTAAAGAATGCTAAATGAATTGTTATCATGATTTTGAATTCCTAAAATAAAAATCAAATAAGGAAAGTACACTGTAAATATATATACTGCTGTTCAAATGTTTGGGATCAGTAAAAAAAAAAAAAAAAAAAAATGAAGCAGCACAACTGTTTCCAACATTGATAATAAATCAGCAAATTAGAATGATTTCTGAAGGATCATGTGACACTGAAGACTGGAGTAATGATGCTGAAAATTCAGCTTTGCATCACAGGAATAAATTATATTTTAAAGTATATTAAAATAGAAAACCATTATTTAAAACTGCAATAATATTTCACAATATTACTGTTGTTTCTGTACCTGTGCCTTGTTGAGCAGAAGAGACTTCTTTAAAAAACATTAAAAATCCTTGATCCCAAACTTTTGAATGGCAGTGTATATAGGGTACAATGGTATGGAAGGCATTGTCTGCCAATTTTAAATAGATCAATTTAATTATAAAAATGAAAATGAAAACCAGATTAACAATTACATTATAAAAAGTGATATGCAAAATATGTGCCAAAATTGAAAATGAAATGAAATGATTTAATTTTCATTTTCATTTTCACTTTGACAATGTATTTTCCCTGAAAATTGAAAAATAAAATACAGTTGGTGATTTGACATTTCATTTTCACTGCAATCTCGAGGCAAAGCTGCCAATCATAAAATGAAAAGGCAAACGTGAAAAAGAACATGCAAATCCAGTTTTTACAAAGCTTTTTATTAATGCTCATGCAATAATAGTGACACAATTCAAATGTAAAGTTTATTTTTCGTTTTATTGTCTCATTTCACAGTTTTCATTTTCGTTTTCATTTTCAAAGTCAACTTGTATGCAAATTATATGTTGATCAGGGGGCGGGGCTTATTGTACGACTTAATAGCTCATAATAATGACTGACTTTTCTCGTATCAGTGAGAAACTGTCTATTACTTCTATGCACGTGCCAAGCAGCGGAGCAGAAGGGAGCTGCACGCTAGTGACACCCGCTGATCAAATCCTTGTAAATGAGAGAATTATTTAAAATTGGCAGAAAATGCCTTCCATACAACGGGGCTAAAGGCCCACCTTAAAGGTGGGGTATGTAAGTTTTCAAAAACGCTTTAGAAAACTGAGTCAGGGGCGAGTACCAAAACAAACTTGTAGCCAATCAGCAGTAAGGGGCATGCATGTCCACTAATGATGTGGAAGAGAAAGCATTCAGTGAACAGCCGAGCCGAGCGACAGAAAGATAGAGATGGAGGATAAAAATCAAAAGAGGAAAACATCTGCGGAATGATAAGGCAAGAAGTAGGACCCGTGTAAATATCGGATCAGCTTTCCAGCGCTGGAGAGAACTCAAGGAGTGGAAGGCCTGCGATCGGACGCCGAGATTGCTTTGTTTCTTCCCGATAGGTGAGTAAAACCGTGTCTACACCAGAACAGCTAAAGTCTGTCTACACTGGACGCGACAAAGCGGCCGTTGAAAATCATTTGAAATTTGTGTCAGCATATCATTAACAGAATGCGGCAGAGATTTGGCGCGCCGCTCGCATCCGGTGTAGACATGGTGTAATATTGGTTTTGCTTTGTTTCACAGAACTAATCGTTGCCTGGGTTGCGTAGGCTACGTATGTGTGGGGCGGAGCTATCAAAATAGGGGCGAGACCCTTTTGGAGTAGGGGCGTGTTTGTTTTGGTGATTTCAAATATCAACATTGGCTTCCAGAAATCATTTACCCCACCTTTAAGAAAAAATGTGCTATTATCTATTATCTAAAAAATGTACTATTTATCTTAAACAAAACTGAAAATCATAAAGAAGACCTTTGTCTCAAAATATATGTATTAATTTTAGCGATTCTCATTTGCTACTTAAATCTACAACATTTTAAAAAACATAAAATATTAGATCAAGTAAGCACAGAATCAACTTTGCACTGCTGCGCGCGTCAAAGATCAGACAAATCTGCAGGTGCATCTTGAAAAGCGAATGTTTTGGAAAGTGCTAAGCCATGCTTTTGTGCCATCTAGTGGTTTAGATCTGCAGCCTGCGGTGGACATCCAACCCCGCCCACATCCAAGCGTGACATCACAAGCTACGCCCATGTCCAAATACGTCATATTCTTATTATTTTAAAACAGGAAGAAGCATCGATAAGAAGTTAAGTCGAATTGTATGCCAACCGCTAAAAAGAAGACATTTGCTGTGTTGGTAAGTAAAAAAAAAAAAAAATCTTTGGTCTTTATGAAGACTTAAAACGTTGACAACTTGAAGAATGTGTGCATCATTTGTGTGCATGTGAATGTGTATAAACAACAGTTCGGCATGATTAGTATGTGTTTTGAACTGCACACAGGCACGTTATTACTTAGCTAGCAGTAACATATAAATATGTATGTGTGTGTGTGTGTGTGTGTGTGTGTGTGTGTGTGTGTTATCATCCAGCAAGACAATGAAATGATGCAGGTGCTCAACCACTGTGCAAGGGTTCTGTGATCAGTGTCATTAAAAATATCATGTGTGTGTGGAGAGGTAAATACATATGTGAGAGGGATAAAGTGTGTATATGAGTAGGTGAGAGTGTTATGTATTATTAAAAAAAGGGTTATTAAAAAAATTGCACATTCATTTTATGATTAATTTTACATTCGCAGAGTTCATTTTATGTCATAAGAATCAGTGCACTATATATTTATTAGTGCACTGATTCTTACAACATAAAATGAATGCTGACTGAATGTGCAATTTTTTTATAACACTCATCTCACCGACTCATACATACACATTTCATCCCTCTCACACATATGTACTTACCCCCCCCCACACACACACAAAACACTCACTCACGTACATTTGATATTTTTAATGATATACAATGATCACAGTACCCTTGCACAGTAACTTGGCTGAGCAGCCACATCATTTCACTATGAATTGCTGGATAACTCTGTGTTTGTGACAAATTATCTTTGTATTATTCTATATTAATGGAAAAATCACATAATGGTTGTCAATGTTTGTTTGTCATGTTTTACAGCATTCTACACATTTTTGGTCCTAGCCTGATGCAGAGCAGTTCTGCTGGGATGAGGGGTCCCTGCTGCAGTTTCAACAGTAAAGAAAATTACTCGTTACAGTTCACTTGGAGGACCACATAAGCCATGCAGTGGTGCATGGAGGTATGGTGGGAGCATTTCTCTAGATACTGTATTGACTGATTTTTGTGGTTTAAAATCATAAATATTCTTGTATGTAGTATAATAAGGTAAATGATTAGGTTAATACTATTTAGTGGACAAATATGCCCCTCAACACACACACACATTCTCTATTTTTAACAAGAGTGCCAAGAGGACATAAAGTGGAAGTTTGTAAGGGACATTGGTCCAGCGTGGTGCTGTATACTGAATCACCGTGAGTGGGGAGGTGAAAAGGACCTGCCTTACTCCAGACGGACAGTAAAAATCAACAGAATGCCATCAAAGACTACCTGGGGTTGAATCGAATGAAGCAAGAGATGTCTTTTTATTCATCTCTCAGGACCTGAAGTGGGACATTCACATTGACTCCATTGTGAAAAAGGCCCAGCAGAGGCTGTACTTCCTTTGCCAGCTGAGGAAGTTCAACCTGCCACAGGAGCTGCTGAAACAGTTCTACTCCGCCATCATTGAATCTGTCCTCTGTACTTCAATATCTGTCTGGTTCAGCTCAGCTACCAAATCTGACCTCAGAAGGCTACAGAGGGTAGTCCGGACTGCTGAGCGAATCATTGGTACAACCCTCCCCACTCTCCAAAAACTGCACTCATCCAGAGTGAGCAAAAGGGCTGGCAAAATCACTCTGGACCCCTCACATCCAGCACACTCCCTCTTTGAACTGTTGCCGATTGGTCAGCACTACAGAGCTCTGAGCACCATAACGGCCAGCACAGGAACAGTTTCATCCCTCAGGTCATCTACCTCACAAACAGTTAAATCTTCTCCCCACTGTGCAATAAAACATGTGCAATACCCAACTATCCATACTTATATTTATTATACATATGTTTTTGATTTAATATATCATACATCTATCCACATTCCCTTGCATAATTTGTATATAGCACATCTGTGCAATACAATATAATGTATATTGTCCTTTTGTCTATTGTATATTGTTTTCACATTTATTTTTAATCACTTGTTTATTTCGTCATCTGATTTCTGATTCTGATTGTTTGAGTATGTCTCCGGAGCTGGACATATTCATATCAAATTGTCTTGCTGAACAAGGCTTGAAAGTCAATGCCATGTTTCTGTGAATAATCTAACAAGGCAAGGAATCTCTCTATGTAGCTTATGTATGTGTACTGCATTTCAAGAACTGTTTATCTGATCATTCAGCTGTTCATTTATGATAGTTGGAACATATCTCTTATAGAACATAAATTTTTTTGTAAAATTTTAAATGTAATTATTTTTGTAAAATAATAAATATAAAAATACCTAATGAAGCAAGGGATGTCTGTTTATTCATCTTTAAATATTTGGAGGACCAGGGGCCTGTTCCATAAAACAAGTTTACCAAATAACCCAGGCTTACTTTAGTTAGTCTGACTTATTATGAACCAGATCAACTGAGAATAAGTCAGACTAATTGAAATAAGCCTGGCTTATTTGGTAAAGTTGTTTTATGAAACAGGCCCCTGGACACACTTCATATGAAGTTTTGTTGATGAACAAGGCCTGAATGTCAATGCCATGTTACTTGTATAATCTGTCAAAGCAAGCAATCTCTATTTAGCATATGTATGTGTAGTCTACTGCATATGGAGAACTGTCAGTCCTATCATTCAATTGTTAACAATTTATGATAAGTGGAACACATCTTTAGAAAATTAAATGACAATTATAAAAATGTGTTGTGACTTTTACAATAACAAAATCTAATTGTCCCCTTTAAATTTGATAAATCTAAAAGGTGTCTTAGGTAGTTTAAAATCGATCGTAATAAATTTGAATTTATCTCATTACATAAATGAATAAGGTAAGGTGTAGAGGTTTTTATTACAATTAGCCTAATTTAATCAACCAAATTCAAGTATTTTACAGGCTGTTGTGATGACGAAATCAGCTCAGTACATTAGACATATTAAATATATTAGATTTAAGTTGTGCCATTTTAGCCTAGACATCCTTTAAAGAAATAAGAAAACGTGTATTAGTAAAACAAAAGACAACATTACTTTATTTAGATCCCAGAAATGGCCCTAAATTGCTTCGACATAACGTTACTTCCGGGTTTCCCCGGTACGGCGATGGAATCACAAGAGGTGACGTAAATGATAGGGGCGTGGTTTCTGACATTACGCTTCAACGTGGGCGTGACTGTATTGTGTATGGGCGTGGCTTATGATGTCACACTTGGATGTGGGCGGGATTGGATGTCCACCGCAGGCTGCAGCGAGCTCTGTACATGATGGAGGGGGTACGCGAACAAAATTCTGAGTTTTGGCATTCATTTAAATTACCCCAACTTAAAGTAACATTAAAACCGAGCATGTATTTCTGACACGCAAAATACCGCATCTAATATAAAAACATGAAAATAGGAGTGGCGTAAACGGTCAAATACATCCAATCAGATTACCTCATCTTTTGCAGACAAAACTGACTTCATTAACACAAGCAGTGTGGATGTGATAGGATGCCCCCTGAGTATGCTGCAATTCGCACTGCTGTTCAATGTATCTTTAAAGTAGATCTTTAGCACTTAATAGCATGAAGAGCAAATATTGACAAGGACTGTACACTGAGATCGATTTAAACTCTCTTCGATACAGACACACCCTGTGCGCGTTGTTTTTCAAGTTTAAAATGCAAGCAAGAATGTAAATTTCCCTGAATATCGATGGCAAATGTGACATTAATTTTTTACAACATTTCAACAAAAAAGTTAATATTAAGTGAACATTTTACATTTTAAATGTAGCCTATATTTTAAACAGAATATTGTCAATATTGTTTGTTATATTTTGCAACGAAATAATAGTTCCAACGAATTCCACAGCATCTGGTGTGTGTCTCCCAGCAACATTCAGAGGTGATTCGTTAGTGAACGAAACTGCAGCTTTGAACAATTCGAAGAGTCAGTGATTACTTACCCATTCATAACTACAGTATTTTGCTTCTTACTGAATGAATGAATGAATGAATGAATGAATGACGCAATGCCTCGCTCATTTAGACAGTGACTTGCCGCCACCTATTGGCGGTTTTATTTTTAAAACTGCAAGTATCACTTCGATTTTCCATCATTTATTGCTTTATTTATTATATTAATAATATACTTAATGGAATGTTAAGAATATGACATAAAACATGACATACAATTAATAAGGATAGAAAACCTTTGCCTCTATAAAGGTAAAAAAAAAAAATGCTCCTGTAAATCAGTTTAAGGGGGCAAATATAGTCCTTTAATAGAAAAGGTGTGACTGCGGTCTAAGTAAGAGAGAGGGTACGCAGAATAATGTTAAATGCCTCAGGGGGTACTCCACTTAAAAAGTTTGAGAACCACAGGTTTAGATGAACCCCGGGGCGCCTTTAGCCCCATTGTACCCTACTGTATATAATTTTCAAAGAGTAAATTTTACAAGAAAATACTATTTCAGTCATTCTACTTCAAAATTTCATGTTTAATTCAGTTTAATTCAATTATTTCATTAATTTAATTATTAATGAAATTTACTAGCAATTTCTGAGTGAAAATTGTTTAAATTTCAGACAATTTTTTTCTTTCAGTAGAATCTTCATTTTACAGTTATTTTTTTCACATTCTAGTTTTCAAAAGATGTTTTCAGTCATTTTTCAGTTTATCATTCACATTTGAATTCACCTTCAGTTAGCAATCCATAAGCATTTTCTTTTATATTTTGAATAGGATGTTTGCAATTTGTACCTTTCTGCTCCTTGTGACAGTGTCCCATCAACAGAGAGGTGAAGCTCGAAGAATTCTCCCAGAAACAAAGTCACTCCTTTCCTCTTTCCATGAGAGAAATCACCTAGACGTAAACATGCACACAAAAACAGGCATTTTATCATCTTGACAGTGTACAAACTTTGCCATAGCTTGTTTAATTCATGATAAACTGTGTTTATGTGTGTGACTGGCTTTTACCCAGTATGGAGAAGCTTCTGTGTTGGCAGTCTCCCGCCAGCATGTAGCTGCAGTCTCCAGGGAACTCATAAATCACACCGTCAAATGTGTGTATGTGCTGCCGGCTAAACAGACTACAACGACCAGACCCCTCCACTGACACCAAACCTACAGAGTAAAGAGAGTCAAGTACTTGCACACTTGCTTTTAATCAAAGCAACAACTAATGTTTAAAAGTTAGGGGTCGGTAAGATTTTAAAATCAACCAAGCCTGCATTTATTTGATCAAAAATATAATGAAAAAAATAAAATTGTAAAATATTATTACAATTTAAAATAACTGTTTACTATTTTAATGTAAATAAATTTTTAATGTAATTAAATTAATGTAATTTATTCTTGTGATGGTAAAGCTGAATTTTAAGTGTCAAATAATCCTTTAAAAATCAGTCTAATATGCTGTTTTGCTGCTCAAGAATAACATGTATTATTGTTATTATTATTATTATTATGTTGAAAATAGTTGTGCTGCTTAATATCTTTGTTAAAGCCTTGATATCTTTTTTTTCAGGATTTAATTCTGAATAAAAAAATGTGGTAACACTTTACTTAAAGCCTATATGCATAATGCATTGAAAAAATTGTAATACACCTTATAATGCATTGTACACATTTCAGTTCATTCATTGTCAATTCATTGTTGCACTATGCATTTTAAATTAGGTTATAATTATTTCCGACAAGATATAATGTATTACAGTGTACATTATGAATTATTATAATTAGGGCTGCACGATATATCGCATGCGATAGTCATGCGCATCTCATCAGTAAAGCCGGTTCTGTGATTACAAATATCACGCAATATCACGTTCACTATCGCATGCGATGCATCTGCGATTTTGAGCGCGAATTGCGTAGCTTGTTAGTGAACTATGGCTCTGTGTATTAAATGCTGCTCCACCTGAAAACAGGTGATAGAGATTTATTTGTAATCACAGAACCGGCTTTACTGATGAGATGCGCATGACTATCGCATGCGCTATATCGGGCAGCCCTAATTATAATGCATTATACCCTATAATAACCCTTTATAATGCATACATAAAGGCATTAAATAAAATGTTACCCCAAAAAAAACTGTTTATTTCAAATATATTAAGTCTTTACTATGACTTTTGATCAGTTTAATGCATCCCTGCTGAATAAAAGTAAACAAACAAACAAAAAAACAAAAAAACATCTAAACAAAAACAACAGTCAGGAGATGCAAACATGCACAAACATGTTCAAATCTAACCTGAAAAATTCAAGATGAAAACCCACAGGATTCTGCTCCATCCTTTCCATCTGCACGGTTCCATCTGATTAAAGAAAGAGAAAGAAATCATAAGAGACTTAGTCCAGTTAATAATCAGAACACCCTAGAAAGCATGCAGTGCATTGCAATGTTTAGGCACTTTATATTTTTTTCCTGAAAATGTAAAAGTCTAATGCACAATTGCTGGCCATCAACAATATATTGAAGTGAGCATTTGGAGGTTTCATTTAGCGAAAAATAATGGCATGAGCCAAAACAAAAGTTCAGGTGGAAGTGAGAAACAAAGCAAAAATCTCTGAGCACCTACAAATCTGTCAGAGAGTTTTAGAGAAGTCATGTATTCCACATATACGGCTCAGAAAGAATGATGTTATTCTTAAGCATGAGCTTAGGACGGGAAAACAAGCATAATATATTTACAAACATGCACTGTATATTCCCATGCATGCCTAAACATCAAAACATACGCCTTAAGCAGCCAAACAAATGTACATGGCTTCAGAATCGCTAATACAAGGATTTGAAATAATCACAGAAACAATGCAAATGCATTGATTAAAAATGCATTGTTATGCAAATTCAGGACAGCATGCTGATAGTGTGACACCTGTTACCTTTGACCTCTGACCTCTGTCCAGCTGCAGGCTCCCAGCAACAGGTTCTCTGAAGCGTTTTGCTGTGCAAGGTCTTCGCTGTCCAGTGTCTCACAATCCTGAAGACATGACTGGAACTCAGTCTAGAAGGAAAGAAACGCTTTATAAGAACGAGAGAGGGAGGGATGGTGTGATTTCCGTTTTCAAACTCATTAAGAGAGAACAATAGGAGGAAGTCTGGGCATTGGAGGAACTGAAGGATTAGTCTGGCAGTGAAGACAGATAAGACAAACCAACAGAGGACATTAGAGCCAAGCTAAACAGCACACACACGCACACAAACCGCAGCATATGCAGTGAGTTCACAGCCTCTGTGATATAACCCGTCTCTGAAACTAAATTAACTGCTGGAAAAACCTCACTGCAGCGGCGTATTCAAAGCATGTTCACATGAACTCCATGCATTCATCATTAATATGGGTTTTTTCATGCTTTGTTGACCCCGAACTTTCTGGCAAAAACATGTCCTACCTAATATCCTTGCTTCAGGACCCAGATTGTACAGTACATTTGACATTAAGTGGTGACCCAACACAGCATTGAAAAGTAATTTGAACAAAGGCCCAACAATTATGCTAATATAGTAGTAACATAAAATAGACTGAATAGGAAAATTTACAACTTTAAAGCACCCAAAAAGGAACAATTGCTGAACATTTACTCACTCTTAGGCCATCCAAGATGTAGATGAGTTTGTTTCTTCATCGGAACAGATTTGGAGAAATTTAGCATTACATCAGTTGCTCACCAATGGAGCCTCTGCTGTGAATGGGTGCCGTCAGAATGAGAGCCCAAACAGCTGATAAAAACATCACAATAATCCACAAGTAATCAATGTGACTCCAGTCTATAAATTAATGTCTTGTATAGTAAAAAGCTGCATGTTTAACTCCATCATTAAGACATTTTAACTTTAAACTGTTGTTTTTGGTTTAAAGTAGTCCATAATCCATAATAACGCTATCCATCCCCTGAAGAAAGAATGGCCCAAAAGTCCATCCCCTGTTGTCCTCTCACATCAAAATCCACCAATGTATTTGTTTAGAACTTTTCTGGGCTGTTTGTAAATGGTGCTTGATTTGTGCATACTTCTCACCTGATTCAGAAAGGTGTATTATGGATTATTTTGGCAGAAAACAGAGTTGAGGGATGCTCAGTATTTGATGTCAATAAAAGAGAGAGAGAGAGAGAGAGAGAGAGAGAGAGAGAGAGAGAGAGAGAGAGAGGACATATGCTATTGATCTGTCACTCTCCTTCACAACCATGCTTAATAAGCAGTGTAAATGAGAACATACTATAGACTTGTTTTGATGTAAAGTTAATTATAAACACTACTAACCCAGCCCTACCACTATATATGCATGTATGTATGTATTTATGTATATTTGCACATTCCAGATCTCCATCCATCAGATATAAAACGTGTGTGGATGCATATGACTCTTAATAATGATGTAATTCTGGATTATGAAATCATGTGTGTGGGAACTGTGAGTCAATGAGAGCTGCTGTGGTGCTTCACTTGTTGTTTTTCTTATTTTTAGTATGAAAAAAGAGTTTGGTTCAATTAAATATGAAGAAGATTAGAAAGAACGTGAGATTAAATAATGTATCATAAAAAAGAAGAAATGGACAAAATTACATAATGATCTATCTGAAGTGTTTCAGTAAAACTAAATTAGTCCTTTTTCATTTCAATGAGATATATCAATATTCAATTAATCGTCATTTAGACTGCAAAAAGCGGGAAGGTGCCATTAACACCCGCATATCTAAAGACAATAAAGTATACAGGACATATCTTATGCAACACTGAAAGATGGCAATGAGAAAGCACTGATCAGTGGAAGAAACCTCTGAGCTCTGCTCTGACTGCGGTGACGTCATTCCATCATGACGTAATTCCCAGAGAATAAAGACCGAGTGGATCTTGCCATAAAATAAATGGTAAAAAAATAAATAAATTCATAAATAAATAAAAAAAAAAAAAAGAGGATTCCTCGAAAATCCCTAACAAGCATAACTAAATAAAGCGTATGCGCGATTTTCATTAATACTCCAAAAATAGCAACCTGGTGGTTGATGCAAAAAGTGTTCGACCTTTGGCACGATCGATTTTGCCTCACCGAGCAAACGATTGCAAAGTTGATCTTTGGCAGGAGGAATGAGGCAGTGAGTTTGTGTCTGTCGTGAGTTTTTCTCGTGCGCGCTCTACACACTCACACACAGCCGCACGCGCGAGCCGCTTGTGAGACACCGGGACACGGACGGATCTTTACTCTTTCATTCACCTTTATTGTGTTATTGTGTGTGAGGACAGACTGCTGAGATGGCGGCGTTGACCGGAGGAGAGATGTGCGTCAAATATCTGATGTTCGTCTTCAATTTCATCTTCTGGGTGAGTGAGAAATGATTAATGTGTGCAGAGGTTGGCTCGCGCGCGGGACGTTGTTTTATGATTACTCGCGATTTTCCTCAAAGATTCATTGATAAATGCGTGAGCACAGCGTCCCGTTTAGATTCTTAATTAGTTTAGATTGTAATTAATAACGTAGGGTCGTCTGTGTGAAGCAATGCAACGGGATTGCAACCATTTGGCTGACCTAATTTGAAGGTTTTTAGCTCGCATTTCAGGACCCTGGTCGTGTAGTTAAAATACTGTGTGTGTGTGCGTGTGTTTGTTTGTTTGTGAGAGTCAGCGTGTGTGTGTGTGTGTGGTGGGACAAGCACTGAATTTTGATAGTGTTTCCTTTGACTCCTCTCTGTTCGTGTTTGTGTGTGTCAGCTGTTCTCTCTCACGGCTGGACAGGCGCGTTCTGCTGATGTCCGATTCCTGAGCAAATCGTTCTATTGAACCGGTTCTTTTAAATGAATCATTCGAAACGATTCGCCAGGTGTTCGGTCTCGAATTCGAATTAGCATACTAACTCTTGTAGACAGTTTATAGTATGTATATATTGTACATAGTATTCTAATATTTTAGTGCGCAACAGTCGGGTTGCGGAAGTAAAATCTCATTCATTTTCTCCATATGTAAATTGATTTTTAATGGTAACTTATAAACCTCTAAAAGACCTACTGTGAGCTTTGAGGTTGTTAATCTATGACATGTTAACTTACATCCTTTTGTTGAAGTCATCAGTTTGCATTATTTCAATTTATATTTTAAAATAATGGTGCTTTTTTCATAGAGAAAAATTCTGGTAAAAAACTACATTACCCATGATTCTACAAATGAATCTCCACCAATCACAGAGAAAAAAAGGATGCTTCAAAACTATTATTATTATTATTATTTTTTTCATTTTGTGATTAACCTTGTAGCTAGTCGATTTGGTTCATGGCTTATAACTCTTTAACAAAATTTTTTTTAAAAAATCCCCATGGGAAAAATACTTTAAAAAGTGGGCAAACATTAATGCACTCTATTTGATAGAATGCCTGGATGAACTACTGCATGCTAAGATGCACAGTATACAACCAGAGCACAGTATGTGGAATAATGTATCCCACAATGCAATGCACCTGACCTTTGATTATGAACATAGAAGGTAATATCAATCACACTTTCTGAAAACTGCTTCTTCCCTCAATATTTGTTCTAACATTTTAAGACGTTTTTACACAAAACTGCATTAAAATTCAAAATAATTATATTTGTGATGAATGCACCTTTAGTGTCACAAAATGGTATCCTGATGTGCATACTTAAATGCATATTGCCTCTACTATATAGCATGCAAAGCAGTTTGCATTATGAATTGTCACCTAACATGTTATATTTCAGAAAGCAACAACACACAATCAAGCTTGCACAGTTTGTTTTGGGCTTAAATCCAGTTGGGTCTGCTCCGCTATTTTTTATTTATTTTTTTTTTGGCAATACAGATTGCACCATACTGCAACGTTCATTCGGATGTTCAGTTTCATGCCAGAGTTCAGCATATACGTAATCGAAAAGAATGGAGAATTTTTGTACCCTCATCTCAAATAAAATTTAATTGCACCAGCAGGAAAATGGCTGCAAATTGTGGCCTTTTACTCAGTCTAGAGCTCTGCAAACAGATCAATGATTGATCTTTCCATAGTGTTTACTCATTATGGGAGAGCCGGCCTACGAATAGCTTATTTTTGTCATCTATCCACATTAAACTGGGGAAAAAATATCACCTTAAACACTGTGGTGAAACAGAAGACTAGATGTGAATTTTTGAACCTGTTCACTGAATTGAACCAATTCACTACATGAATCTCTAATTCTTCAACGCAGTGAACATGACCCAGAGCCGTATGGTGCGTGTGTGTGTGTCCAGCCCGAGGGTTTATGTGAGCACACGTCCTAGATTGGCTTTAATCTGCGAGTCTATTTATAGAGCATGATAATCTCATGGACAAACTCACTGTAAATTGCATTTGTTGTGGGTTTTGATGGGGAATAATGTGCACATTATGAAATTGTGTGGTGTGTGTGTGTATGATGGATCTGGTCTCATTCATTTGCACTCTGTAAATATTACTTAATATCAGCATTACTTAACACCTCCTCTGAGCTCTCACATACACACACACACAGAGAGAGAGAGAGATCCTGCAGGTCTATTGAACCATTGCAATAATGAGGCATTCATGCTCTCCATGGGCTCTTCCACTGTCTTCCCTCCCTGCATAGAGACTAAACTACACATTTATTTAGTGACCAGAGGTTTAAACATATCACATTTGTGAAATAATGTGTTTAACAAGATAGGACAAAACTGTATTTACATTTAACAATTCATTAGTTACTTATGAGTTTTCACTGGTAGTGATATGTGTGGCATTTAAATTTTTTTAATATAGTTTGCATAAAGACAATGATGTCTATTTTTAAACACGAATATTTTCAAAATAATAATATTGAAAACATGTTCAATAAATGAATAAATTAAATATGTACTCTCCAATTCACATTACTACAATCAGGGTTCCCTGATGAAAGTGCTTGAATTAAATTTGAAATAAATTTTGTTTATGGCGCTATTTCAAAAATTGTCCTATATGTGCTGTCAAAGACAGAAGGAAACGGCACTAATGATTGGGGTGGAGATGGGGTAGCGCGAAAAAAAAAAAAAAAACTTAGCATGTGTGTTTATGCGCAGCCTAGAGCCCTGTGCAAAACAGTTTTCTTAAGCCCACTCCTGCTGAGTTTCTGACTATTACCACCCACTCCCGCAACGTGTGTGTCCCGCTCCTGCAAACATTCTAGTATTGTATATAATTTGTGCGCTATCAATATACGGGGTATTGAAATCGCATTTGAATGAGTGTTCGCTGTTCACTTTCGATTTCACGATCACGCTCACTCTGTGAAAAGTGAGCACATCTTACAGTACGTGCATAATTATTAGGCACATTGATATTCTGATCATATTTTATTTCCAAGTACACATTTCCAATTCCAAACCATATCAATCTTTATAACTACTAATAATTTTGTATTTAATTATTTATAAGTGATACATAATTGTCCATGAAGGCTGGAAGTGAAAAACTCCAGTTGAAATGAGCCAAAAAAAGAGATTTAACTGAAAAGTAAAAAATTATTAAATCTCCGTGAGAAATATTCAAAACTAATGCAATACAGAAATTGCAAAGTTAAGGCATGACCATTGGTCAGCGAAATGCTCATTGGGTCAGCGGAGTCAGAAAAAACAGGTGGAACAGGAAAGACACATGTTAACTGCAAAATAATTAAGAATTAATGTGAAGAATTAGGTGTAAAACCATCAGGAAACATTTAGTCTCCAGCGCCATCATTTTCCAGAACTGTAACGAGTCTCCAGAATTAAAAGTTGTCAGGTTCTCAGAGACTTTGCTTGGGTAGAAAATCCTAAAAAATGACCCTCACTTCATAAGAATAACTGATGCTGAAGTGTTGTGAAATACATGGACAAATTTTTTTATAGGCTTTATAGACAGATAAGTTGAGAGTGACTCTTGTAGGACCAGCAGCACATCCTCTTGTACCACTGTTTGAAGAATTTATCTTCCAGAATCTGGCAGTAAGTTTTAGGAGCTCATTTTTAGTCAATCTCTGCAAGACAGACTTTTCAGGATAGGAGATGGACTAAAAATGAACTCCCAAAACTTACTGCGACATGGAGCTAAGGAGAAAAAGTAAAACTTGAAAAATAAGAAAAACAGCTTAGTGAAAAGCGTTCACAGTTTAAAAGCAAATAGAAAGTCCTATTTTTTTCTTTATTTTCTTTATGTTTTTGCAGATTTGCACATGTACAAGGTTTAAAATGTTCATGACATATTTTTAAAAAATATTGAAGCTTTGAGCAGCTGCATGTTTGAGCACCTGCATTCCTCTAGGCCAAAGATGAAACAATGGGATTTACAATAATAAGTGATTTACAAAATAATTTCATAATAACGTCTCTATTGAGAGAATGTGCAAATTTTTAATGTTAACATGTTTTACCGTGTTATTACAACATTTAACCACTTTTTATTAATTTAAATATTGTGAAATTCTTTCAAATTTAAATCTTGTACAAGAACTACAGCAAAAACCAGTTTGATGCATATTTTAATCAATATTTTAGAAATTGTATTTGAATATTACCAGTATTGACTTCAATGGATTTCATTAAATTCCTTTGAACACGACTGCTCAAAACGGTCTAAATTTATGAAACCTACACATTCAAAACATTATTACTCTGAAATTTTTAATGTAAATGTTAAGTGCAAGTACAATGTTTAGAACTGTAAGGTCTTTCATGACACTACATATGCTGGGGTGTGAATTTGATAGGTGCTTGATATAAAATAAATAGTGCTTAAAAAAGGCCTTGAAAGTCCTTGAATCTGGTGTTCATGAAAGAGTGGGAACCCTGTATAATAGGAAGAGGCCTCATTCTCATTACTGTAAAGTGGATTATGTAATATTTAATATAAAAATTAGGGCTGTCAAATCTATTAATCGCATCCAAAATAAAAGTTTGTGTTTACATAATGTGTGTACTGTGTATATTTCTTTGTATATAATAAACATATGCATGTACAGTGGTGTGAAAAATTGTTGGCCCTCCTTCCTGATTTTTTATTTTTTTGCATGTTTGTCACACTTTAATGTTTCAGATCCTCAAACTAATTTAAATATTAATCAAAGATAACACAAGTAAACACAACATGCAGTTTTTAAATGAAGCACCTATCAAATTCACACACCACATTTAAGAAATATATGTAATATATTTATATATAATATAAGATAAATATATATGGACACACACACATACATGTAAATATTTCTTACACACACACACATATGTGTGTGTTAGTGCTGTCAAAATTAGCATGTTAACACAGGCAATTATTTTTTTCAGTTTAACACGTTAAAAATATTTAAAATTAAGCCTATTTTAAGATCATTTAGGACCTTTTTTTAAGATTTGACATTATTTTTAGGAAAATTAAGCACATTTACCCCTACATTATTCTTACTATAACATGAAAAAATAATTGTTATATATAATTATATATTATTTATATAAATACTGTGAAGTATTTATACAGCATGGTAGTATGTGTTGTACTGAATTTAGATTATGCTAATTTTAATAAAAAATAATAATTTTGTTCAGAAAATTATTTCCATTACATTATAGTCATGAGAATGAGATTTTATTTATATATATATTTCCCAGGGAAAGCAAGAGTTGATCAAATGTAAAAACTGTAACTTGAATGCTTTGTAAGTCGCTTTGGATAAAAGCGTCTGCTAAATGCATAAATGTAAATGTAATGTAAATGTATATATATATTATTATTAATATTATTATTTATTTTTTTTTTTTAAATTATTTTTGTGCAATATGGTAATGGGAATTCAAAGGAAAATGTGATTCATTATCATGAAAATGTTGCAGTGAAAAACATGCTTAATTTTTGTAAAGCAAAATATACATTTCTTTTGTTTTTGGGGTGAAATATGGCCCAGCTAGAGCGTTAGAACAGAATGCAATGTGAAGTCACCTGCAGACTTGCACAACATGCTGCCTCCCACATACCTGTAAGCTCCTCCCACTGACACACACAGAATATTGTGGAACACAGACATTTTTCAGTTTCACTTTCTCCTCAAACAAAGGGAGGAAGCGTGTTACGGACAAACAATACGTTTGTGAGCAGACTTTGTAGAAACTGATCTGTTTAGCTGAGATTTTGCAGGTGAACGTATACGGTTTGTTTCCCTGAACGAAAGTGACTTGGACAACAGCAAAATGGGTGTTGATGGATGTCCAAAATGTATTAAATACGCCATGTTTATCTTGAACTTTATCTTCTGGGTAGGTGCAATTTCATATTTGTGTTTTTGTGTGTGATTGTGTGAAAGTAGTACGCCATCATTGATTTGTGAGTTGTGTTTTTATGTGCAGTTTGTGTGTGGAATGGGGTGAAAGGGTGTAGTGGGGTTGTTTTAAGAGCGTTTGTTTAGTTAAGCATTAGCATGGAGATTTGGAACAGATTTGTCAACCTTCAGTTTTTCAAACAAAAGATCTGGGTCAGAGAGACTGAATCAAAGACCAAGACGTGAATCCTGTGAACATGAAACCGTTGCGTTGACTAGAAAGAAAACTAAGTCACATGATATAATGAGGCGCGTGGTGCTTGCACATGTGGTAGTTCAGAAGGTTTTTAAATCAAAGGCTGAAAGATGATTAGTCGGTGTGATACATCTGTTTGTTTGTGTTTTTGTATATAACTTTGAAGCAAAATCTCATGGTGTCCTTGAACGCAATAAGCTGGTTTGACATTATTAATCTGCCGTCATTTTGGGTCAAACCAACAGATGTGAATCTGATCTAATCGAGTTGCACAAACTGCAATATTTTTAGTGTTAAAGGAAGCAAGCAGGATTTTTCCGTGTGATGGAGGTTATTTTATCCCTGCATGGAGGAAGTAAAATCAGGCGTGCAGTTTTGCCAAAATGGCTGATAAACATGCATACATACTGTATATAGCATCACGTCTAACAGATTGGCAGAACTTCTGCCAGTTTTATTTGAATTCTGTCATGTAATATTGCTTGCTGGTTTCAGAAAAGATGAGTATAAGCCTCTGAGCCTATTGAATTTTACTAAGCGTGGACACATTATTACATAATTCATGCACCTGCAGTGTCCTGTTGGTTTTGTTTGAAGAAACAAGCAAAGTGGTCAAGCCAGTTAACACTGCCAGTGCACACCTGTTAGTATAAAAATAAGCATGCATTCTGACTGAAATATTGTTTGCAAGTTACCTATAAATCCTAAATATTTCATTGTAATAGATGTTTTATTTGTGCTTATTTTTTGATTTTATCTTATAATTCTTTAAATATTACTTTTTATAATTTATTTGATGGGTTTTTTTAACTTGTATTTTAATTTATATTTTATTTGCAAGCCACCTATCAATTCTAAATATTATATTTTATTATAATAGATGTTGTACTATTTTTTTGTTTACTACTTTTACTATTTATGGTTTATTTTTGTAATGTGTTTTATATTTAATAATTTTATTTATTTATAATAATAATGATAATAATAATAGCCTTATATATATAAAATACAATACAATAATACAATAATCCTATTAATTTAAGAGACTTTTTAACTGATGTATTTTTATTTTCATTCATTCTAATTTTAATGTATTTTAATTTAGTCTCTAATACGCTTATATAATGAATAGTTGCTAATGAAGAGGTGGGACTCTCTGATCAGGGTTGTCAGGATGTAATTTTTCTGTGGCAGTAATTATCTACGTGGCATTTATGGCTTATATAAACCCATTCATGGCTATAAAAAAAAAAAAAAAACTAGGCCAAGACCCATAAGCAAACCCATAAGCAAAGCTGGCAGTAAACAGGTCGCGTTTTGCCAGCCAAGTGACTGCCATTCAGATGAATGGGAATGTAAACGGATGGCTTTTAAACCTCTTTAAATCAAACCAGTAACCTCTGCTGAGATCATTTAGTGCCATCATTTTAGCTGTTTCTATTTAATGTTAAAGGGCTCGTTCTGATCTGTGTGTATTTCAGTCCATTTGTAGGTATTTCAGGGTGATTTATTCACAATCTCTTGTTGTTTTATTGCAGATTGCAGGGACAGGCGTCTTGGCTATTGGACTCTGGCTGAGGTTTGATCCCAAGACTAAAAGCTTGTTTGAAGGAGAGAACTCACCTTACGTCTTCTACACAGGTCAGTCGTTTTTTTATTTTTTATTTTTTGAAAATGTTTTTTGTGTCGCTGCATGTGATGATCAGCCAGTTAAAGTGAAGCGTGTGTGTTGTAGGTGTGTACATCCTCATTGCGGTCGGTGCGCTGATGATGGTTGTTGGTTTTTTTGGATGTTGTGGTGCCATCCAGGAGTCCCCTTGCATGCTGGGATTGGTAATCCCCCTCATTATATTCTCAAATATCACTAAATTGTAGTATTATGATGTTATCAGCCGTGGCGTTTGACTGTTGTCGCTTTTTCCCCACAGTTCTTCTTCTTCCTATTGGTTATCTTTGCGGTCGAGGTGGCTGCTGGAATTTGGGGATTTTCTAACCAGACCAAGGTGAGCGTCTCAAATGATCAGTGTACATGCAAACACATCAATGGTGCACCTAATTCAAGCTACTATGATTGTGTCCATAGGTTACTGATGATATAACGACTTTCTACAAGGAAACATACAATAACTACCAACAAACCAAACAACCAGCTCTGAAACAAACACTCAGTCTCATCCAGCATGGAGTAAGATCTCATTTCTTTCTTTCAGATATTCAGTACTGTGAGCTTTGTGAACACCAACTGCTAGTTGTTCCTCTGAAGCGCTCGTCGTAACAGCCTGGGAGATTGTAAACATCTTCAGAAAGTGCTTGCTGTTTTTATGTGCTCTATGCATCAGACGGTTTCTCAAGCACTAATTATTCCTAGCTCGTTGACGCCGATGCCTTGCTAATTTGTGATGACATCTGTTCCTCATCTTCAGCTTAACTGCTGTGGACTGTCAGGAAACGTCGGGGATGTTCTTGAAGACACCTGCCCAGGAAAAGAGGGGCTAGATTTTCACATTACAAAGGTAACTGTGTTTACTGGCTAAAATGCTGCATTTTGGTAGTTTTTATATTTAATATGTAGATGCCACTGATTGCTGAGTTTTGTAATAAATTATTGGACAAGATCCATGTAGACTATGAAGGCTATGACAAAATAAAAAATAAATGGAAGCATAATAATACAGATTCAAATGTAAAAAATGCAAAAATGTGAGAACTATGGAAATAAAAGTATAGATAAATGTAAATTTAAATACATTTATATAGAAATAAAATGTATAAATTATGAAATTTATTTAATATTTTTGCAGTTCTTATTTAATATTAATGCAGTCCTTTATACAGTCCTTTATAAAACAAAGTACAAAGTCAAAATTTAGACTGTTTTCTCAAATGTTATTTGAGAAATTATTTAATGTATGTTATTTTAGTATTTTTAAATTATTTTCATTTTTATGTTTTAGCAATGTATGTTTTTGTCTATTTTTATAAATACTGAATATTCAAAATATATATAAAAAAATTATATTTAGCTTTATATTTATTTTTATTTCAGTTTTATTTTATTTCAGCTTGAAAATGAAAATGATTTTTAAAGTTTTAGTTTTTGTTAACCATAACAACTGGTATTTGCCAAGGCACATCATAACTCCTTAAAATAGTAATTTGGTTTATAAGTTTCATATCCATGTTTTTGGTAGAAACATCTACAGTTACAAGAATACACAAATACTTACATCAAAAATCAGTTAATGATTCTATAGCAATGATTTTCAGTTGACCGTACTGGACGAGATTTTTGTAGGCAGAAGGTCTGATTGTGGAATGCTTTTACACCAGCTTCGCTCAGATTCAGTGCACTGGAAATGTTTCTAACCTTAGGCACCCTGAGTACAGCTCAGCTTGAATGAGTCAGTGAAACATGCTGTTTACTCTATCAGTAGAAGGTCAAGTAAGAGGTCATCGCGGCATAGTAACTGTTTACAAAATTGAGAAAAGAGTTGAAAAGGGTTGAAGTGGAAGGAAATGGTGTGTTTTCAAAGGTTGTGCTAAAGATCCAGCAAGGTTTAAGTAAACTAATGAGCAAAGTGTTTACACAGCCCTGTTATATCAGACATAAGAATTCCTTCTCCACCAAATAAAGACATTCATTCTTATACTAGTATTTCAGATTCTTATACTACACAATTCAGAGAGCATAAAACAACACTGATAAACCACAAGTCCATAAATCCTCTTGTACCATTTCCAAATCTTGTTTTGTGTTCAGAGCTGCCCTGATGCCATTGATGAAGTCTTTAACTCCAAACTTCATATTATTGGAGGCGTTGGAATCAGCATTGGAGTGATCATGGTAAAATTTATATAATTTTATACATTTATATACGTATATAAAATTTTATATAATTATTTATATTTAATTTATTTACATTTTATTTATATCGGTTAGTTTTACTGTGTGGTATTGTTTTTTTTAGTCTTATTCAGTATTTTAACCTTTAGAAGATTTTGAATATTTTATGATTGTGAATTCTTAATTTAATATTACATGAATTTATATATACTCATTACCATTCAAAAGTTTTGGGTCATTCATTTTTTTTTTTTTAAGAAATTAATACTTCTGTTCAGCAAGGATGCATAGAGTTGATGACACTGATATTAAAGAGATTTATAATGCTACAAAAGATTTCTATTTCAAATGCTTTTCTTTTGAACTTTATATTCATGAAAGACAAAAGAGTATCAATGTTTACACAAAAATACTAATCAGCACAACTGTTTTCAGCGTTGATAATAATCAGAAATGTTTCTTGAGCAAATCAGCATATTAGAATGATTTCTGAAGGATGTGAGACTTAAGACAGGAGTAATGATGCTGAAAATTCAGCTTTGCATCTCAAGAATAAATTGCATTTTAAAATCTAAATTTAAATTTAAAATTTCAGAATATTACTGTTTTTACTGCATCAAATAAACACAGCCATGGTGAGCATTCTTTCAAAAATATAGAACAGCTTACCAACCCTAAACTTTCAAATGATAGATTCTGCTAATGGTGCAGAAATACAAACTGCAGATTTAAATGGAAAAAAGTATATATTTCTTTGCACCTTGATTGTAATGCTTTTTTCAAAACATGAACTGTTACATACACGTGTATGTGTGCGATTGATGTGTCGCTGAAGAAATGTGTTCTCCATGTGTGCAGATCTTCGGCATGATCTTCAGCATGATGCTGTGCTGTGCCATCCGGAAAACCCGGGAGATTGTGTGAGGGTCCGGTTGCCTGGGAAACTGCCTGTATATTTGTGTTGCATGATGTCTGTCCCAAAGCACTGTCTTGAACATGACCTCATCAGCTAAGATCAGTTAGATCACAGCGTCAGGCACACGATCTCTTCACGTCTCTGATTGACTGGAATTCACTCTTTTTCTTAGTGCAGCTGTATCACTGGTTCAGTCACGAGTAATGAGAGAAAAGGGTTGGTTTAGCATTCCAAGCCCATTTGAAAAGGCCTTTAAGTCTGACTTTTTATATTTTTTTAACGTTCATAATAGATTTTAAGGATTAACCATTTGTTCGCTTTATTGTACTCGCAGTACTGCTTGATATGAATTGTTCTTGAACTTTTCTAATGTTTTGTTTCTGATTTGTGAATAGAGTCGGTTGATTTACCCACATCGGTGCATACGGCTCAAATAAAAGCCAAATTATTCGTGAATTTTGTGGTGGAATGTTTTTTGCAATATCCAGGATGAAGTGTGTTTGCATGGATCTGTTTTAACAGCCTTCACTCAACAGACTGATAAGAGTCATTGTGAAAGGGCTTGATACCCAAAAACTTTATCAGTTTCCCATAATCACAGCGTTACTCCAGTATGTGACCGTTTACAACCTCTCAGTCTCCTTAATCTTGTTTGTATCATTTTCTCTTTCCGTTCTTCCTCCCCTTCTTCCTTTTTACCTTACTTGGTCTCAATTAGGACACAATTTGGCAACTGGAACAAAATTTGTACACTGGAAGTGGTTGTCTCTTGCCTTTGATTTTATGTGATCTCTGTGTTTCTCAAACACAACACTGACACATTGTGAAAAAATGTTTATCTGCGTAAGAAGTGACCGTATGACTCACCAACAAACCCAAACAGATCCAGCAACAAAGAGAACAGAGAGTTTGAAATCATATTAAAGCACACACCCATCAAAACATTTCCTTTACTGTGATTTTATTAAAACTCTAAAAACTCTTTATTAAACTCTAATAATCATAAACCAAGTGGCTGTTGTTGTATATGATGTTATCTAGTGTTGTTGGTTATCAGTGCGATACTATTATAGTTATAGTCTTTTTGTTTACTTTTTTTTTCCATTTTTAATAATTATTGTATTTTTAAACTATGTATAGTTTTTATTTATTTATTTTCAGTTTTATTTGTTTTAGTACATCAAGTTAAACTAAATGAAATTGAGAAATGTTCCTTTGGCAATTAGCTGAAATATGTTTATATATATATATATATATATATATATATATTTATTTTATTTATTTATCTTTCTTAATATTTTAATTGAACTTTTATAATAATAAAAGGATAAAGATACATGAGAATAGAAACAAAAATATTTTATATATTTAATTTTATTTTAGTTAACATTTATTTTATTTCAAGTAACAATTATTATTTTTTTTATATATAGCTTTGGCTTTAGTTAATAACCCTTCTATGGGCGGTGAAATACTTAAAAATACTCAAAAGTGCTGTTTTTCTAGGGAAAAAATTGCCACTTGGTTTGATACTTGGTTTATTACTATTAAATAATACTCAATCATTATTTAAATTTTTAATTTAATTATTTAATTATTTGTTAAATCATCATATATTATCTATCATTGTCAATGTCTATCAAAACAAATTACAGCAAAAATAGATAATTAATTATGATTATGTGACATATTTAATTTTGCTTAGTAGTAGTTGGTATTTCTCCCTCAAAAGATTTTTTCATATTCACATGCAATTTGATATAACATGAACTTGTTGCCCCCTGGTGGACTTTATGATGAATTATTTTGAACCATAGACAACTAAACAAACAAACTTTACAACTCAACAACAAACTTTACAATAGACTTGTACGGTGTGCTGAAGTCATTTTAAAACTAATGTATTTCAGATGCTTATCAATTAGAGACAGAGAAAAAACATTGAGTTCCTGATGAGTCTTAATAGTACAGACTATCTGACGTCTGAAGTGAACGAGCTCCATTACACTTTTAAAAGGTTTGATCACTTTAATGTAGCTGTAGGCTATAATAAAACAGAGAGAGAGGAAGTGTGTTACAGTCTGTAAACCTCTCATCGTCCACTTCAGTACAATACTGAGCAGATGCTGGGGCTGTTTGACTTCTTCACAATTGTTTGCATGCAAATTAGGACAGTCTGTGTGCATCAAGAAAAATCTTCAGATGGTACAGGTGGGCTTCTATTTTCATGTTATTTCTTTAGATTTTACTGAAGAAATGTCGGTTACACTTTACAATAAGGTGTCATTTGTTAACATTAGTTAATGTATTAACTAACATGAACGAACAATGAACAACACATTTATTACACTATTTATTAATCTTCGTTAATGTTAGTTTATAAAAATACAGTTGTTCATTGTTTGTTCATGTTAGTTCACAGTGCATTAACTAATTTGTTAACATTAACAAACAACTTGTGATTTTAATAATGCATTAGTAAATGCTGAAATTAACATTAACTAAGATTAATAAATGCTGTAGAAGTATTGTTCATTCTTACTTCATGTTAGCTAAAGTAGTTAACTAATGTTAACTAATGAACCTTATTGTAAAGTGGTACTGAAATATCATATGCTTAAAAGTATGTAAATCTATACCTTGTCTCAATATTTTTAATGCATTTTTTTTTTAAATTGAGGCTTGTGCATAAAAATACATTACTCTTCAATATACAGTATTCAGGAATTGAATATGATTGACATTTTATTTAATAATTTAATATGTAAGTCACTGGTTTGTTTTTTAACAATATTTAATTAAAAAAAAAAAAAAAAAAAAAAAATATATATATATATATATATATATATAGATATAGCAAAGCAATTAAATGCAGCTATATTTTTGTATTAACTATTAATCAACTTTTTTTTAACAATTAACCAATTTAAAAAAAAGAAATAAAATGCAGAGAAATGTATAAATAAATAAACATATGGATACATTTCATAGTACCTTTTGCAGGTTGTTACTTATAATTTTATTTATTTATTTTTATATTTATTGAATAATTATACATATATTTTTATCAATTTTTAAAAAAATGTTTTTATTAAATAAAATATTACATTTTATTGTAATATTTTATAATAAAAGTATAGGGATTACAGTTTAGGTTTCTTCTATTCATGTCTCTGTACTTTACAGTACTTTTCTTCTGTCCTGTGTTCATTGTCCTGCATTAGAACAGACACTAACGTCATGCGTGACTTTCACCACAGCAGCTCCGTGTGCAAACACACCAACTAGAGGATGCAACACTCCTGTCACACATGAAGCAGAACCTATCCATGCGGTTTCTCAAGTGCGGGGCGTTTTGATCAGCTCATTAGGGATGAGAACCGGGATTCATGGCATCCCTTGAGACCCCAAATGACCTGCTTTTCTGCATTAACCGTAGGATTGACCGCTGCCTGTCCACTGACCGCTGCTTTACCTACGAAAGTCTCTCAGGTGGGACCCTGATCACCGGAGATGGACAATTTCACTCCGTCACTAATGGTTTCTGCTCTTTTCAAATGCTCCGATCAGTGGCTATATTAAGGCTTTGAATAAGGTCAGCAATGAATAGCTTTGTTCTCAGCACCATATCCCAGTGGCAAGAGGTAACCGCTTGTTTTTTATTGCACTTTCCTTTCTTGGACTGTTTTAACTTGCATAGGATTTATTTGCAAAAGTCAATGCAAAAGTAATTGTTGTGGAAATCCTTCTCTGGCTGACCTGATTTTACAGCTGTGCTCCCTTTTGCAGAGCTGCATGTGCCTTTGACGAAGAGGGAGAAGCAAAGGACAGTAGGCTTGAATTTCTGTAGTGTGCATGAGTACAAGCTCAAATCTGATGCAAATGGCTGAAAACCCCGAAGACCCCCTTGTATTGTTGGAGATCCTAGAAGTGTTAGGTGCATGCCGTGGGAGCGTGTCGTACGCGGATATTTGCGTTTATCTGAGTGGACGCTTCAGCCTGCAGCCGCTTCTAGAATTACGGAGTCTCTTGTACTCCACCGCCTGTAGAGACCCCTGCTTCCCTGCCACCCTCTTCCGAGAGCGACTTCACCCGCCCTGCAGCAACCGGCTCTCAGCGACCGCCGATGTCGTCTCCCTGTTCAACCTCCTCATGCACACCCGTATGGCTCCTACATACACACAGAACCTTCAGTCTCTGACGCCCTGTCAGGTCTGTGGGAAGGGATTTGTGCGTTACGACTGCCTGGCCGCCTTACCCGTCACAGGAGGAGGGACCGCCTCTGAGGACTGTAAATATGAGAACCTCCCTTGTGAAGTGTTCAGTCATAACACAGAGGCTTCACATGCTCAGACCACCACCGCGTTGGTCGCTCAGCCTCACTCACGCATGCACAACAGAGACAGCATGCAGAACACGCATTCTGTGGACGTTTCCATTGACGTGGTCAATCAGGAGGCTGGCAAGTCGCCGGCGACTAATCAGGGATCCCGCGAAGCTCGTTCCTGCTCCCAGAAGAGGAGTGCCTTTAAAGAAGGACTCCACAAAATTCCACTCATATCTGTGGAAGGCGACGGGCAATCAGATCAAAGCCCAGATGGACCAAGATCGGATGGTGAGGACCTGCTTTATGTTCCCCAAAAGAACCCTTATCCAGACCCTGCAACATACGCAAACGACCAGCACAACCCGGCATCACATGCGCATGACCATTCGTATGTTTACACGACTCATTCGAATGCACCTGAACCGGATCCGCACGTGGCCGACTCGCAGTCGTACGATGATGCCTCGAACCCCTACGACCCTCAGACTCGGTGGCGTCAGGCGAAGCACGAGAGTTTGGACGAGCTCCAGACATCCACCTACTTTGGCCCTTCGGTCTCCAGCCAAAAGCACCAAACCCCTGCTCTTCAAAACAAAAGCCACAGCTTGGACATCGACAGCAGGACGGCGGACGAAAGACCTGAGGCGGAAACGACTGGGCTGCAGAAACCCAGATCAGAGCGGTCTGTCTTAGAGAAGTCTGGATTACGAAAGCCAGGATCTGTTAAACTTAGCATTGACGGATCAAGCTTCGACATTCCCGGTTTCGATCCTCGCATTGTCAATTCGGTGCGGGATACCTTCAAGAGACTGAGCGGCATGAGTTTGGACACGTGGTACGATTGGTCACCGACCATTGAGGGCATGGTTAACGTAGGCACCCAAACAGAGCCTGCAGATCGACGTGCTTTACGAAGCCTCATGCTTGCCGATAAACTCTCCATCGACAACCCTGACATCGGCGAGGACGACATCAGCGCCATCTTCCGTTTTCTAGACGACATTAGCATGTGTGGCTCCATGGCAGTGCTGCCAGGGGAAGGAGGCGGAGCCCAAGAAGGGGGTGGGGCCGGGCTGCCAGAGAGGCGTGAACGTTTGGGAAAGTTACGGAGGTTGTTTCACTCCTTGGAGGCACCTGAGGAGGGTGTGAGATGGGGCGTGGGGCGACTTCTCCAACGGGTCACGGAGCTGGAGCAACAGCTAGAGCCGATTGCAGAGCTACGTGAGCAGCTGGCCCTCGTGCTCTTCACGCTGAACCGTCTGGAAGAGCGGGAGCAGGTTGCATGCCCACACGTGCATCAAATGCACATACAGCCACAGCTCACACCACGGCCTAGCCTGCAGCAACAGCAGGGGTCCCCGAGGACCAATTTAGTGGCAGAGGGCGTCAACGAGGCAGCGGCGAAACGCAGACGGCTGTTTGTGCGCAGGACCTCCAGGAGCCACACGGAGAGCAGCGGCTCGGAAGTCCCCAGAGAGTGGAGCATCAGCTTCAGCAAGGAGCCACACATACAGTCTGTTAAGGTAACAGGATAAAAAATATATACAGTGGTGGCCAAAATTATTAGAAGACTAGTATTTTCACCAGCTAAAAATGTTTTTAAGTCAGTTATTTCTATCTTTTGCTGTAGTGTGTCAGTGATAAATATCAGTTTACATTTCCAAACATTCATTTTGTCATTAATTGTAATAATAATCCAGTGAGATTTTTGTTTGCACAAGGAGTCTGACAACAGCCAGTGCTCCACACAGAGATCTGATCTCATCATCATCCAGTTTGTGCCCTATGTGCACTTGTGCATAGGTTTTCAGGTAGCTTTGCAGGTAGGTTTCTTGAAGCATCTCAGAGACGTTGCCACAGTTCTTCTGGATTTAGTCTGTCTCAGTTTTGTTCTGTTTCTTCATGTCATTCCAGACAGACTGGATGATGATGATCAGATCAGATCTGGCTGTTGTCAGACTTCTTCTGCAAACAAAAATCTCACTGGATTATTACAATTAATGGCAAAATGAATGTTTGGAAATGTAAACTGATGTTTCCTACTGACACACTACAGCAAAATATAGAAATAATTGGCTTAAAACCATTTTTTAGCTGGTGAAAATACTAGTGTTCTAATAATTTTGGCCACCACTGTATGTATATAAACATATTTTAAATGTGCTATGAGTGATACTTCTTCCACATAAAATATCTCTATGACTTGAGAAATCATACTTGTCTTTGTGGCAGAACTAGACTCTGACTGAATTCAGACTAGCATGTTAGCACACTATTGTTATTTCTGCCACATAAAGAAACAGTATCCTAAGACAAAATAGTAAGAGTAGTATGTTATTCTGAATTTAGCCTCTGTAAACAACAAAATAAGAGTCAGTAGCCAATAAGAAAGTTTGTATCTCATCAGAAATGCTCTCTGCTTGTCAATCATTTTGTGCACTTAGGAAGGGTTTTGAAGAGATGTGGTTAAAATTAGCAAAATGGCTGAAATCGCTTATAGCACATATTTAAAGATTAGGCTCCTTTCCTTCAAAAGATTATCTTCACAAAATTGTCTTGTAAGAATCATACACTTTTGCTGGTCACAGAGCTTATTATCTGCAATAATCCGAAAGCTAAAGGAAAAAAAAGAGGCTGGCCCAAAAAAATGATGTCATCCCTGCTACGCTGTACTGAAGCACAAGATACTCATTCTTATGAACATGATCAACAGGTTTTATGCAAACTTGTGGATTTCATGCAGCTCGAGCGCTGCTGTCATTAAAGCAAAAGGAAAAGAAATGTTAAAATTCATGTGAATTTTTCAATTTAACTTTGTACTCAAATTGCAATGCAAAAAATAATATTGTATTAATGTAGAATACAGAATTAGAACATACATTTTGATAGTAGTCTCATTTGGACCTTATGTATATGTATAGACATAAAGATGAATACTTCGTCATAACATAAACCTTGTTTGACTTCTCAGTCAGATCATTTAGGTGGAGTGCATAAAAGAGAGGCCTCTGTAGTGCAGGAAGTGACAGGCTTTCATCTCATGCCACCTGAGACCCACAATGCACCACGCCGCACATCTGTCCATAGCACTACCCAGCATGTGGCTGAACGCCCCAAAGTGACCTGGAGCCAATCAGACTTAACACCGCTGGATCTTCAGGTGACACCTCCGAATGTAATGTTTTGACTGAAAACATTGTCAACTCATGAATCTGCATTTGCATAACATGTTTTATAAATCTGTGTTAAAGGAACAGTTCACCTGATCAAGAGCCTGATAAAGACATCATAATAATCCACAAGTAGTCCACATGATTTTAGTAAACAAATCAGTCAAGATGTTTTTAAATTCAAATAGTTTCCGGCTAAAATATGAGTCCTCTATCCATAATAACGCTTATTCCAGTGAAAAAGTTGTCTCATCTGAATCAGGAGAGAAATATGCACAGATTAAGCACCAGTTACAAGTGTAAACAGTTCTAAACAAATTTGTCAGTGGATTTTGATGTAAGAGGACAACAGGGTATGGACTTTTTCACTGGAGGAAGTGTTATTATGGATTGGCCAGAAGCAACAGTTGACTTTAGAAGATGTTAACTGATGGACTGGAATACTTGTGGTTTATTGTAATGTTTTTATCAGCTGTTTGGACTCTCATTCTGACGGCACCCATTCACTGCAGAGCATCCATTGGTGAGCAAGTGATGTAATGCTACATTTCTCCAAATCTGTTCTGATGAAGAAACAAACTCTACTTAATCTTGGATTGCCTGAGGGTGTACATTTTCAGCAAATTTTCATGTGTGGGTGAACTATTCCTTTAACCTGGGATAATGATGGTTATTTTTAAAAAATATCATTATTGTTTTTACATAAACACCATTGGGTTCTTTGGGAACCTAATCATTAAATCAATCTTAACAGAACATGAAAGAAAACAGATGATGAAACTGTGCAAAGCGTATATAAATGCAGATAAACCAGCACTTACTCAACTATTTTCTATATACATTTTGCAGGCCCCTGAGTCTTTGGAGTTCTGGACAGACGAGATTTACACGCCGGCCTCCGACACGCTCCTGCGGCGTTCGCATTCGTACACCCGTTGCAGCAGGAACCAGGCGTACCGCATCGCTGCCCTCAGCATCACTGCCACCATCATCCTCATCCTCATCATCGTCATTCCAGTCAGCACCGTGTGACGTACATGCAGTCACATGACACGCCTGAGGCTACATTGAATGGTACAATACGTGTTTATTAGATAATATTATCAAGATTTGAATGAATGCATGAATTCTTCGTGAACCTAATTCGAGAAGCATGGCAGACTGTCCCAGTGTAAAGCCTATGCAAAATAGAATGCATTTCCTGAAACCTTTTGGGAGTTTCCCTACCTTTAGTTTTGTTTGAATTTAAGCAGGTTTTCAGTTAAATGCTTATTCTGCAGTTTATGGCTTGCAGACGTTCCGGTATGCCCTCTTTGTTGATGGATATTGGGGAGTTCCCATTAGTCTAATGTAATTCTGCTGAAACCTGAGATGGCATCCACTTGCTCGCACAGCGGCACACGTTTCTCTCTTCCGCACCTCTGCTCTCTCTTCATTTAAATGCTTGGAAAATCCATTATTAGTTGCAAATTTACATGCAACTGCCCTTTAAATCTGCTAAATGTCGCCGTATTTGGAGGAAATGCTGACGTGCGAGTGATATGAATCTCTTGTTTTCGTTTTGATGCATATTCCTCATTACTGACCTGAATTTGTGGTGAACTCGTTCACTACCAAAATAGTGCTACAAAACATAATATCCTGCCTCTCAAAAGCTTAAAAGAAAAGGAAAACGAGCCTCCAGAGATCCAGAATGGATGCATGATGGTGGATCAATACCGGCACACATTTTCAATTTGCTGAACAACAGCACTAAACTTTTAATGGGCTGTGATGGGACTGAGTGAGTGCGGGAGGGGAGAGACCGAGAGGAGGGAGTGTTTGTCCTCTTTTATTGAGCCTGTAGTTTTCTGAGGCCTACTTCTGTCTGCTGCAGCTGATTGATGAGTTATTTGCTCAGGTAAAAGGGTTTCCAGTTGGAATTGATGGGAGTTTTACATGCAGTTTGACATATGATCACTATTGTAATTCATCTTGCGCTACACACTACAGAATGAATGATACCTCAATCAATTACTTTTCTAAATGATCAGATTTGCAATCACAGGCCAGTAAGCGATCACCTACAACACAAGCAAAGAGTTGACAGCCGCTCAGAGCAACTTAGCAAACGCATAGTAAGCCATAACAATGCTTTCAACAGCTGAATACTGTAATGTAAAGACAATTGAATGAGATGTCCTATTTTAAGGAGGCAATGTTGGAAAAGTGTTGACTTTTGACATGATTTTGATTGACATTTTTTGTGTTCCTCTTGTAGAAATAGCCTATGCATTTCTCCTCAGAATCATTCTTGTTTTTCATTCTATAGTTGTATGAACACATGCATTTCTGGATTGGGATTTTTCCTTTTTCAGGGCACCTTTGACTGTGAAAATATACCTTTGTCTCTTCATAAAGCTGGTTTTGGTTATTCGATGGGATTGTGTCTTGTGTGTCATTTTTTTTCCGCCAGTTAAACAAGCAGGAAGTTGCATAGGAAGCAGGTGGATCATGACAGTGGTTGGAGTGAGAGGTTTTTTTTAATAATATCATCAATGCTTTTGCACACTGCTGCTTGCTGCTTTTCCCAATGCAGTTTTAATATTTCAGAGCACAGCTCTCATAAACATGTATTATCTATTTATGATCTGACAGTTCCTTTATTGACGTGAAAGCACTTAACCGCACTTACACACAGTCTCTCAAGCTCAAATGAGGCTTCCTTCTAATGTAGTTTATCTACAATCTCCACTGCCTTTTTCTCTCTGCATACATACTGTGAAAGTGATTTAGTTTCGTATCTGATAATGCTGCAAAATTCATTACAGAGATCGCTCACAAATTGATTCCAGTAAAACTTTGAAGAGTGAGCTAATTTAATTAGAAAAGCCAGCTTCATGTAAAAGATATTAATATGAAGTGACTTATTGAATGATGATTGTTAGATCATTTCTCATTATTGAATTTCTGCTCATTTGTGTGTGTTGGATTGATGTGTTCATTTAATCAAGGAATTTCTATAAATTCAGCCTATTATGTATAAATTTTCAATTTGTTTTTATTGAAGATATGCAACTCAATGCCATACCTTGGGAACAACAGTGAACATTGGGATTGTCTTATAAGCCAGTCAACTCTTAGAAACCTTAATAAATTATAATTATTAAATTAATCTGAAGGCCAATTAGTTGATGTATTACTGGAGGACGCCAGTATTGTATTTTTAAATGGTGATTAAATGTTACATAAAAAAGAGAGGTATTACTAAAAATATGTATTTAAAATAATTGATTTATAGTTAAAAATATTATTTAAATTTATTCTATTTAAAAAAATAATTACAACAAATTAAAATAAAATAAAAATTAATTTTCAAATCATTTTTAAATGCACTAAGCTTAAAAAAACAAAACAAACAAAACAAACATCGCGACTGTAAAAAATCGCAAATAGAGCAAATCAAACTTGCGGCAAAAGGACGAACCTGTTACCATGGAAACGTATCGTACGCAAGAGTTGTTACGCATCCATGGTAACAGTTCTTGCTTGTAGTTTGCGCGTTTAGTTTCCTTTTGCGTTATAAATTACATTTTCTCAATTATCTGTCTGGCTGGCTTTACCACGGCTGTGAAATGGCTCATGTCCGGACCTATAATCCGCGCGTACGTGTGGGCAACTGGGAAGAAGACGTGACTTTAGAAGAGGTTTGTTGTTTTGACGCATCTCATGTTTGTTGGTGTGAAGTCCAGACACAGAACAAGTGAGTAAATGAGCAGTGTTTCTGCAGGAAACTCTCAAGAACTTCATCCTGCAGAAAGACAGAGGCCAACTCACTGTTCAGAAAGAAGGAGATCTGAGACAAAGCATCCTGAAACCAGTAAGTATTTTTTTTTTTCTGATATATTCAACAATGTTGCAAGATAACAAAATATTAATACAATGTTAATTTGGACATTGTGATGAATATCATAATCATTTAGCATAATATTTATATCATAGTCATTTAGCATAATATTTAAGACCTTTTAAATATATATATATATATATATATATATATATATATATATATATATATATTTATTTGTTTAAACATATCTTACAAATGTAATATTAAATAACATTCGCATGTCACATTTTAAGAAAACCTATTTGCATTCTATATTCTATAGCACGTGAATATAAAACACATCAACAAGTAGCAAAATAGGTGTAAAAAGGAAGAAAAATCAGCAAGGAACATTAAAAAAATATTTTATTAAATCACTGTAAATTTAGTTTTGAATTCTATTCTATTCACAGATGTATTTTCTTGACCCTGAAATACATTTTGAGATATATTTTTGTATATGAATGTTGAAACTGAACATATAACGTTACTGTAGCATTTATTTAATTTTTAAAAAAATTTTTGCCAGAAATATCAATTTTTGGTCGTATGGGATTTGAAAATTGGTGGTGAAATTTTCTTTAAGAAATTGCTAGTAAATTTCACAAATAATTACAAAGAAACTTCAAATAATACATTGAATTGAAAGACTGATTTTTCCCCCCAATAATCTTTGTTTTATTTACAGCTTATGTAGTGCAGTGGTGCTCAAAAATGTTTTTTTTTTTTTTTGTTTCTGCTGCATATGAGACTGATTCTGTTTTTTGTTTAGGTGATTTTATCAGTATCGCAGGATGGCTTTTTGCACTTTGGAGACACAGTCATGCTGGTGAACTCTAGAGGTGGAGAGCACGAGCAGCGTGGCTCCTGTGTCCTCAGCATCATTGCTGACAGCAGTAATATCACATCACAGGCTGACACGAATTCAGTCCCCCACCTTCTCGGGCCTCTCCAAGTAGGCGGAGCCCACAGCATGACCCCTTGTGTTAGAAACGCCTTTATCATTACAAGGTATCGCACATGCACGTTCAAGCTCACTCAATCGCACACACACAGTGGCTGACCTGTTTTATCATCTGTGGTCTGTGATTCAGTGTTGATGGGACCTCAGATGGAAAGGTGCTCAGATACGATCAAAGCTTTGCCCTGAGAACGACCGCAGGCTTTGCCGGAGAGGTAAACAAACAAGTGGCATGTATACAGTTTTATGTAATTACTGAGTTCCCAAGTCTCAGCATGTAGTCTGTTGGATTCCTCATAGCTATTCCTTGCCAGTGATCACAAAACATTTCTGAAGTGTGCTAAGAAGTCTCGACTACAGGAGTTGAGCCTAGTAGAGGAGTTTGATTTCCTGTGCTGGTGGAAGGTGATTTACTTTGACCCCCAAGAAAGGCTTGAAAATGAAGGATACCCTGTTCAGGTTCACAGTTTCAAATAAATCTTTTTCAGATGTACTTCTTGTTATTACTTAGTGACTTAATAATGTGTAGTGGATGTTTTGTTTTGGCAGGTGAACAGCAAGGTTTTGATTTCCCACTGTAAGACCAATCAATGTCTGGCAGCTCTAGGCAATCACATCCTATGGTAATATGTTATGTTTCTTATTGTAAAAGTAAGTGATTCAGTTAAAGTGAGCTGGAAACAGCCAAATGTTACAGATGCACCAAAATTCTGTTCCTAATGAATAAAATCCATTCTATTTTCTTGTTGAGTATATATATATATATATATATATATATATATATATATATATATATATATATATATATATATATATATATATATATATATAATATTTTTAATTTCTACATTTCTATATTTTTATTATATATTTTTTTCTGTGAATAATTCTATAGTATATAATAAAAATATAGAAATGTAGAAATAAAAAATATATATATAATATTTTTAATTTCTATATATAATAAAAAATATAGAAATGTAGACTATATATATATATATATATATATTAATATACATTTATATACAATTTTTTGATTTTATATTTTATAAATGTATTATTTTAAATATTATTTTATATATAGGAAAATACCTGCTTTAGCTTATAAACAGGTTTGTCTAGTTTAATGTTAATTCTGTGTAGAACAGTTGCTAGTGTTTATTCATTTATTTGGTTTGTTTGTGTTTTGTGTGTTTAGGACTCCTTTTGGTAAAGAGTATGAGCTCTCTGCTCACACCTTCTTGGACTCTCATAAAGCTGAGCAGGACAATAACCATTGGCTGTTTTTCATGGCTCATCCTGCCAATCAAAATCAGAGCCTGATGCAACTGCAACAAGACTCAGAAATAACAGATGAGCAGAGAGAAAACCAAGAGGACAATCAAGTAAAAGAGTGCAGTTAATAAAAAAACAGAGATAAAAGGAAATAAAAATTACACCAATAAATATTTTTGAAAATACAATATTTTATTTCTTTATATATGTACTGTTATATTTCTGTTAGTGGATTCTGTTGATTTTTCTTGTACAAAAAGTTAAGATAATTCCATAAAGCTCCCAAAAGGAGGCAGCATCCCCTCTGTCCTCACGGCTGCCTCCTGCTGTTGACTAAAAGTTTCATAAACATGCTCATACACACATTCACTGTCTCTGTTTACAATGTTTCATTCAGCATAAAAATGCTTTTACAAATTCAAACATATGCCCAATTCAGTTTTTTTTTCTGCTTTGTTTTTTTATTTATTTTATTTTTCCATGTATTTTTCTTCTTGTTTCTTTGTTTCTTTCTTTGTCCTTTGGTTCGGCCTCCTTTTTCCCCATTGGTCACCTATATGGAGGACAAGAAATCATGTGCATTCTGTCATAACCACACACACAGATATCTGACCTTCTGTCCCATATATACACTACCATTCAAAAGCTTGGGGTCAGCAAAATAATACTTTTGCTCAGCAAAGATGCAGTAAATTGATCAATGACAGGTAAAGATATTTTTCCACCACAGGAATAAATAACATTCATACATTTCTGTATGAAAACAGAATACAGTTATTTAAAGTTGTAACAACATTTCACAAAATTACTTTGGATTTTTGAACAAATAAATAAATAAATGACTCAAAAACATTTTTTTAAAAATCTTACAGACCCCAAGCTTTTTAAACAGTAATGTACATTTGCAGTACATATTAATAGTAATTGCATGTTAATTGTAAATAAAAATAAGCTCCTCTCTAATAATGCTGCCAACATGAAGTATGTGGAAGTGTTTTTAATGTGTTTGCACAAAAATCAACATTTCACTGTAATTCCTGTCAGCAAAGGCCAGTGAATCACAGCCGTGCGACAGCATGATCGCAACTGTGATATTGCTTAATCTGAAGGAATCGAGAGACAGAACAGAGGAGCAAAGGTTTTTAATAGGAAACAGACATGGTACATACAATCAGCACGTAACAGTCATATGTAACCAACGACATGATCATTCATACATCAACACATATACAAAGAATAAATAAGGATTTGGAAAATGGGACAGGAGATATAAATAAAGGGTTCAGGAGGAAGGGAGGTTTAAATTGCTAGTTTACGTCTTTCCACTCGCTCCACTCGCTCCACTGAGAGAGGAGCAGCAGATCTCTGCAGCGGACCCTCAGTTTTGTGATGGAGCCCTGAACTTTGATCTTTGACCCTGCCTCCCATTCTGTAGTCTTCAGCTGTGAAGATACAGAAGCAGAAAACAAGAGAATTAATTACTTCAACATTCTTAAAGGGACAGTTCATCCTAAAATAAAAATGATGACTTTTAGCGAGTAATGACTTGAATTTCAGTCTGTTCCTTGCACAAATCCAGCGGCCTTGAATGTCTTTTGTAACATGGACTAATTTTTTTAAATTATACGTTTAAGGTTTTTTCTTTGGTATTTTTTCAAAGCTTGACAGCATGTTCCCCATTTAAAGTCAATATTATGATACACTTCTCCATGGAAGAAAGATATTCATACAGGTTTGGGATGTAATTTTCATTCCATTTTTGGTGAACCGTTTTTGTGTGCGGAAAGCATGTCGTACCTCTCCGTTGTCTCGTATCTCATACTCGATCTGATGCTTCAGAGGAAAGAAACTGTGGGGCTGCGGCCAGGTTGAGGGAGGCTCCACCTCTAATTCTATGATTTGATTGTCACTCTCCTCATTTTTTATAGTGCAGATTGAAATGTTTGGATTCGCTGGCTTAACTAGGAAAAACAGAGAAAACACATTAAATCAGTGATGATGTGCTTTAGACCGGTGGTTTTCAACTAGGGAGTCAGGGCCCACTAGAGGGCCTCAGCAAACTTAAAATTACTCTTTTTTTTTTTTCATTCTTCAGAATTCAAGTGTAGTCTGATCCGAGTGTAGATCTGAGCTTTGTTTTGGACCAAGCAATAGAGCCAAGTGTAAAAAGAGCCTTTTTTTTTTTTTTTTAGCTAACTTACTAATAAAATCAGTAGAGTAGCATAAACTGCATTAAATGGATAGTAAATGGACACAAAAATGAGAATTTGTTCATAATTTACTCACCCACAAGCTGTTCCAAACTTGTATGAGTTTCATTCTTCTAAGAAGAAGATATTTTAAAGAATGTTGGTAGCCAAACAGTTACTGGTATAGCCATTGACTTCCATTGTGTGTTTTTTTCCCATACTATGGAAGTCAATGGTTACCGTCAACTGTTTGGTTACCAACAATCTTCAGAATATCTTCTTTTGTGCTCAACAGATGAAAGAAACTCATACAGGTTTAGAACAGCTTGAGGGTGAGTAAATGATGACAGAATTCCCTTTAACCCAAATACTCACTGATGTCTCGTAGGTAGAAGCTGTAGTCAGTTTTCATATAGCAGCACGCAGAAGCCGCCTCCCCTGTTATTATCAGCCGCTCGGACTCTTCAGAGTATGAATTGGTGGAATGTGGGAGAAAAAATACCCCATCCACAGGCTGTGACACCCAGTCACCATTATCCCTAAATAGATACAATAAGCATACGTGGTTGAGTCAATGATAAAATAAGCTTAATGTGTCTGTGGTTGTGGGTGTTATTGATACCTTGTATTGCGAAGTCTGAAAGCAAATTCATCTGAAAATTCATTTGAGGTCCAGGCACATTTGATTTTTTCAGTGCAGGAAAACGTCTCTGCTGTGCAGTTGATATGAAATGCTGAAAAGGAAGAAAGAAATACACTGAAAAGCTGAACAGACAAAGCCTGAATACTTTGACCGTGTCCAAAACCGAAAGTAACTGCCTTCATGCTTTGTGGCCCAGACAGTCAATGACTCAACAGGTATATTTTACATCCTGCTGTCTGTAACTGTGAGGACACCATTAGTGAAAATCACTAATTTAAAGTATGTAACGAATGTGAGTTTACAGTTAAATAAGTGACTTTTGTAAAGTTAGATAAAGGATTTTCTGAACTCATTTACTGCTTAATTGTACACATTGTATTTGGCTATGGCTTCCTAACTCTGTATACACAGCCTCTCATTCAGCTATTAGTAAAATACTGTGGTTTTGCGGTTTAAAACATTGTGGACAGTGTTTTAATGTGTAATGTATTAATGTAATATCGGATGGCTAGCTCAGGCCATGGTTAATGAATATCAGGATGCCACATCTTTGTAAGATTAACACCCTTTTTTGGGTTTTAGGATGATGTTCCCATAATACACTGTTAAAAATAAAGATCCTTGGTCTTCATGTCGTTTAGTGAAGAACATTCAAAGATTAGACTTAGATTATTGAAATGTTCTTCACACCACATGCTTAAAAATAAAGTATCTTTATTTGTATTGATGGTTTCATGAAGAACCTTTAACACCCATAAAGGTTCTTTAAAGTGAAAAAGTCCTTTAAATTATTAAAATGTTCCTTACACTATGAAAAAAATGCTTCTTTCAGGAACTTTTCACTGAAAGGATCTTTGGGAAACAAAAAAATCCTTGTTTCATGGCATCACTGCAAAACAACGCTTTATTTTTAGGAGTTAAGGAAAAATGGTTGCTTTAGAAGCTGTTCACTGATTCTTTGGGGAACCAAAAATGGTTCATCTATGGCATTGCTGTGAAAACCCCCCTTTTGTAGCCTTTATTTATAAGAGTGTTTGGCAAACCTTAATCTATCATACGTCAAGCATTATGCTAAACATAAAAAGTGATTGCTTAATAGGAATGTTAGATAGATGATGTTCAGCAGATGTTCCCACCTGTAGCTTCTTTAGACTTGTCGAGCAGGAGATAGGTGTAGTCTTCCAGACCTGTATCACTCCAGCAGGTGTAATTCCCGGTTAGGTCTTCCTCCAGGTCAATCACGGTCAAATCCCGTCCACTGAGGATTTCAAATTCTGATTGTGATATGTTCTCTATGCTATTTGCATCCTCGCGTCTCCATGTGATTATGTCTTTATCTGTTCTACAGGTCAGGGTAACGGTTGCGTGTCTCTCAGCAATTTCAACTGCATAAAGAGAAACAATCCAGAACACAGAATGGGTGCCAGAACTCTCTCTCTGTGTGTGTGTGTGTGTGTGTGTGTGTATGTGTGTATGTGTGTGTGTGTGTGTGTGTGTGTGTGTGTGTGTGTGGAGACTAAATATGTGTGAAATGGTAGTAAAACCTGTCGACTATATTGTGACCATCTTCAATATTATTTATATTAAATAAATAAATAAACACATATATTATATTATATTATATTATATTATATTATATTATATTATATTATATTATATTATATTATATTATGTTTAGTAAATACTTTTCTGGGTAGAAACCCAGTAGTGGGGGAATCCCCACTATGATATAAAAACAGTGTGTGTGTGTGTGTGTGTGTGTGTGTGTGTGTGTGTGTGTGTGTGTGTGTGTGTGTGTGTGTGTGTGTGGAGACTAAATGTGTGTGAAATGGTAGTAAAACCTGTCAACTATATTGCGACCATCTTCAATATTATTTATATTAAATAAATAAATAAATAAACACATATATTATATTATATTATATTATATTATATTATATTATATTATATTATATTATATTATATTATATTATATTATATTATATTATTATATGTTTAGAAAATACTTTTCTGGGTAGAAACCCAGTAGTGGGGGAATCCCCACTATGATATAAAAACTGTGTGTGTGTGTGTGTGTGTGTGTGTGTGTGTGTGTGTGTGTGTGTGTGTGTGTGTGTGTGTGTGTGTGTGTGTGTGTACTCATGCATAAATAATGATGTGGTCAGTACACTCACATTTCTCAGGGAAAAAGTTAAGTGCGGACATCCTCGTTATGGACAGACAGAAGAGAAGGATGAACCTCATCAACCAAGCCATCTGGAGAAAGAAACACAAAAATTACGTACTTATTATGAAAATGTTCATTGATTTATTAATCACTTTCTCTGAGCAAAAGTAAAATACAAAAAAAGTGAATATTAGCAGCTTAATACATTCATCAGTAATTAATGTAGCATTGAACATCAATAATTAATGTAGCATTGAACATTAATAATTATTGTAGCATGAGCATTATTCAATTCTGAACATTAATCTATTAATTATAAAAATACCAGTTATCATAAAAATATACAATAATTATTAATTGCCAGTATTAAAAGGAGGGCATCTATGGCCTTGGCCCAAAAATGAAAAGATGAAACAATTACATTTTCAATATTTATATTAACATATCAATTTAAAGGAATGTATAAAGGCATATAAGGCATTTTCTATGTTTTATTTTCATTTGTACCTTTTTTATTTAGTTATTGAATTTCATTTAAATGCTCCAAATTAAGTTAATACTAATTAATATTTTTAAAAGGACAAATAAAAGTACAAATATTCTACATCTCCGGGTTAATACAATCATATGAAATTACATTTTCAATATTTATATTAACATATCAATTTAAAGGAATGTATAAAGGCATATAAGGCATTTTCTATGTTTTATTTTCATTTGTACCTTTTTTATTTAGTTATTGAATTTCAGTTCCAAATTAAGTTAATACTAATTATACATCTCCGGGTTAATATAATCATATGAAACTGTATATATAAATATATATATACTTTTAAATACAGCTCATCTTTAATTAAAATGGAAATGATGGGATTAAAGTGAACTGAGCTGGTTATGCAGATGTTTAGATCGTAATGCATGTCTTACCTTCTCTGCTGTTGCGTCAAATCCAGCGCAGAAAAATCTCAAGTGTGATTGCGCGCGGCGCGTCGCGTCCTCTCGTGGGGTCTGTGCCTGTGTGCGCTTTTATTCCATACATTCCCACCACACGATAACACCCACGTAACCCGTGGGCAAACGAGTTCCCCTCGAGCTAAGAATGAACAAGTGTTAAAATTACGACTACTGAATTACTAAGAGATGGGCTCTTTTTCCCCTCTCTTTCGTCACTCGTATTATAGACCAGTTTCAGAGTTAGAATTGTGCGATCTTAACAATATAGTATAGTACAGTAGGCTCTTTGGATAAATGAAAGATTGTTTCCCCTGTACCAAAACTAAACAAAGATTATTTGAGAGCAGGTGTCTTATAGACGCAGTTATAGTCCACACTGGTGTATGTAAATATAAATTCACTCCTTCGACATCAAAATTTAACTTTTAATTCAATGTGTTACTTGCTGTATCCGCTGTAATTAACAGTGAAATTTACTAGCAATTTCAGTGTTGTCTGATGATTGTTATATGACCCTTGAGTATAACATTATGTGAACTGCTATCTATACTATACTATACTATGCATGGGTGAACAAAAGAAAGTGAATCATGAGGAAACAGTCTCTCCCCTTATATTTACTATGCTGCTGTACATATATTGCAGTATCGGAAATTAAATTCCTTTTATTAAGAGGCAACATTTTTAACTTATCTTGTCACAATAAAGACTATCTATTTAAATTAATTGTCTAATCATTATGTTGATTGTAGATCTCTATTGCCAGATGTCACTGATTTTTATTACAATCCCCTTTACGATCATGCTATTATTTTTTTATCTTTAAAGCATTTATCTTCAAATCAACACTTTATATTTGCTATATATTCAACAACACTTGCCTTTGAGATATTTATTTAATTAAAATGGATATTTTAAGGAGGACAATACTATTTATTAAATCCTAAACACTGTGTGAGTGGAAAGATTTTGGCTGCTCCTTGTTACTTGGATTCTCTTTTTCATGCTTTTCCTAATCAGTAATTGAAAAATAACAACATTTGTGGGATGCTTTTCAGAGCCTAAACTATCTCAATTATTTCTGTTTTAGCCTAAGAGAGAACATAGTCATGGGTTGGAAGAAGAAACTGAGATAAGAAAAGTTATTGCGTTTTGTTCTTGCAAGAATTTGTTCTTGCAAGAATTTTGTTCTTGTCTTGGATAAAAATCAGTCAACCAAGACATGACCAGACTTTTAACCACAAGTGCAAATATAGACACTATTAATGAGAGAAATAGGGAAGTGAGAGAGTTACAAACATAAAAGAAAGATGTAAAGTTCAGCGAGTTTCTGTATAAGCACCGAATTCAGAGCGTTTACACTTTTGTCTCATAAATAAAAGGTATATAGTTTGCACTTTGCCTGCAACTCTGTTAAAATGGCCATAATTCAGAACAGTCTCTTTCTTGCTCAGTCTGCCTGAATTCTAGATAAAATATCGGGTCTGAATTTCCCCTCAAATAAATGTGTGACAGAAACCAAATGCGATGTGGTTAAAGGAGATAAGACGCCTGATAAATATCTGTGGTTAAGGCAGTGTAAATGTGTAGTACAGCAGTTCCTCTGTTCAGGCTTTGCTTTGCAAATGAACTGAACACTGCACTTCTGTATGCTGCATGCGCTGGGGGAAACCGTGCCTGATGTAGGCAGCTGGCAGTTTTGGGTATTTCAAGAGACGAAACATGGATGTTTTATTGCATTGTGTGTATGTTTGTGAGTTGATGAACCTGTGCGTGTTAAACTGATTCCATATAGGCATGTGTAAGAGGTTTTTTTAAAAGGGAAAAGGGCTGACATCATTCTGGCAGGCCCCCTGATATCAGAGACGCAACACTTAGTAGTGCAGAGACTCACACAAGATATCAGTCATTAGGTGTTATTAAAATTCACTCGCCAAGCCATGAAATTTTCTCAAATGCATATTATGATGGAAATGATAT